>JAZDUH010000147.1:895000-1417500 GCA_036419115.1 Scarus forsteni | reverse complement strand
TCATTCCTTTAAAAACAATGGATTTCATAGTTTGGTCTGAGCTCCTGCTGAATCATTTCATTCTTATTGTGCAACTAAAACATTGAATTCACAGGACTTTGTATGAAATACACTGTTGCTCATATCAAGTTATATTTCTCTGAAGGATTCCAACAACATTACAACATTAGAAATGATTGATAAGATGCTATTATGCCCTTACTCTATTAATCAGTTTAAGTTATAGAAACACTGACAGGATCAGAAAGGATCTATTTAAAGTATGTGGGATCAACATTAACTGATGGCATAAACATTGACTGCAAATCCTTAAACATAGACAGAATCCTTTATTTACAAGATTGCAGAATACAAAGCCTAAATGGAGGGTCTCTACTTGGGGCAGTAACAATTCTCATTCATGTCTACTGTAGATCAACTGACACACATTTCAGAAGAAGAGTTTTAAGACTTGTGTAAATTATTAGATAAAGAGCAAAAGAATAACAGTACAGGTGGAGAAAAGCAGTGGGAGTTGAAGAAAGGGGCAAAGAGGGGCAAAAAGTTATATAGGCTTGAAACAAATAAAATAATTACCACAATGCCAAAAGCCAAGATGCACATAGGATGGGATTTCTTTTTTTGATATGACCTCTGAGTAAGTGTTAAAATGTTAAGCTGGAATTTGTTTTTATTACCAACAGTTTTGGTTTACTTGAGGTTTAATACTAAACTGTGATATGCTCCTATAGGTTCACAGAGGAGGTAACCTTACAGAGCAGCTTTATCTGCCTGATTCAATGTCTGTGATTAAGCAGATTCATCTTGCCAAGCTAAAGTCCACAGTTGGGCTCATCCCGAAGCGGTGATCCCAAATCAGGGCCCTTTAGAGCAGGAACAGGTTGAAGCTACAATCGTGATGACAGCAGGAAGCCACTGCTCATACAGGGATTGGCATAGATGCTAACAGCTTCAGTAGCAGTTTTATCAGATCTGAACCACATTTCTTTCTTAAAAAAAACCCAAAACAAATGACAACACTGAAAGTATCTTACTAGAAAGGATAAAGCATTATCTTATTGGCTCATAATAAATTTGACTGACAGAAGGATAATCCAATCACGGGCAGGATATGTTTTAAAAGGTTCTGCCCTTTCTATGGCCTGTTGTCCACATGGACTCGTGAGATATATTCTTTAATGAATGGTCCATCTGGTGTGTCAGGTTACAGAAGAGACTTCAAGTCCATGCAAGTGCATAACAGGGGAACCATGTTCGGAGCCCAACCTCTTTGGTTAGTAACAAGGGCAACTGAATTTCCTTAAGCACAGTACAGAGCACTCAATCTATCAAACGGGGGGCACAGTAGGAATCCCTACGTCGGAGGTGCCCAACCTTTGGCCCATGGGCACAGTACATGAAGTTGGTTCTCAGCAAGTCCCAAAAATAATGCTAGTTTGACCCCCATTAGTTAATACTGCTTGTGCTTGACCGAGAAATGAAGTCAAAATAATTACAACAGTGGTAACCAACCTTTTTCAGCTGAAGATCACCTATGATGCTTATTGAAATGGCACAATCTAGTACTTGCCTAAATTCACTGAGAACCAACAAAACATCAAATTGTAATGATCTTCATCAAACGTCACAATCAAAGATGCAATCTTCAATCCATAAATGTGATAAAGAGAAGGAATTAAAAATATAGATTCTGTGGATTTAAAAATAACATTAGCACTTTGCAATGTATGCAGCCTAATACAAAACAAAACTTGCCACTAAGGACTGGAACAATGTTAGCATAAAACACAATTTAGCTCATCTTAATATCTTTCTAATACTAAAAAGTAATGAGATGGAGAGAAACCAGTCAGACCCAGTTTATTTTGCATAGCAGCTGGATTCACCAGATATGTCATGGAAAAGCAAAAAGGTCTGCCTGTGTGTCAGATAAAGGGTGAAGCATCTTAAAGATCTACTCAAATTGTCTAAAAGATTTTCAAGTAGATCAAGATCTACAGGTTGGATTACAGCATATTAAAGGATAAGTTCAGTTTCTACAGCTTTCACATTGTTTATAGTATGAAGTAGAACAATATACTCACCCAGAAGGCTTTCCTGATCCAAACAGTGCTTCAGGAGATATTTAGATCCAAAATCGAGCGACCGACATCCGTATAATGGTAGCACATGGGGCATGTATAGTGCTGCTCCTAAAATTGCATTAATCGTCCAAAAACTCATTCGTTTCACCAATATTTCATCATGGTCCGCTCGCGCTACTCCTCCATGACAGTCCGGGGTTGCTCCAGAC
The DNA here is from genome assembly GCA_036419115.1 of Scarus forsteni. NCBI lineage: Eukaryota > Metazoa > Chordata > Actinopteri > Labriformes > Labridae > Scarus > Scarus forsteni. The sequence continues at coordinate 1,415,207 of JAZDUH010000147.1, read as the reverse complement.
ATGTTTTTGTGACTGTGCTGACCTCTGAACTGAAGACTGCTCTCTGTCCAGCTCTTCTTCTCTTTGCCTCCGCTTCCTCCTTTCGATGAGCTCCTCATCTGTAAACTCTGGCTCGAAACTGTAAGGACACCCATCATATTCAAAGTTCTCGTCCACAACATCTTCATCCGATAGATATTTGTCCATTTTGCACAAAACTGGAAGAAGAAAGTTGTTGAGTAGCCGGCGGCCCCCCCTGAAACAATGAGCCATACTGCGCATGCATGGGGCACCTGGAAACAAAGTTTTCAGTTCAGAGGTCAGCACAGTCACAAAAACATGGGTGGAGCGACACAGACTGTAATGGAGGAGTAGCCCGAGCGGACCATGATGAAATATTGGTGAAACTAATGAGTTTTTGGACGATTAATGCAGTTTGAGGAGCGGCGCTATACATGCCCCGTCCGCTACCATTATATGGATGTCCGCCGCTCGATTTTGGATCTAAATATCTCCTGAAGCACTGTTTGCATCAGGAAAGCCTTCTGAGTGAGTATATTGTTCTACTTCATTCTATAAACAATGTGAAAGCTGTAGAAACTGAACTTATCCTTTAAGGCGCTCATTTATCTTTCCTGTGAGTCTCAAGTGTGTCTCAAGTCCTGATTTACAAGGATTATTGTGCTGGTCACATTAAAGCACCTATAAAGTTATTAGCTTTGTGCAGTTTGCTATTATTTAGACTCTGAAAGTTGAGCATCTTCACACTGTTGTAAAGATGATGATTCATATCTTAATCAGGGACTTCTCCAGGACAGTTTTGGGTGAACCAGGGCCCCCATTGTTCATCCCAAAATCTTAGAAGGATACCATAGCCTGCATATGATGAGTTTTAACAGCTCTTACATAATAAAGGTCAACATGTCAAAGTGGCCCAATCATCCCTACATTTTTCTACATGCGGTCCTCATGAAAAAAGCTTGGATACTTCTCGCCTAGAGTGAGCGCTCCCTTGGACAACATGCGTGACTCAGTCCAAATAAGGCCTTCACTATTAATCCAAAACTATGGAAAGCTTGATGTGATGCTGCAGATAATTTTCATAAAAGCCTGTATCATTTCCCCCCTACCCTTGAGGGCTGTAAATCGGTTGTAAATCCACTTTGTAAATCCACTTATCTCAAACCTGAAATATGACGCCAGAACTTCCAGTGACACACCTGCAGAAGATGAAAAATAATTCTCAACACCAAGTCTATCTCACCTTTTCAGAGAAATTTTAGCTGGTCACGTGTTGTCATTAAAAGAATTATTCAGATAAATAAGACAGGGTTTTACGGGAAATGAAGCATAATATGACAATAAAATCAAAGAAACTGTTCACTACAATAACAACAAAACCTTCAGTCTAATTATGGGACTCCGCCTGCCTTTGTAAAAGTATCGCCACCTGAATGGGGCTGTCATCTGATAGGACGGTCATAAAGGTTTCTGGGTAGTAGCAACAATCCAGAGATCCTGTAACAGGTGGATTCAATATCAATCCCTAGAGGTGTTTTATGAATAAGTCCAAATCCTGACACAAGTCACATTGTATCCCCCAGGAGATGGAGTAACGCAGCGAAGCGACTGCTGCTTCAAAGAAGCCGGCAGGTGTGCACGCATCAGCCTCCAGCATCTCCCGTCAGCTCTGAGGTAGGGTTGAGCTGTACGAGGTGTAAACAGAGGTGTCATTGTTTGATGCTGTTGAGAAAAAGGCTTCCCCCTAACGAAGCGTTCATTAGCTTTTACTGCCATTACACCTCATAAAGCATGTTTTGATCCGCGATGATCATGTGGTTTGAATTCCAGGTCAAAGGAACTCTGTGTGTGCTGGCTGTTCTCCAGTCAATCTGTGTTGTAAATTATAAAGTGTTTTCAGCATTAAATTTAATGCAGCATGGGGTGTTTGTGAGGCACTAGATTTATTTAGCCTTGTTCTTCATCCATCTGCTCATCCTCTCATGCTTGTTTAGGGCTTTCAAGTGGTGGTAGAGGCTGGTCAAGGTCAAACAAGACAGCCCCCCTCTGTTGCAATGCTGCCTACATAGGGAGCATTAAGGCCCAGCCTTTAAAGGGACTGTGAGGAGCTTTTAAGTAATTACAAAAAAGTCTCACTTTTAGATACATGCCTGATCAAAATACACACTTTCAGATGAGTTTTATAGCATCAAAATAGGTTATCTATAAATGCTATTCCTTAGCTTAGCGGTCTGGTCGGACAGGGCTGGACTGGCCTGGATACTCAACTTCAGGAACAAGACAATTAAAAATAGAGCAAATTTATATTATTCAGACACGTCTTAGAGCACCGGGCTGTAAGTAGCGATTTATAACCAGCTACAAAACTACGATACTAAGTTTTCCAAAAAATTGCTTGTTGTCACACATTAAAAACGACTGCTACGTAACTAGAAAGAGATACATTACCTCGTCGCTTTGCATCCTGTAAGTTGTTGAAAAAAAGAAGTTGTAAAGCAATGCAGAGTTCTGAGGAATTTCCGAGCTGCATTTATTAGCATCACAACAAACACACGCTTTGGCTTGGGTCAAGTCTTTTGGTGCGTTCCAGTTGTAGTCAGAAGTAGGAATTTCCGAGTTCCAAGTAGGAAACTGCAACTGGAACGTTCCCCGAAGTCTGAATTTCCTACTGGGAATTCGGTGAAATCTCGCCACCCCCGAGTTGATAATCGAAGATGGATGCCCCCAGTGTGAACAGTTATTTAGCTCCTGTAATAATCAGTTTATTTGCACTTCTGACTGGGGTGTGTCACTCTAGATCAGCTGTATACATCGAATTGTTAGACTTATATTTACAAAAATTCTGCCATTGTGATAATCACATTCTTCATGTGATATTTCTGAACAACAACACAGGGAGTGCTAACAACAGCTAACAATAGCCTGGTAGATCGGCATGTTTTTTTTCTGACTTCAAGTGGAAGGTCGATAAGTTGGAGATGATATTACTCCCAGTTCTGAGGTTACTGGAACGCAGCATAACGACAGTCGCCGCCCGTGCTCATGTGTAACAGAGTCTTTATGTCGCCGGTAATAGATTCTCCTCATAGCACCTTTAAGTGAGGCCTGTAGAGGTCAAGGGAAATGGGCAATGCTAAAGTTCAGGCAGTGATAGACTCAGTGTGGGGCCATGCAGGACACTTGAGCCCAATCCTAATCTGTTAAAGACACTTCTACCAAGTCTTCTTCATTGCTGTTTGTTACTTGCATTAACAAGTAATTAATGCGCCTGATAAAGTCGCTGGTGGGTGTTAATCAGGATAAAATGTTCAAATTAGGGATGGGCCTTTTATCCGATGTGCATCGATGCGATGGTCTATGATAAATTGCGTCGGTTGGAGTGGTGCGCATCGTATTAGAAACTGGGCTGAAACCACAATGCATGGCCTTGTAAAAGCTTTGCACCGGTAAAATCCGATGTCATGTTATTATATATATATTTTTTTTAATTTAAAATTATTATTTTCAGTGCGCTGAAAGTGCTGTTTTTTTCAAAGTGCTGTTTATATGTTTAGTCTAAATTGTTAATGACAGCTTTGAAGGCTGAGCTCCACTACTGTTAGGCCTATGTCCCTGTTTGTGAAATAGGCCTACTTTTTTATGTTGACAAACACACCTCCTGACTGCTTAAGTAGCCTACTGTAAGTGGTCTGAAGTGGTCTGGAAGGAACAATAAAGTTGAGTTGAATTTGCACAGATTTGCATCGTGATTGCATCCTGATTGCATCATGGTAGGAAGATAAATCACATCATCCTGAATTGGTAGATGCTTCATGTGAATGGTTAGTGTATCGTACCGTAGTCTACATATCGAGATGCATATCGTATCGTCCTGGGGATGGAGATTTCCATCTCTAGTTCAAATAACTTCATGTATTGGCTTTCTGTACATGTTCAGTCAAATTTGGGAAGTAACACTGTAACTCACAGAGCACACCAATGTATTTAAACTCATGTCTTTAATTTTCAGCTTGGTTTATTTCTGAAAAAAAAATAGCGATTCTGTAATTAAATTAGATTATTTATGTCAAAGATAAAAATACAACATGTATTATATGAGATACTATCAACACTGGCATCACCAAACTTTTTTGATTCCTGCTCTCAGGCTCTGTAATTTTCTCCCTGCCGAAATGCGTCTCATTTCAGACCAAGGCCTCTTCAAATCTAGACTGAAAACCTATTTATTCATGGTGGCTTTTAATTTTCAGTAGCATGGTGACACTTTAACTTTTACCCTATGTTATTTTATTGTATTTTATTTTATTGCATATCTTTTATTTATTATCTATTGTAAAGCACTTTGGTTCTCAGAAATGGTTGTTGAAAAGGGCTGGATAAATAAAGAACATTTACATTTACATTTACATTACATGGAGACATTATTTCCATTAATTGTTTCTCCTTTTTAATAATACCAATTGCTATTGTATATACGCATATCATTGGAAAGCCTGACTAGTAACCGTTACATCAGGGTATAACTTGTAAGGATGGTGCATTTGTAGATTGAACAACACAGCTAAATGTGTAAGATTTACACCCCAAAAGAATTCACCACAGTCCCCTCTTCCTCTGGAAGAAAGCCTAAGTTTCCTCAGTAAAGCAAGGGTTGGTGACTGGTCTTTTTGAGCGTTCTCTTCCTGGCACACCCACTTCCGGATCTATCTTTGACTTGGACAGTTTTGCAGAGCTAGTCCAGAGTCTGGAAATGGTACCAGGGCTTTCAGTCGCAGGGGATTTTAGCTTTTTTTTTGTGCACCAGTCACAAGTAAAGCTGTGTTGCTCATTCCACAGATGTAGAGTCCTTACAAGTTGTACCTTGTTATAAAGGTTAAGTTTGAAGCTTAGCAGCACATAGAATATAATAATTGATTTTACCAAAGGGGAGAAACAGGGTGGCAGGTAGTGCACGTGCCTCACAGCAAGTATGTCGCTGGTTTGATCCCTGGGTTGGGCAGGAGCTATCTGTGTGAAGTTTGCTCTCTCCATGCATGCTTGGGTTCTCTCTGAGCCCTCTTGCCTCTTCCCACAGCCCAAAAACATGCTCATTAGGTTGGTTGGATACTCTAAATTGCCCTGAGGTACGAGTGTGAGTGTGAAGGGTTGTCCGTCTCTCTATGTTGCCCTGTAGTCAGTTTGCAACTGGTTCAGGGTGTACTCTCCCCCCGTTGACAGCTGGTATAGGCCCCAGCCCTCTGCGACCCTGAAAGGGATAAGCAGTGTAGAAAATGAATAAATGAATGGGGAGAAGTAATCAACCAACATAATATTTACAATTTTTTTGAGTACTGTATATTAAATTGAAACCAATAACTGTTTAACTTAACTCACTTCTGCTGTTGCCCCTGACATGATTAAAAAAACTCAGTCAAAGTACTCGGCCATTAAAGTATTCTCCAAGTGACATAACACAATAGGACTTGGTCTTCATTTGTAGCACATGTAAAACATTAACACTGCTCTGATATCAAGCTTATGGGGCGCCGTTTGTAAAGCAGCGCATGCTAAGAAAAACAGCAGCAATTTGTCACGTTTAGTTTCAAACCATGTGCAAAAAACTGGTGTGATTTTTTATAGTGACCTTTTTTGACATTTAGAGCAATATTTGTCATCTTAGAAATATCTTAAATAGTTAAATGTAAATATTAAATGTCACACGCAAATGCTATATATAAATATAAATGCTAAATATAAATATAAATGTTAAATATAAATTTGAATATAAATCTTAAAAATAAATGTTAAATATAAATATAAATGTTAAATATAAATATAAATGTTAAATATAAATATAAATGTTATATCTAAATCTCTCAGACGCATGCTATTTAGCTAATATGCAAATTGAAAATCCCGTCAACAGGAAGTACCAAAATAAAAGCTCACCGAACTAACATTGTGGTGTTCAACATGTTATCATGCACTGTCAGAAATAAACGGCGCCCCATAGTTCATTAGTGGTCTCAGGAGAGAAAATGTGTGTTTTGACATAATAGACATTCTACAAAACGAGTCAGAGAGTAAGTGCTACATGATGTTATTACAGTATCTCAAATGAGCACAGCTGATAGAGAGAATCTGATCTATTTTTTTATTAATTTTTTGATATATATATATACATATATATATATATATATATGTACATATATATATATACACATATATATATATATATATATATATATATATATATATATATATATATATATATATATACATATATACATATATATATTTATATATATATAATATATATATAAATATATATATTTATATATATATATACATACACACACACACACACACATATATATATATATGTATATATATATATATATATATACATGATAAATATATATATATTTATTTATTATTATTATTATTATTATTATTATTATTATTATCACTATTATTATTACATTCAAGTGGTTTAGATATTCTGGTCCACACACCATACCAGTAGGTGGCCGAAATGCACCATTTTGATGTTTGCCAACCGCCAAAAGAAACAAAGAAGACGAAGAAGAATTGTGGTGTTTTGGCAGAATAAATTAAAAAAATATATATAGCACTAAATGTAGAGGGAGCCTGCTTTGGCTGAGAGCACAGGAAGGGCTGTTCTGGCAGCCATAAGACAATTTGATACGGCGTCACAGCTCTGCAGCAGGCGATGTAGCTGACATGTTGAACACCACAATGTTAGTTCTGTGAGCTTTTATTTAGGTACCTCCTGTTACCGGGAGTTTCAATTTGCATATTAGCTAAATATTTAGTTGCGTCTGAGAGATTTATATTTAACATTTATATTTATATTTAACAATTATATTTATATTTAACATTTATATTTAACATTTATATTCATGTTTATATTTAACATTTATATTTATATTTAAGATTTATATTTAAATTTATATTTAATATTTATATTTAATATTTATATTTAACATTTATATTTAACATTTATATTTATATTTAACATTTATATTTAACATTTATATTTATATTAAACATTTATATTTAACATTTATATTTATATTAAACATTATATTTAACATTTATATTTAGCATTTCTATTTATATATAACATTTACGTGTGACATTTAATATTTACATTTTACTATTTAAGATATTTCTAAGATGACAAATATTGCTCTAAATGTCATAAAAGGCCACTATAAAAAACACACCAGTTTTTTGCACATGGTTTGAAGCTAAATGTGACAAACTGCTGCTGTTTTTTTAGCATGTGCTGCTTTACAAACGGCGCCCCATACAAGCTTCCCTGCTACCTGCTGTATGTAAATGTTTCCAGTGTTGGGAGATTTTGAGACTTGGAGTGCTGTGAACTGTTTGGTAGTACTGTATACACAATATAATCAGAGCATCAGCTTATTATTATTATTGCATCATTTTTATCCTTTAAATTGTTTATTTGAGTGTGTGTATGTGTATGTATATACAAAAGCACTTATAAATGTGTATGTGTATATACATGGATAAACTTTGTTCTTCCATTTCTTTTGCTTCACAACTTTAATCCTTGAATTTCAATCTAATTCCCAATCTAGCAGAGACTATGTATATCTGTGTACTTTGATGGACAGTGATTTACTGCAGTTTTTGATGTGTTCCCTGTTGTTTGCCTCCTGAAGGGTGGGGTGGGGGAGGGGTTGTGGTGTGAAATATGTATACCATGATCTTCATTCTGTTAATATGTTTTGAAAACTTGAAAAACAATAATAAATAAAGTTATTTAACAAAAACGACATACTTTTTTTTCACTTGAGTAGATTCAAGGGATCTTTTTTTTTTTTTTTTACTTCATCTTCTTCTTCTTCTTCGGTTACTGCTTAATATCAATTATGGACTCTTTACTGTGTTTTCTACACATACATGTGTGGACACCTATTAGCAACTTTAGGACCCCCAAGTGACTCCCAATCCAACAATTGAGAGCAAGCAGCAACCATACTCTGAAAAATTATGCTAATGCAGAAGTGCCTGCTGTTCCTGGAGCACCTACTTGTGACTGACTGCAGAAAACCTGGAAGTTGTTTGATTTTGTGGGATTTTAAAGCCAGAATAAACATATTCACAGCTGGGTTCAACAAACAGCTTCAATCTGAATATTTGATGTAACTAAAGGATCTCATTGTAGGGGGTTGAATAATTTTAGATCAATTTTTATTTCTTTCAAGGATGTCCAGCTTTGGATAGTTGGGGATATTATTGACAGTGCCACCAGCCTGCGTCGTGTCACATTTGGTGAGATGCTCATTAGTCCTGCCTCCACCTGGCCCCCTTGTCTGTCAGGAAGGTTGATCTGAAGTTAGGATGAGAAGGTGTGTACAGTATTATTGCACTGGCTCCAAGAGAGGTAATCAGATGGCTGATGTTGCTAACACGGCTTCGTCCAAGACTTTCTAGAGACATACATGTATTTGAAAACCACTGTTCACAGACCTCAGCTCTCTGTTGTGAGGAAGTTTTTTCAGCTTCAGACACTGACCTGGTGTTCGTTTCTTTTTTATGCTATTTTTCTTTTTTAATAAATCCATGTCTATGTAAGTTTATACTCTTCCCTTCGTCATGGCCGTGGAAATTGTGATGTATGTACAGTACCACTTGACTGTTTGGCAGTCATTCAACCATAAGGTAGTGATTACAGGTCTTTGTAACCGCAGTGTTATTAATGATGGGTCAATCTGTGGAGTATTATTACCATACATCTGATAAAGATGAAAAACATTCAGCTGTAAGGATAAACTCTTACAAAACTGAATGGAAATCAGAGAGATTTGTGTTGCTAATAGCTTGGACAAGGTGTACTTAAGACATGATAAATGTCGGTATGAAACGTCAGAGTCATGGCAACAAGCCAAACCACAAAGGTGAAGCAATGGCATGTTTCTGTCATACTGGTGATGGATGGCATTAATGGTTTGTGCAATCAGGAGACTAAATATAACATCCACTTGATTAAAACGCTGGTGTCAGACGAGTGAATTGAGCTTTTTTCCCTCTTCTGTAACACATAAAGAATGTCTTACTCATTTGAAAATAATGGAAGAACAGAGTATGTAATGCATGGCTGTGGTATGATTCCTGACATGTTAACTAGCCTATAAAAACACATGGTTAAACACGGTAATGGAGCATGATAGCCGTTTGGTTTTCTCATCAAGCTTCTCTCCACTCACAGTAGTACAACTCCTGTAGAATAAGAGCACCCACTTCACTACTTGTTTTTACACTGTGCACTTTTATGTGATATTTATCGAGAAGAACTGAAACAAGTAGATTACACAGTTTAAAGGCAAGTTTTGGTACTTTGTGAAGGGAGATGTCAATGCGTTCACACATTGAAGCCCATTTAAAGGAATAGCTCAGATATGGGGTTGCTTGAGGTCTATACTAGTGAATATAATTGCAGATATTAAAAGGAACTTGCATGCTTTGTCACTGTGGGAAGACAACTAAAATTTTCTTTTCCTCCACAAAACTCCTGTTTAGAACTTTTGTATGTTGGGACAAGGGGGTTATGTACCCCTTAGCTGAACAAGTTGTGAGAGGAAACAGAAAACATGAACTTCACTAAGGCTACGTTTACATGGAAACTCCTGACTTAAAGATGCAAAGATTTTTCCTTTGCGTTTTAGAATTCTTCTGTGTTCAGACGACGACGCTCGGAGACGAGTTAATCCACTGTAGTGTGCATGGTGGTTCAGTAGATGGCAGTGTAGGTCTGCAGAGAGGCAGCACTGCTACAACACACATACGAAGAAGAAAAACTTTTCACAAACAACAATGGCGAATAGACGCATAAAGACGTAGGAGTTTCTTTTCTGGACAACAGATCAGTTCAGACATCAAATCTGTCTGGATGGTTTTGACTGCATAACACACCGAGCACAGTAAGAGGCTCACACACGTTACTCGGTGGACGGCCGAAGCTGTTGTTGCTCCTGGTATGCGCACGCAGCCTTCATCTGAAAGAGTACTGCGCATGTGGTGACGCCGGCATTTCACCATGAAACGCTCTGATGCGCGTTTACATGCATGGAGAGCATTTTGGAAACTTTCCACCCTGGAGCCCGTTTTCAAAAGTTTCCATTTTCAACGAGTTTCCATGTAGACGCAAGGCCAAAACGCAATGAAAACTTATCAGATTTGACAATTTTTGGCGCCATGTAAATGCAGCCTAAGACTGAGCTAAAATGAGGGATTTTGCTTTGGGTACAAGAACATGTCGTTGTGAACTGGAGTAGACAGAGGAAGAACTTTCCTGATTAGAACCACAGGTGAAGAAGAATGGAGGACAGAGGAGCAGGACGGATTGCAAGTTGCCAGATTGCAAGTTACCTGGTGGTGCAGATGCATGAACTGTGAGCTCATGTCTGCAAACTTAGTGACACAAATGATCCTGGACCTTTTTTAGAGAAGTCTTTAATTCTATAGAGAGCCTCTAAAGCTGTTTTGTAAAATAGTCTTGATTGGTAAAATGGTGACTGCAAACAGATGTTCTGTCGCTCCTGATGTCCATATATTTAAAATAAGACAAAGTTGGCGGAGACTATGTCTTAAGATAGTATGCTGCAGTACTTTAACCTCAAAATCTAATGAGAAGAGTTGTTGGCAGAGGGATACACAGCCCTATGCTGCATCACAGAATAGATGTTAATACAGGGTCTTTGATGAAGGCAAGTTAAAGGCTGTAAAAATCAATTCAGTGGGGTCTAGTCAGGCCAGTGTAGTTTTTTTGAGTAGGTTGAACCTCAAAGTGGGTTAATTAGGAGGCTTTTAGTGGCACCATGTACTGCTATGCATCAGCTAGCATCCACCCTTGGCTATTTCCCCCCAGGGACAAAACTTGTACATTCCTTTATTTCTTCAGTGATATTTGGTTGTTGGTCTCAAACAACCCTACCTAAAACTCCCACCAAATTAACCCTTTAATTATTTTACCCAGAGGAAATATCACATTTTCCAACTTTGTGGTCATACCTGAAATACTTGTCTGTACCAAAGGAAAGCTACTTTGCTTTTTTGGACAGTTGTTGTAGTTTTCAGTGGTGTGTGTGTGGTTGTGGTTGTGTAAGTGCAACAATCAGCCAGATGGCAGGAACAAGGACAATGGAAAACACAATAATGTAACTTACAAAACAGAATTTTAAACAAATGGACCACTGTGTCAGCCTCACTTGTAGCTTGAAGCTAAAACATATTGTAATTTGTCATTGTTGACTAAAATACTTGGCACTGAAATATTTTAACCCCAAGATACGATCTATTTTACAGTCAAAAGTCAACTGCCCATAAGCTGAATAGATTTGGCCCTGGTTATAACTATCATGCTTTCTGGTGCTGATATGATGCTGATCACAATCGCCTGTTACCTGAAGCTGATACCAATCATGTTACGTGTTTTATCAGACTATTCAATTTTTCTACAGTGCAGAAAACTGAATCAAACAGTATGATTATTCACCTATTGTATTTGGTCATGTATGTGAATTCATACACAATTACTGATAGATTAAAAGAATGCATGAAGTTTATGTAACAGGCTTAAGATTGCATCAGAGGGCTGAATAAAGGCAATCATCTCATAACATCAACCCAGCTACTTATGCAACTGCTGTTTACTTCTAATACAAAAGCTATTTAATCTCCAAATGACATTTATTATATAAGCTCAGAGTAAAGACAAAGCTTCTTCTCTTGAACTGTGAACACATCATGTAGTACCATATTTTCTAGAGCTACCACAAATGCATCATAATGCTCTCGACTGGACCCTTGAACGTATCACATTTATGTGTACCTTATTTTATTTAGTGTGCTCTAATGCAGCTTTTCAGAGCTCACATTTCAACACTGATTTTAACACAGATGGAATAACATCACAATCCGATCCAAAAGCAGTCACTAATATTCAACTAAACTTTCTCTAACACGACAGAGCAGCAACTCAAAGGCACTGCACAATGTATCCTGCCCAAAGGTATTGACTTTAACTGAACATGTATTTCAATCAGTATCAGATGATGATAATCTGGTTTTGATCAGCAGGATTATCTCCAATAATATGCAAATGAAGGGGGCGCACCATGACACATGCCCCTCATTTGCACTTCTGTGGTGAGATAAAGAGGACTTTATATACTCGAGCCGCTGATTTTAGGAAACTAAATGTTTTTGCATGTCTGTATCAGTGCTCAGATGCCACTTTAAATTGTTCTACTATGAATTTGAATCAAAGTGGCACCTGAACCTCTTTAATTTACCTCAGTAGTACGAATAAGGGACGTGTGTCTTGGTGCGGCCCCTTGGTTTGTTTGTGTATGAGCCTGATCATCCACCTGTGAATTTTTTTTTTTAATGTATTTTTTGGGCATTTTGGTGTCTTTATTGATAGGAGAGAGACAGTGGATAGGCTTGTGAAAGGGGGAGAGAGAGGAGGGGAAGACACTCTGCAAACTGATTACAGGTGGGATTTGAACCTGGACTGGCAGAAGCAAGTACATGGGGTGCCTAGTTGCCAACCACTCCGTCAAACCAGCACCCACCTGTGAATTATTTTATCTCTTATATACTCATTGACTAATCTCACAGCCTAATAATAGTAGTAAAAATAGTCTTTGAAATGTATCTTTTGGAAAGTACTAATGTAAGTTTTTGGATAAAAGGAACCCTTTGGATATAAATAAATATATATATATATATATATATATATATATATATATATATATATATATATATATATATATATATATACATATATATATATATATATATATGTATATGTGTGTGTGTATATATACAGATAGATATATGTGTGTGTGTGTGTGTGTGTGTGTGTGTGTGTGTGTGTGTGTGTGTGTGTGTGTGTGTACAGTGGGTATGGAAAGTATTCAGACCTCCTTAAATGTTTCACATTTTGTTATATTGCAGCCATTTTGCAGCCATTTCCTAAAATCATTCAAATTCATTTTTCCTCATTAATGTACACAAAGCACCCCATATTGACAAAAAAAACAACAGAATTGTAGAAATTTTTGAAGATTTATTAAAAAAGAAAAGCTGAAATATCACATGGTCATAAGTATTCAGACCCTTTGCTCAGTACTGAGTAGGAGCCTTTTGAGCTAACAAAGCCATGAGTCTTCTTGGGAGAGATGCAACAAGTTTCTCACACCTGGATTAGGGGATCATCTGCCGTTCCTCCTTGCAGATCCTCTCCAGTTCTGTCAGGTTGGATGGTGAACGTTGGTGGACAGCCATTTTCAGGTCTCTCCAGAGATGCTCAGTTGGGTTTAAGTCAGGGCTCTGGCTGGGCCATTGGAGAACAGTCACGGAGTTGTTCTGAAGGCACTCCTATGTTATTTTAGCTGTGTGCTTAGGGTCATTGTCTTGTTGGAATGTGAACCCTCGGCTCAGTCTGAGATCCTGAGCACTCTGGAAAAGGTTTTCGTCCAGGATATCTCTGTATTTGGCTGCATTCATCTTTCCTTTAATTCAACCAGTGGTCCTGTCCCTGCAGCTGAACACACCCCACAGCATGATGCTGCACCATCATGCTTCACTGTGGGGGTTATACTGGGCAGGTGATGAGCAGTGCCTGGTTTCCTCCACACAGACCTCTTAGAGTTAAGGCCAAAAAGTTCGATCTTGGTCTCATCAGACCAGAGAACTTATTTCTCGGAGTCTGGGAATCCTAAATGTGTTTTTTTGGCAAACTCTATGCGGGCTTTCATGTGTCTTGCACTGAGGAGAGGCTTCTGACTGGTGGAGGGCTTCAGTGATGGTTGACTTACATGAACTTTCTCCCATCTCCCCATTGGACCTCTGGAGTTCAGCTACAGTGATCTTTGGGTTCTTCTTTACCTCTCTCGCCAAGGCTCTTCTCCCCCAATAGCTCAGTTTGGCCGGACGGCCAGCTTTAGGAAGGATTATGGAGGCCACTGTGCTCTTAGGAACCTTAAGAGCAGCAGAAATTCTTCTGTAGCCTTGGTCAGATCTGTGCCTTTCCACAATTCTGTTTCTGAGTTCTTCAGGCACTTCCTTCGACCTCAAGTTTCTCATTTCTTCTGACATGCACTGTGAGCTGAAAGGTCTTATAGAGACAGGTGTGTGCTTTTCCTAAACAAGTCCAATCAGTACAATTAAACACATCTTGACTTCAATGAAGGTGTTGACCCATCTCAAGGATGATCAGAAGAAATGGACAATGCCTCAGTTAAAAAAAAAACAAGTGTCACAGTAAAGGGTCTGAATACTGATGACCATGTGATATTTCAGTTTTTCTTTTTTAAGAAATCTTCAAAAAAATTCTACAATTCTGTGTTTTTTGTCATTATAGGGTGCTTTGTGTGTGGAAAAAAATGAATTTAAATGATTTTAGGTAATGGCTGCAATATAACAAAATATGAAAAATGTAAGGGGGTCTGAATACTTTCCGTACCCACCGTATATACTGTATATACACATACAGTATGCGGTCATTGAAAATATCTTCTGATATATGTTTATCACTGAGAATGAGCTGAGGCCAATGAGTTTGAGTTATGAAAAATAATTAATTGCTCCATTTTTCTTCTGATAAAAAAATTAAAATAGGTCCCACAAACCAGAACATCATATAAGGGTTAATATTATCTAAATATAACATATTCTGTTCTTTGTTTCTTGAGTCTGTGTGTGCTGTTGTTTAGTACTTTGGATGAAAATAAAGAAATCTTGGATCTTGAATCTATTGTTCAGAGAATCTACAGGCCTCCACATGATGCAGTTCAGTTTCCTGGAACAGCCCTGAGTGTAGATGTTTTATTTATCTGTTTCATTGTATAAGTGAGCTTTCCCCATAGTTTCCACTCTGACACAAGCACACAGGCTGTTATGTAACAGAGGTAGTGTCTGTAAATAGCACAGATCCAGATGAATGGAGCTTCGGTCACAGCCGAGTGCTCCAGGAACGACTGTGACGTAACACAGACGTCCTGACAGCTGAGTGAGAAGTCAGATTGTCTTCATCACTTCATTATTTCATCCTCACAGCCGAGCAGATACAACACAACCACTGACAGACTTGTGCTTTAAGAACTTCACGAGAATTCTTCTGTTTTGGTCTGCTGACTCTCAGGGTTTACAATGATATTATCTCAGTTATCTTAATGATTGATTGACTCTATGAGCGTTCAAGCAAATCGATTTCATAACACATCGTAGCTCCAACTCTGTTTAAGGTCAAATAGCTGAGGCTGGATGGAGGTTCTAGCTCATGACTGAGTTTACGTACAACTGATGTTTGACGTGTTGCATTAGTTTCAACATAGGCTCAAGTTAAAACTATGCGGACATGATGTATTGATTTTAAAGGTGGGACAACAAGAGGATTAGGAGGAGCAGAAGTGTGTCAGCAGTGTGTTCTCCATGATAAATTACATCTATAAATATGAGTGATGACTTTCTTGTGAAACTTTTGTTTTCTGTCAACGGAGAGACATACAACAATAACATACTGTTAGATGATCAGGTCATTGATAATTTCCCTACTTATTTTCAATTTTGTAATACTACCGTGTTGCACTTTAAAGGTACTTTGAACAAGAGACATTCTTTGTATTTCTTACTCAAATACTTAATACATGTTTATTTTTTTCAGATCGACAGCCAATCAGTTCAAACTTTCATTCTAAAATTTTGATTCTAGAAATTGCAGGTCTAATTTTTTTTAAACTACTTTCTATTTTTCCAGAGTTTGCACCTGCAGCTGGATCAGCCTGATTTCATAATGACTGTAATCATCAATCAATCAATCAATCTTTATTTGTATAGCACCAATTCATAACAAGTGTTGTCTCAAGACACTTTACAATAGAACATAAAACTCTTCATTTTATGGATACACATATATGCATAGATACATATGCATATAAAGATACACATATACATATATATACAAATATATACATCCAACAGGAAACATGAATCCATATAGCCAATAATCATGGAGGCAGCAGGAAATCTTGAATGTGGATCCCAGTCTCATGATGAACAGCAAATCCAGACGATGCTGTGTTGGGTGTGAGGGCAAAGGAAGGGAGGTAATAGGAGACAAGTGGACTAAAGTAAGAACTAAAGTTGGTGACAGATCCATGAACCACAGACCTGTCATCTGATTTATTAGAGGTTAGCCTCTTGAGATGCTATATCTCGTTTTCAGGAGGGTCCTCATGTCTGAATGGTTGTGGTGATCATTTTATAGAAGTATAATCAATGATATTCTTACTGAAAATAAGAATTTATGGTAGTGAAGAACTCATGGATGCCCAGAGCACAAGTGCATCCCTACCATATTTGTCTCTGTTAAGTATAAATGTATTAAAGGCCTCTTGAGATGTGACATCCCATTTTCAGAGGGATCTCATGCCCATGTGGTAATAAAAATAGATACTATAGATGTATCGACCATGGATATGGAGATCATGCTAATATCTACATAAACAGCTATAATGATAATAGGAATGGAATGTTCCCAATTAAATGTCCAAATATGTGTCATGTTTGTGATTGTAGTTTTGAGGCTTCGTGACTCCACAGCAGCAGGAAGTCTCCACCAAGGATCCCAGGCCACCTACAAGACAAGAACCAGAGACGAGTACAGGAGCAAACAAAAGGGGCAAAGGCAGATATGGAGAGAGAGAGTGAGAGAGTGATAGAGCCCAATGTGCCAGATCCCCCCCAGCAGTCTAAGCCTATTGCATCTTAACTATGAGTCTAATTTATGGACTAATTAATGGACTATAAGCTGGTCCCTAACTGGAAGCTTCATCAAAAAGGAATGTTTTAAGTCTAGCCTTAAAGGTAGATCATGCAGACCCATCTTTTCAAGCTCCAATCTACAACCTTTGTGCTCGGCCCAAAGCAGCATGGCCCAATCAGAGTTTTTTAGAGCATAGATGCCAACAGCCTCAGGAGCAGTTTCATCAGATTGTGACCCATTTTCTTTTTTAAATGAAAAACAAACATCAACACTACATACTTCTTACTAGTAGATATTTTGGCTTCACTTATGACATATTTTGTCAAGAACATGTTTGAGGAAGTGGCTCATGTTCTGTAACGCAGTAGTGCCTGCCTACTGCATTTTCTGATTGCATGTTCATTGATGGAACAATCAGCCATTCAAATATGCTTCTGAAAGCTTCTGTCCTCCCCAAACACTTTCTATGGCCTCTTTCCCAGAAGAATCAGTGAAATCTTTCGAACCGTCTATCTAGTGCATATGTGTCAAACTCAAGGCCCAGGGGCCACATCTGGCCCGATGGACAATTATATCTGGCCCGCGAGATTGTTTTATATAGATTTTGTTTTTGTTATTAATGGCCTGATGGTATGACGTGCTGATAACACACAAACTACAGATCCCATAATGCAGTGCAACAGGTGCCTTGCTGAACAATAGACAACTGGGAACAAAAGTAAAATTTTTATATAACATTTTCAGGTTCTTTTGTTGCCTGTTCAAACTTCCAACTTTTAATTTTTACAGGAGATATTTTTATGGAGAGCAAAAGCTTTTTAAGTTATTTATAGTTTGAGTTTCTTTATTCTGTAATAATACTATTTATGTCCATTTATTCATATTTATTATAAAAATAATTAGTTTTAATGTGTTCAATAAATATTTTTCCTTTTCGGCCCTTGACCTAAAGTGTGTTTTGAGTTTTGGCCCCATGTGCAATTAAGTTTGACACCCCTGATCTAGTGTGTAAGGTTATCTGGCAAACCCACATTTGACTAATGAAAGTACTTGTTGGAATGAAAGGCCGCCCACAAGGGGGAAGAGGGGAAAAGCTTTCATTTGGGAGTCATGTAGGGTCCCACAGAAGTTAGAAAAGACAAGGTCCATCCTAAATCAAAACCAGAATCAGAATTCTGTCTTTCAGATTGAAATCTGATTAAGAACCCCTAATTTGAAGCATACAGAATGTACATGTGACATTTAATTCTTATTTTCATCTTTCAAAATAACTGATTCTATGTTATATACATTTTTTGAAAGCTCACATGACCTCAACTACTTCCTTCAGTTTTCCAAGGAGACATGGGCAGGGCAATGGCGAACATACTGTATGTTTACCATTGCCGTTACAAGATATAGTGAGCAGCTTCTGCTTTACCCCTTCCCTGTGATGGACCACGATACGTCCCCAAAGTGAATGGAGATCCTCTGTCTCCTTGGTCCATCTTCCATGTGATATATTCCTTAGTCATATATAGTGAATAAACGTCCTCTGTCATATTGGTGCTTCATTCACTGCTTTAATTAACTCTTAAACTTGACAAACAGACTGCATACATTGCTTTCATTCCCCGCTTCACATACCAATACTCACAGTGCACATGCCCTAAGAATGGATAGCCCGAGGGACTCTGTACATATGCCAGTTATAACACTGTGTACCTTTGCTTTTGGAACTGGGGACTATAGTCAGAACAAACATCCCTCCATGAGATGTCTTCAGTAGTCAGTGAACCAACATGTCTGTCTCATGGATTATATTTACATAACGAGGGAAGAAATGCCTCTTAAATTGACTTCCTGACTCGTTCAAAGCATGCCTTCTCAGAGTGCTCTACAAGTTTGTTCTAAGAACTATGAAGGTGAACCAGTTAGTTATTTTTTAATGTTTTTCTCTGTTATTCCACGAAACTGAAACACTGCTTTCTGTTTAGTATGCATACCTTGTGGAGTGGCATTTTTACCGAACAAAATATTCAATTAAATAAACAGGAAACAGTGAAGGGGGTGGGAGTGAGTGAATCTATTAGCCCTTTTCCATTAGCCCTACTCTACTATACTCGACTCTACCTGGCTCTACTCTACTTGCCTTGCGCTGCTTTTCCATTAGCCCCAGTCGACTGCCCAACGGGGTACAGTGTCGCTGTAAGTGGCTGAGCAGCACTGCGGTGACGTCATTTTTAGCGCATCACAACAATCTGTGGCTTTTGTCTCAAACTGAGTAAAAAAGGAAAGCAGAAGAAGGCTGCAGGTGGCAAGAAGAAATACCCCTTGAGAAGCACAGGAGAGTTTTGGAAGCTATACAACAGAATGAAGACAAGGATGAGAGCAATCAAGCTGCAAAGACAAGACGTATGAGGGTAAGCTAACGGTAGCTACCACTAGCATGCTAGGTTGTCGCGCTCATGACTCATCGATGACGACACTGTTTGACCAATCAGTAGCCAACAGTCCGTGATGTCATCTTTTAGTATCGACTCAGCTCGCTTGGAACCAGAGCGGAGTAGGTAATAAAACTAGCTTGTTTTAGGAGGTACCAGGCTAGTGGAAACACGCTGCAAATTAAGTAGGGTCGAGTAGAGTAGGGCCAAGGCAGGCTAGTGGAAAAGGGCCAATTGTCTCAACTGAGAGCCCCCTGGTGGCTGAATTTTACATTCTGTGCCTTTAACCCCAAAAATCATATTAGTTATAAGATTAACACTGTTTTATTGTCGCCGGTTTCACAATGAAACCCTTGCCTCCTCCTAAAATGGTCTGATTCTTCATTTTTGTACCTTGTGCTTTGCTGCCTATACATTCCTGCCAGTTTGACATAGCACTGTGTAAACCTGTTTTAAAAGTGCTTAACAGATAAAATATCATGATAAGTGGTCCCATTCAACTTCAAAATCTCTCTGCTTCAAAGCTCTGATTAGCTAACTTTTGGAGGTGAATGTTAGCCAGAAGGCCAGTACAAATGCTGCTTATTTAATGTCCATGCAACTTTATCAAATAACATCCAAGAAGGGGCCACTTAATGAACCTTTCAGCGGCCCTGGCATATCTGTGGGTGGACCTGTTGACACAGACGTCTCAGAGGGGCTGCACGTTACAATGACAACCTCCACTGTGCTGCAAAGGACAAATGCGGGCTCAGAAAGGAGAGTTTCCACTGGAAAGGCCCAAAACAAACCCACAACTCTCAAGGCCCGCTCCTGCCCATGCTGCACCAAAGTATGTAGCTCCAGGATCGGCCTCTTCACACAGCTGAGGACCCACAACAACCAAGAAGTTGTCATGACCTCCAAGATTTCTACTGTCCTGTTGAAGTATCATTGTTCATTCCTCTCCTATCACTGATGTTGTTTCCTTACTACTACACTCAAGAAGTCCGGTTTGGACTCAAACAATATCAGCACCTTCTGTCCTCTCTTCCAACTTGTCTTTTCAAACTCCTTGAAAAATAGTTGCATTATAGCTCAATAATCCTGACAAAACCCTTTAGGACAACTCTAGCCTGGGTCATGCCCTTTCCAGCACAGAAACAGTCTTGGTTCAAATCACTTATGATCTCCTCATGACAGCTGACTATATTATGGACTGTAAATCAGTCTTTTTCTCATTGATCTGAGTGTGTCCTTCAAAATAATTTCCCACAATTTTCTTCTCTAAGGATAAGTTTGGTTTCTACAGCTTTCACATTGTTTATAGAATGAAGTAGAACAATATACTCACCCAGAAGGCTTTCCTGATCCAAACAGTGCTTCAGGAGATATTTAGATCCAAAATCGAGCGGCGGACATCCGTATAATGGTAGCACATAGGGCATGTATAGCGCCGCTCCTTAAACTGCACTAATCGTCCAAAAAGCCCTCTGGGTATATTGTTCTACTTCATTCTATAAACAATGTGAAAGCTGTAGAAACCCAACTTATCTTATAACAGAGTATGTGCTATTGGTATCAGAACTCACCCATTGACCGGTTTCAGTCTCATCTCTCTGGCTGCAGTTGGTTCATTCAACTTAAATTCTCAAAATATCACCCTTTCCCTGTCAGCACTGGTGTTCTAGCTGGGTTCTAAGGGCCCCCTGGCTTCAGCTTCGTCATAGTTTTCCTAAATTTAATATCAACTCACTGACTGTCAACTGCAACTTTCTTAAAATTATCAGCATTTTTCTTCTTGTTTGTATCAAAACAATGTAAAAGAATAGAAAAAAACAACATAAGCAGCAGTGCCTTATCTAACCATTTACAACCCTTTAGCCTTACTGCAGGCTGAGGATTGGTTTGGGAGTTATTATTCATAGCACTCTTGTCTTAGCACTGGATAATAAAAAATGTTTGATTGCGACAGTGTCAAACCTTTAAACACTTTCTGTATTTCACAAATATGCAGACAATATTTTGCTATTGTAATACTGCAATTGTGTGTAGATGCAGTGTGTGTGTCTAGATGCAGTGATTGGCAGTAGCCTCTCTAAAAATGGCGTGATAACTCAAGACATGGTGTGGATTAAAGAACTGAACTTGGATCCTTGTGGGTATGTATGTGATTTTAATCCAAATTAAACTGACACAAAACACCAGATAGATCATTTAGTCTATACTTTTTAAAGCTTAAAGAGACTTTTTAAAGCATATCCAGCAGGTGATTGTTTCATCAATAACAGTAATGATGGGCCTAGCAGATGATGTAGTGGGCAGTCACTCCTGCTGCAATGCTAAGTATGAAACTTGAGCCACTTAGTAGAACAAAGTCTCATAAAAACATGTCAGAAGTGGAGCAAAACTTTAATTTTTTTATGATAAATACCTCCAGTGTTGTTATTCTTTTCATTAAATAAGGAAATGTGGCCTGGATCCGACAAAACTGCAACTGAAGCTGTTAGCATCAATGCTAATCTTTGTATGAGCTGTCACTTTCTGCTGGTGTGATGCTCATAACTAGCCTCTCGTCCTGCTTTAAAGGATTCTGTTTGGGCATGGAGTCTGCAGATCAAGCTCAATCGTTTTGGCTCGGATCCACCTGGTCTGACTGATCAGGTGGATCAAGCTAGACTGCAAGGTTAAATTAAATCAAGGGAAGTGAAGCCACATTGTGAGTTAAATTTGGCAAAATAAAATAACAGCAAGCAACCTGAAGCAGAATTTCCAAACAATATCAAGCAGAGTTTGGCTAAAGTTTTGTACGAGCACCTTCTGCCTCTGGTTCTCCACGAAGGTCAATGTTTACAAACTAGAGCTGAAGGCGGTCAAACATCCTGGAGCTCCAGAGCTCCAACGCGCACAGCCTAAATACAATTTTGTTTTTACATTGTGGTTCAAAATACTGACATACTACTTCACACTATTCTCTGTTATTCCTTACTTAACAGTTGTGTTTTGGGTTGTGGATCAACAATAAACCAGATGGTAGAAACAATGACCACAGCTGCAGCCCAAACCAGTGGCTGCTGACCATGTTACACAATGTTTGAAAGACTCTGGTCTGCTTGACAAAGTGTAGTATCAAAGCTTTCTGAACCAAATATTTCACCCCTGAACCAAAACTCAACATGAGAAAGCAACGACCATTCAATCAACTTCCAACCTGTAAGTGTTTTCAAAGGCGGTAACTTACAGCTGGTATCAGTTTGACAAGATAATTGGCTCTACTGCAACCTAAATTCATCTTCTGCAACAACAGGTTCGCAAAAAATGTCACCGTTTTATATGTCAGCACTATTATTAAACATGAGACTGCCATGTGTGTTATCTGAGTTATCTGTGTTTGAGACGTTCAAACATTCTTTCTTCCCTGAGAGAAAAGTCTGTAGTTACAAAAGAAGAAGCCAGGCAGCCTGTATGGACTTACATAAGAGTGACGTGTGAGATTTGTTGGCATGCAGACGCTATTGTTACTGTTGTTAGGGACAAAACATAAAGCAGAACAAATACCGGGGAGTGACACGCATGTCTTTAGAAAACATGCTCTCTCAGTGGACTTTGTATCTGGTTTCCATCAGCTATCATGTTTGTAATAAACCTTTAATTTTTCATTTGACAGTAAGCCATTACACATAGCAAGACCAAGCGTATTTGATCAGTGAATCAGAATTTACATCTGTAGCACTACTTGAACAAGGAAACAGTGATTTACTGTGTACACAGCCACACTATGCACAAATATAACAGCCATCGAAATAAGAGCAAGAAGCAGTCTTGGATTGTATAAAGGCAAACATCTTGGTTAATGGCTAACAAGATTATTAACTTTGTATTGTGTTTTATCAGCAGTAAGTATGCAGAAAGTCAGCATGGTGTAACACTGGTGATTTTTGCAACCTTTACAAAGCCTTACCAAAGTACACACTGGAAATACAATCTAATATTAATTAATTAATGCTGATAACAATAAATGCAATAATCTCAAATGCCTCATTGTGCAGCCTCATTTTTCAGAGTAAAGAAATGCTGCTTAATTGCAACCATAAGATAAGATTTACCTTTATTAGTCCCACAGGGGGAAATTCCAGGTTTACAGCAGCAGCAGGATACAAGAGAAACATCAGAAAAATATTTACAAATGAAATAAGTGATTAGAATAAAATAGAAAATAGCATAAATACAACCAGAATAAAAATAAATGAAAGAGCATGAGCCTTTCAGCAATATCAACTTCCTTATGAAGGAAAAGAAGTAAAATTAAGTGGAAATAAGACTGACTGAGATGGTTTTGCACAGTATTAACTATTAACAATATTTAACAATATATAAAAAAAATCAGTATATATACAGTATTACAGTTAACAATATTTGCACTAAAATGTCAGAGAGGACAGCAGGGGATTTGAAAACTAGAACAAAGAAGGCAGAATTTGGAGCTTTTCAGCATTTCAGTAAAAAAAAAAAACAAAACAGATTATTGCACACTGGAGAGGTTTTTGTTGTAGAGTCTAACAGCTGCAGTAAGGAAGGGCCTGACAGTGGCACCATGCACCATGCACATGAACATTGCACCTGCACCATGGCAGTCTAATTAAGATGAAGAATCCTTCATTATGTGCATTTATTGAGAAAATATGAAGAGATATCCCTTCAAGGTGCCGTTAAAAGCAATAAAGTGCACTCCAAGGAACCCAATCAATGAATAAAACACAATAATTTGTTACCCCACTATGATCAAAGCATGATAAAAAAAGTCTTCTGAGGTATCCCATCAGGGGACAAAACTCTACAAAACGTCCTCTTAGATGCCCAACTATGTTAAAAAGTCGACTTAGGTACTCTGCTAGTGCACACAACATGATCAAATTTCTTCAAGTTCTAATTTTGTAGACCAGACGCAGGCACAGGCGCAGCGCACCTGCCCTGCCCACGCCAACGGGGTGTGTCCAGGGTATTTTTCAATTTTGTGCACGCCATAATCAGTACCGCAAGGCGCACCCACGCCTCCATCCATCCTACCAGTGACAGAGAGGGAGGAGAGAAGGCATTGAGTGGGTTTGACACAGCCGAGTGTAATTTTCGCCAATCAAATGAACCCCTCACTTTGCCCTAAAATGGGCTGCAGGCGAGACACAGTGCCAATTTCAATCTGTCCTCCATTATCACCGGCTAAGCTGAAACTGTCGACACCTCGCTCTGGTGCGCTGCCACACCCATCTCGGTGCAGCCAGTCTACCAAATTACAAAATTGGCTGTGCATGATGGTGCACTGGACAAAATAACCACTGAGCGGGGTGCACCACCCACCGCCACCCTTCACTGCGCCAGGAAAGCAGGGCCCAACATGTGAAAAGGTTGACTTATTTAGCCCACTAGTGGACACAACATGACAAAAACTCTTCAAGGGTGTCCCACCAGTGAGCACCACATAATGAAAACTCTTCAGTGATATCCTATTAGTGAACAAAACATGTTTAAAGCTCTGGCTAGGTACCACACCAGTGGACACAGCATGATTAAAGCTCTTACAGGCACCTAATCAGTCAGCAAAACATTATAGATGCTCTTCTAAGGTATCCCATTTTAAACAGAGAAATGTTTTCCAAGCACCCCACCAGTGAAAAAAGGTCAGTTGTTTTTCCATGTACCCTACTAGTAGACAAAGCATTATAAAAACAGTGTAAAAGGTCTTGCTAGGTACAACACCAGTAGGCAAAATGTGATGAAAGTTTTTTTCGGATACTCCAACACTGGACAGGAAAAGACAACAGATCTTCTGGGTAACCCAACAGTGGACAAAACATTACAAACTGTTTGCTTAGATTTACATTAAGTTAACAAAATAGGTCATAGTGTCCTCAAGGGTGCTTCTCTATAGAACAAAACAGGATGAAGTGTTTTTCAGAGCACCCCTCCAGGGGATGGGTGCCAATTTTAGTTAAGAAGGCAAAAAGAAGCTCCCTCTGAGTCTTATGTTTTATCCAAGAAGACTGTTTTAAGATTCTTGTCTGGTGAAGTAAATGCAGAAATGATACTCAGTAAGTCATGAGACAGTGTGAGAAGTTAAAGGTGTACTCAGCGATCTCCTAATCTTCTAATCAAATGCAGTATTTGTGAAATTCATCGTATGTTTGCTCTCCATCCACAAGATGTCACCACTGACAGCATGTTGAAAAAAAAATCCGGTCTCAATATACAGCCTTGACTCTGAATTTCAGCAGGTAAATACTGTGGCTCGGTCCGAGTTACCAAAACAAAGTAAACCCCCCCACGTCCAGGGGGCGATCATGCTCATGCGCAGATCAGACAGAAAGGGGGAGGGGGAGTCGTAGTTTGCGTAGCGTGCGCAGTTAGCGTAAGAGAGAGATACTACAGGTGCAGTAGCCAAAAGAAAGAGGTCAGAGGAGTGAAAAGTGGAAAAGAAGGGATATGACCAAAAGAGCAAAGACCTGGATCAACATTGGTGTTGCTTTACTCACATTGGCAGTCGAGTTGTCTGACCAGTCGGGGTTTCCTTAGCTACGTTTCTATGGCTGTTTCCATGACGATGCACGTCCATCAGCTTTCGGGAGGCGGGTCTAAATTCGAATATAAACAAACCCTCCACTTGTTTTCTCCCACATCGCTGACTACACCTTTAACATTTATGTAGGTTTGGGTGACTTCAGCAGTTTATATTCAGTTAAATAGCCACGTTGATCACATGAAGACTTCAAGTGTTACAAACTCACAATGACAATAGTGAATCTTTTTTTTTTTTTTTTTTTTTTTTTTAAATGTATTTTTTGGGCATTTTGTGCCTTTATTGATAGCATCGAGACAGTGGATAGGCCCGTGAAAGGGGGTGAGAGAGCAGGGGAAGACACTCCGCAAACTGGTCACAGGCGGGACCCGAACCCGGACCGGCAGTAGCAAGCACATGGGGCGCCCGGTTGCCAACCACTCCGCCAAACCAGCACCCCAACAATAGTGAATCTTAACCAGTGTCTCTTTCTGTTTCACTTCAAGTGTAAGACCATTTTCACTGATATTTTTAGTTATCCTGTTCACACCTGCCTCTCATCATTCTGAGTCCATCTTGTAACACGCCTTGGAATTTTATAATTGTCAAACACTTCAGAGTAATTTCAATTTTATTAATTATCTGGAAACACCAGCCCAGATATTCTGCTTTGTTCAAAATGTAAGACGGTGTTTGCCTGCGTCAGGATCCTCTGAACCAAAACAAAAGTAACAAGCGTTATGTGAAAACCCCACACATAATATGCAAATGACGAACTTGTTTAGCATGTTGCTCTCTTCTAGGATGCCTCTCCTGTTCACACTTACATAAGAAACACAAAGATCTGTTATGTTACTAAACTCACAATGATTTTGCACAATGGTCATGGCATATGAGTCAGCTTTATTTGATGTAAGTTAATGTAAATATGGACTCTGAAACAAAGCTTTGGGTAGGCCAACAGAACACAGAAATACATGACTTGTCATTATGAAACTTGTTTTGCAAATATTTCCTAATAAATCGAGTCTCACTGCGGCAACGCCCACAGATTATTCTGAAAGAATTTCCTTTAAGGTGCATTTAAGATAAATATTGAGTCAACAAAAAACAATAGTTGAATCATGGATGGAATTTTCATTCTAACATACAATTATTGAGTTCATGTAAAATAATGCAAAAAAAAAAAAAAATCAGCTCAAACTTTCCAGACACTTTTTTAGGTACACATTACTACAGTGGCGATTGCTCTAAGACTGCAAGGGAAGCTCAGCTTCCCCTAAAATGTCCCCAAAAAAGTGGTGATATGTCCTGCTGTGTGTACATTTCATTGACTAAATATGCTCTAGAATAGCTTCATCTTTTGTTCAGAATAAGCTACTTATCACAGGTAACTGGCGCGACTTCCTTCTCATTCATCCCCGCAGCGTCTCAGCGCTTTAACAGTCAGACGCTGAGCGACTTCTGACTTCGATGGGGAAGCGTAGAGTGGGTTGTTCCACTGTGGAAACTGGACGGTCATTGGATAAACGCTGGGCTTTGTCCCGCCCATCGGACGCTCAGCGTCTCTGGGGGTCTATGAGGCAGTGGGCTGGCCTGGACACTCGGCTTCTGCATGATGATTGGATGATCTGTCTGAGGCCGAATCTCTTTTTGATTGACAGTGAAATGAGCCAATCAGCGATCTTGAAGTATAACCCTCCACTGGATCATCTTCTAAGTTTTACATTCAGTTGTTCTGGACTGATCCGGATGCTTTATCGATCACCAGCGACTTTATCTTTTTTAAAAACGACTATAGCGTTGTGTTTGCTGATTCTCTCCCCCGTTACTTTTTCTATTCACCAATGAGCAGCTGCAGCTACGGAGCTTCTAACCCTGTCACTCACACTCACAGCCTGTCAAACAGTCGTCTCACGTAGCAGCTCCAGCTGCTAGCAAGCTGCACATCGTGGCAGAATTTACATTTAAATAAACAAATTTATGATGTAGGCCGGAAAAAAATAAGCTTCCCCTCCTTGACTGACCAGCAGCCGCCACTGCATTACTAGAATTTGGACCAACTTTTGCCTTTCAGAAGTGCCTCAATTCTTTGTAGATAGATTCAAAAATTTGCTGAAAACATTTTGATATAAGAGCATCACAGTTGCCGCAGATTTGTGTGCTGCACATCCATCATGCAAACAACACGTTGAACACAGTCCCAATGATGCTCTACTGGATTGAGATCCTGTGACTGTGGAGGCCGCTGGAGAACAGTGAACTCATTTTTGAGTCAAAGTGGAGTTCACACAAAAGGATTTTTTAAAGTCTGTAGAGATTTTCTGTCTATTAGAAAACCCACACATGGAGATAAAAAAACAGGCATTACAGGGACTGGGAGGAGTTTCTAAGTAATTATAAAAAAAGTCTCTCTTTTAGATATATGCCTGATCGAAATACTCACTTTAAGATGAGTTTTATAGCATCAAAATAGGTTATCTATAAATGCTATTCCTTAGCTTCATGGTCGGGTCGGACAGGGCTGGACTGGCCTGGATACTCAACTTCGGGAACAATACAATTAAAACTAGAGCAAAATAATATTATTCAGACACGTCTTAGAGCACCGGGCTGAGATATATAGCTGGCTACTAAGTTTTCCAAAAATTGCTTGTTGTCACACATCAAAAACTACCGCTACATAACTAGAAAGAGATACATTACCTCGTCGCTTTGCATCCTGTAAGTTGTTGAAAAAAGAAGTTGTAAAGCAATGCAGAGTTCTGAGGAAGGTCCGAGCTGCATTTATTAGCATCACAACAAACACACACTTTGGCTTAGGTGCGTTCAAGTTGTTGTCAGAAGTAGGAATTTCCGAGTTCTGAGTAGAGAACTGCAACTGGAACGCCCCCTGAAGTTGGAATTTCCTACTCGGAACTCGGTGAAACCTCGCCACCCCCGAGTTGACAATCGAAGATGGATGCCCCCAGTGTGAACAGTTATTTAGCTCCTGTAATAATCAAGTTATTTGCACTTCTGACTGGGGTGTGTTGCTCTAGATCAGCTGTATTCATAGTATTATTAGACTTATATTTACATAAATGCTGCCATAGTGATAATCACATTCTTCATGTTATATATGTGAACAACAACGCAGGGCGTGCTAACAACAGCTAACAATAGCCTGGTAGCTCGGCATGTTTTTTTCCGACTTCAACTGGAACGGTGATAAGTCGGAGATGATGTCACTCCCAGTTCCGAGGTTACTGGAACGCAGCATTACGGCAGTCGCCGCGCGTGCTCATGGGTATCAGAGTCTTAATGGTGCCGGTAATAGATTCTCCTCATAGCACCTTTAAACAGTTTTGATCATACTGTGTGGTGTACTCTGATAATCTCAACACAGCACACCACACATAACCATTCTGTCCAACCACTGATCTGGAATCTAGTCGACCAAGCAAGTGTGGTCTACCAAAAAAGAAGAGGAAACATAGCAACAACCAGAAAACACAACATCCTAAATGAAAAAGAGAAAGAGAGGAGGGAATGATGCTGGTCGTGGGACTATTTTTGATGGAAAAATACCGCACAAAAAAAATGAAAGACTGTGGAAAAATTCCTGAAGATAGAGTGAACATGTGAGCTGGTTCTCCATTTTTGACGTCTACTGAACTTTGTTTCAAGTCATCCTTGCTTATTTTTATTTACAGCTGCTGCCTTGTTCCTCAGTTAGCTCGCTTTTTGATTGGCTACATTCTGTTCTTCACCATAATTCACGGAGCAATGGCTCAGGAGTGGTCGGCATTCTTCAAACACAAACAGATTTTCGGTGGTAAATATTGAACAAGTTTAAATGTTAAGGATTGTTTGCCTGACCTGTTTTGGAGATGATTATCGGGTCAAATTCACTCTTATCACACCTCAGACCACAGTATAATCTTACAGGATAATTAAACAAAAGATAATGTGGTGTTTGTCGTCCTTGGTCGGGAAGGGGAAAGTTGGGACAAAAACAGCCCAATAATTCTGATGTGTGTACCCCACTTTAGGGTTGCAGTTGATTTGAGCTTTTTGACATGGCACGTTATCCTGCTGGAGGTGTGGTCATAAGATGGACATGGTCAGCAATACCAGCC
This sequence comes from Scarus forsteni, assembly GCA_036419115.1. Classification (NCBI taxonomy): domain Eukaryota; kingdom Metazoa; phylum Chordata; class Actinopteri; order Labriformes; family Labridae; genus Scarus; species Scarus forsteni. Next base: position 1,385,327 of record JAZDUH010000147.1, on the reverse strand, counting down.
GTGATAATGGATTCATGCTTTCCATGTTTATGCTAAATTCTGACCCTACCACCTAAATGTTGAAGCAGAAATCCAGACTCGTCACATTCAACCTTTTGAAAACCTTCTATTTTCCAATTTCTGTGAGCTCATGTGACTTGCAGCCTCAGTTTGCTGCTCTTACCTGACAGAAATAGAACCCGGTGTGGTTTTGCTGCTGTAGCCCACTTGCTTCAACATACTCTGGTTGTAACAACTTACTGTTGCCTTTCTTCAGTTTTGTACCACTCTGCCCATTCTCCTCTGATCTCTGCCATCAACAAGGTATTATTGCCCAGAGGAATACTCACAGGGTATTTTTATGTTTTTGGACCATTCTCTGTAAACTGAGATGATTGTGTGAGAAGATCAACAGCTTCTGAAACACCCAGATCAGCTCATCTGGCCAAACAACCAAACCAAGTTTAGCCACTTAAATAACCTTTCCTCCACTCTCTGATGCCCTAGTTGACTTCAGCAGGCCATCTTGACCATGTGTACCTGCCTAAAGGATTGAGTTACCATGTCAGTGGGTGATTAGTAAACTAAGTTATCAAGCAGCTGAACTGGTGCACCTAATGAAGCTACAGACACAATAACAACACAATAACACTGATAATGTGCATAAAAAGCTACCACTTGACCCACTCTATCTATCTATCTATCTATCTATCTTTCTATCTATCTATCTATCTATCTATCTATCTATCTATCTATCTATCTATCTATCTATCTATCTATCTATCTATCTATCTATCTATCTATCTATCTATCTATCTATCCATCCATCCATCCATCCATCCATCCATCCATCCATCCATCCATCCATCCATCTATCCATCTATCTATCTATCTATCTATCTATCTATCTATCAATAGATGAACTTCAAGATTTTTGTATGAGAAAACTAGCTTTCTCTTAAACAGAGCAATGCATCACACTGATACAAAAATATATAATAATACAAAAACTTACGATGCAACTTCTATCAGCTGAATCTGCCACAGTCATGTAACACAAATCTACATGAACTTTTATCTAGGAAAGCTGAGCTCCACTCCTGTTTCACACCCAATAACAATGCTGTATTTAATGTAACTTACATAACTTATTTTTGAAACATCACTTACATAACGTTTTGAATGTATTTTGACGAACAGCAGGAACAATAGGACTGTTTTTCTGTAGTGTTGGTGCCTAAATCTGGGACTTTACAATATTTATCATTCAAGATGTGAGGAATGTCTCCTTTAGCTGTTAAAAGAGCTATTGCACAAAAGTGAGGGTATAAAAACTGTGAAGTTTATACAAGTTAATCCATATTACACAATTTCCTCTTTGCCACATATGCAATGTTTACTTGGCGGTTGATTCACTTGTTACATAAACCACGTCATTCATCATTTGTCTTTGTGTAAAAAGGAAGTTCATTTCCCGCTCATAATAATACATTTTATGTAAAAGCACCTTTCATGACACTCAATCAATCAATCAATCAATCAATCAATCAATCAATCAATCAATCAATCTTTATTTGTATAGCGCCAGTTCATAACAAGTGTTATCTCAAGAAACTTTACAATAGAGCATAAAGCTCTTCATTTTATGGATACACATTTATGCATAGATACATATACATATAAAAAACACATATACATATATATACAAATATATACATCCAACACCCAACATGAATCCATATAGCCAATCATGAATTCCTCCATTATGGCGGGAAGAAAAAACCTTCTGTTAAGCAGCAGGAAATCTTGAATGTGGATCCCAGTCTCATGATGAACAGCAAATCCACACGATGCTCAAGGACACTGTACAAGTTCACAAGGTCAAAACAACAATAAAACCAACAGTGAAAAGATGAAATCAGCAAACACAACAGATAAAAACAGGTGTAGAGATACAGTTGTGCAGATGAATCACAGAGTAAGCAGTCCTGAACAGGTGGGTTTTGAATCTGGATTTGGAGAGGGACATAGAGTTAAGATTTCGGAGGTCTGGGGGGAGAGAGTTCCAGAGCTGGGGAGCAGATAAAATCAATGACCTGATCTTTGTTCTGTGCGATAACTAACTGACCCAAAAAAAATTCAGAAGAAATGCCTCTGAATTTTAACAAAGTGGGCTAATCCACTAACCTGACAAACCAGATAGATAGAAAGCTCAAAATATCTGCCACAGAAATATTTCACTAGTCCATCTGGGTAGGAGCCCTTTAAATTTGTTTTCAGGGGCAGAACGTTAAAAAAAGCACAAGCTTGTGATTGGACAATCGTTTGGCTCGTCACATTCATCACAGACCAATCCACGTCAAGCAGGGTTGCCTCCTATAATAAAGCATACATAGCAGCTAATGAAGGGGCTAATGGCTAACAACAGTTCATGGATGTTAGCCATAGCAGCTAACTTAGCTGCTAACAGCTAACAACAGTTAATGACCGTTAGCCATTAGCCGCTAGCTTAGCTGCTGACAGCTAACAGCCTTTTACTATTGTCTTACACTAAATTGTACCACACAGATGATTCATTTAACACTTATATGTGACATGAACCTCGTCAAAGACAATCCCTACAAGTAAACTTCTGAGGAGGGCAGATTTCCCCAAGTTTCACTTGGTAGCTATGAGGACAATAGGCTAATCGGCATGTCCGTTCTCAACTTCCGTTTCTCAACTTCTGGTTGTCGTCACGTCCGCATTCTGCTGCTCCCGCCTCTCTTCCCTGATTGGGCCGTTCATAATTCAGCCGAGTGAATTCGTTGAACAACGGAGGCTGGCAAGACAGACCTGCAGGATTTCAGAATCAGGCAGGTCTGTCTGCTCTGCAAGGCTACTAATCCACAAAATACACAAACCAGAAATGAATTAAAATGTTTCTCTTATTTGTGAAAACTTCTTCCCAAGTGGACACAGATTGTAAACGTGACCCTCCAATTAACTTCCTGAATATCTACCCTTGATGCACATTGCAGTGCAGCTGGATCTGTCTAATTCAATGTCCAAAATCAGACAGATCCATTTTGCAAAGCTTGAAGCCAAAATAATCAAGCCTGGTCTGCAGAGGCTTTTTGCAAAGAGCATCCATTAATTCAGGAAGAGGCAGGAGATAAGAGCGTGACGACCATGAGAAGCAACTGAAGGTTTGCATAGATACTTTCAGCTTCAGGACCATTTTTTTTCTGAATGTTTGTGAAATAATAAAGAAATAATAACTCAGATTGCATTTTTTTATTAATAAAATAGTTTGAGATCATAATCTCATTCACAAGGGTGACCTGGCCAAGAGGTATGCAGCACACACCTAAACAAATACTACAGATTACGAACAATTATTCAAAGCAGAAAATGATTTAACAATGTGCAAATTACTCAGCTTTACTTACTCAGCTTTACTTACTCATCTTACACTGTGCAGGAGTTGAGTCATTATAGCTTTAAAGCTAAAAAAAATTGGATTTAAAACACAGGCACTGTTTTTGTGGTCATGCTGTCTGTCCTTTAAGACAGAACTAAAAGTGAAATAATGTCTGGCACACATTTCACAACGAAGGGTAAAGTGACTACATCCAGTGACAAACCTCAAGTCACAGTGGTACACAGAATTTAAGGACTGCAGACAGATGGCTTAAGCGTCAACATACAGCTCATCATCAAAATCAAGTACAGGCAGAAAAGTTCCTGATATTAGATACTTTTTAGCTTGAGAGGAGCAGGTTTTACTTCTGAAATAAAACCCTCACCCTGAGTTTCATCACATAGTTGGGTAAATATGATTTTAAAGAAACATCCTGATCAATAAGGAAACCCAAGTGTTTTGTAGTTTGAGAGCAGTTCAGTCAGTTTTCTTGGGAGATTAAATGGATGGGATATTCACTGGCAATTCACTGGCGTTTGAGAATATCATGACTAATCTAAAACCAATTTCAGTTTCTGAAGATGAACAATGTTTGAACAACATTTAAAGGCTGCCTGTAGAAGCTCACAAGCCTGAGGAATAGATGACACACAGCAATACAATTTTTGCCATCAGCTAAAAGTAGAACAAAGCATTTGACAGGTTTTACCACATGAATAGAGAATAATACAGGTCCTAGAACAGAACCTTGTGGCACACCTTAAAGAGACACCTTCAAAGAAAAAGAGCAGGTACAGCCACCTGAACACATTTATCTATCAGTTAGATAATTGGCAAACGCTCTTGACAGAATATTTTTGCTTCACTTCTGACATGTTTTGACAGCAGTAGCTCCTACCTACTACAACATCTGATAGACCCAAAATGAATGTGATTGACGGAACGATCATTCAGTCACCTGTTAGATAAGTTCTTGATAGGGTCTGCCCACCCCAAACACTTTATTTGAGCTGTTGTCCTGTGCCACAGTCCCCACCCATATTGTGATTTTCACCATAAGTATTAGTCCTACCTTTATTTGATTTTAATATTTAGATTCCTTGACCATGAAAACATATCATTAGTAATTGGATTCATAATGATATCTATTTTAGTTATTCACAGAAATCACATTTTTCGTCATGGCGGTTTTCTTCTGGATCTATCTCCAAGAAATCCGGTTGAACACTCCAGACTCCACAGTATCTTGGCTATATTTTGGTGTTTGTTGCATGCATGTGCCTTTATTTGTTCCCTTGCTATGACGAAAATTTCAAGGATATCTAATTTTTTCTTCTTCTGGATCAGAGAATCCGGAATTTTGCCGGGATCCAGATCAGTCCTTGATATCTTGTAGAACTTGTTGGAAGCTTGTCCTGTACTTCTTTTCCATATACCCTGACTACTTTTGGGGGCGTAATATACACAAATGCCGAAAATGGTCCTATCTCGCAATGTTAAAGAATCCTCTAGAAATCCAATATAGTTAGTCCTTGTCTTAATCCGGACATTTCCTGAAATATCTTCGAAATACGCCCATAACTTTTTGAGTCATGTTGCTAACAGAGAAACAAACAAACAAACAAACAAATAACAGACAACGGCAATAACATAAGCTCCTTGGAGGAGGTAATTATGCTGTAAAGTAATATTGAACTGTATATCTGGCTTTTCAAGTTGAACTCATTGCTTATGGTTAAAACAGGCCTCTTATTTTGAGGATTTTGGTGTTCAAGATAAACATAAGATATCAGACATGTCTTCAAAACCAAACGTACTACAGACATCAAGCTCTACAAATGCAAATACACATCCTTCCAATCATATTCATTTCACTTGACAGATTGGTGCATACTTTACTTCTGAGCAGCCATTACAACTTCATGGCCAAGGCTTGGTTTTTTCTCAATGGAAGATGAAAAAAATGTACAAAAAGTCACTTTTTAAAATAATTATGGATAAAATAGCCTTTTACTTTGAGAAAAAGATTGCTAAATAAAACTGCTTGCATTTGAGAGTCTTTTCAAATCACTGTTACTTGTTCTAAGTAATAAGGGATAACTTTGTGTGAATGATCACTAATGTCTGCAGAGGGGCTTTTCAAAGGAACACATTAATTTGGAAGAGTTGATATAGATTGTTCAAGACAAAACACAATAGTGAATATAAGACAACAGGTTTAGAGTTTATGAAGTAAAGGGGACATATTTAACTACTCAAGTACAGCTTTAACTCCTTTTAAAGTAAAATATTTTTAAATCTTTTAAATTCACAGCTCTTTAACCCAAGCTTTAATTTTGAAAATCAGCAGCTCCTTTTTTATTTGCTCTTTCAGAGAGGCCCTTCCAGGCATTGGGTGTGATGTTATTATATTTTCAATATTGAGAAAGATGTTTTAATGACACACAACCTGAAATATTTTTAAACACTGCAAACAAGCAAGTTTAACAAGGTGATATTTCTGCTTCTAGGGAAGAGTTACACATACTGTATATTTGAATGTCACTTTGACATGCTAGAAATGTTAAAATCACATGATGGTGAACCAACTCTGGTTACTTATGCATTGCAGTTAATCCATTAATGACCAAATCAGACAACCATGTGCTGTTACCAGAACTAAACAGGACATCAGCTTTCTGTGTGAGTATTCTTATAAGTGAACAACACATTTAAAATAGCTAAAATAGACATGACAGCCCACCTGAAGGCTGATTTATATTGCTGCATCACCATCTACAGTGCAGGTGCACATAACCCTGAACCTGAATAGGAATGCACATATTCCATGAATGTACACAGTCTGTTCTTCCTAAAAAAAACACTGTAAGCCCTGTGATTGGTCCACTGGAAAACACCAGGGGACCAACAGTCTAACTACCTCCACACTGATCCAAATGGCAACTGGAAACAAAACAATTACATTAATTTAAAGAAAATCTACAATCAATACAATAACCTTCAAGAATTTCCTTTTCCAAAATATTCAGAAGTAGGCTATATGAAGATATTAAGGAAAATAAATGTTCACCCAGAATATCACTGACCATCATATAAAAGTTAAAGGAGTCATATCATGCTTGTTTCTCCTTTCACTATGCCGGACTAGGATGCCTGTAAAGCATTTCTGCCCTCAGTACAAGTCGTTTAGTTCCTTCATTGCCCGACAATTGCGTTCTCAAAATCCTCATTTTAGGCCATTATCAAGCTCTCGTTGAAACGCTCTGTTCTCAGGCTGACCTACAGTTACCTCGCAACGTCACAGCCCTTTGTGCTCTGATTGGTCAGTTCTATCAGAGCACCCGAGAGGGTATGCCAGCTTGTTCTTCTTCTTCTACTGTATTTTCCGGCAGGCTCAAAGCAGCGACCGCGTATTGAGTCCCCCTACAGGCCAGAGCTGGTAATGAGTGAGTGTGAGCTAGGGAGCTATATACTGTTGCTGGGTGGATGTGTTCCTCGGTGACTAACGGACATCACAGAGGAGGAGCTGTTTTATCAGATTTATCAGATTACTCCAATAAAAGAAATGTACCTCGTGTCGTCACGACGATTTAAATCTCGTGGACATCTCGCAATGACCTATTTTCAGAGGCATCAAATCTCATTCTAGGATATCAGAAAAAATACAATATCTAATTTTTTGTAAATTAAGGGGGTGTAAGGTCTTGTTTTCAAATTTATTATATTATATGTAAGTATTAAATCATGCATCAGCATGATATGTCTCCTTTAATGTCAGTAATGGGGCATGACTTATTATCTCGTGAGCAATGTCAAGATCCATAAAAAGTCTTCACATTAAATTTGTGAAAATATAATATCAACACAACAAAATTCACTATTTCCTGTTTCAAACATTTGAGGTATATTGTAAACTAAATAAATACATTTTAGGGCCAGAATGTCAGCAATAAACATTCTAAGGTAGCACTGCTATAAGTTTTTGCTCTTGTTTTATTACTTAGTGTGCTATGTCAATATCCAGTAAATAACAGAAATATTAATACAACAATTTCCTATTACAATATGTTGAGTATTACAAGAAAGTTAGGAAAATATATGTTGGGCCAGAATGTCATAAATCATTACAGAAGAGTTCATGTTACACCACATGACATTTTATGGCAATTCATCAATAATTAGTGAGCAACCTCAAAATCAGTTTAAAAAGATCTTCCGATTAATTTTAGAAAAGTATGTCCAATTGAACAAATTCAAGCATTTCTGTTTTCATAATTTTAATGGATGCACATATTAGTGATCAATATCAAACACAGGAAAAACCTTATGACACACTCATTTTACAAAATATGGGCAAAATACAAGACAACTCAGACAAACCTGTTCCAAATCTTGAGGTTAAGAAGAAATAAATAATATTAGAATGGTATAATGGACTGACTACATTGGAACTGATTTTTAAACTTAACAGCATTTTACCATTAAACCTACAGTCCCCCACTGTAAACAGTCTGGATGGTAAATTACTGAAAATGGTAATGGGTCAAAAGAAAATTTAATGTTGCCCAGAAAAATTGAGGTCTAACAAGCAAGATTTCTTTCACTAAATGTTTCACATTTTTTGGTGAAACAAAAATTTGAGTAAATATATATTATTGGATCAAATTTATGCTTGAGATTTCTATTGATAAAAAATCTTGCAAATAAATGATAATCTAAAAAGTTGAAGATATAGAAATATACACTAAATTAGGCTACCGCATGTTCACTGTAACTTAAAATGTATTAACTAGTAGTAAAATTGAGTAAGGCAATGATATTTTAAATACAGTAAGGGTGCTGTTTTTTTAAATAGAGTGATTATGCTTTAAATTGAAGTAATGATACCTTCAGCAACAATTAAGTTGAAAACCCATAATAGAAAATACAGTAATAATGCTGTGAATGAAAATACAGTTATGTTGCTGGAAAGACTTTCACAGTTTCTTACTGGCATCTTGTTGCCAGGTCAAATGGCCACATGACCATTTATCAATTTTGAATAGCAAACTACTGAGCAATTAAAAGTCTTTATGGTATATTAATAACGTGATAATTAGGGATTAATAATACAGTTAAAGAACTCCTGAAGGACAAGTCATTCAGCTGGTTTGCGCACCTGAGAGTCAGCGGCGCCTCTCTGTAATGCTCATTTTTCCGACAGTCCCTGAAGGTCCCATCTGACGCACTGAGGGAGGTGTGTTTGTGAATGTGTGTGGAGGCTGGTTGGAGTCCTCCGTACGTCGTTCATAAATCTCCCTGCAGCCAATAAGAAGGCAGCTGTTAATCCTGCTCGGTCAAAAGCTGCTGGGAGTCTGAGGGAGCTCTTATGAGGAGGATCAGTCCGAGCAGACACACAGAAGCTCTCAAGTTTGTTTGGAGTCTACACAAGTTCATCATCTCTGCCACAGCTTGGAGGCTTTGACACCGAGGAGTCAGTCTTTTATTCCATCATCACCCACCCTGACACTTTCTTCATCTTCATCATCTGGAGGAGGACTGCGCGTGCAACTCTTCTCACGGCCCTCATTGGACATCCCGTCGTGTCCAGTCGTCATGTCCTCCGGAGAGTCCTCGGAGCAGAACCGGCGGATCAGCGTGCTGTCCTGGGATCAGGTGCAGCGCTTGGACTCCATCCTGGGGGAGAGCGTCCCGATCCACGGCAGAGGGAACTTCCCCACGCTGTCCGTGCAGCCCCGGCAGATCGTCCAGGTGAGACCCCCGGCACAACTTTGACTTCCACTAACACTGCAATTAGGGGAGACCGGGGCAAGTGGAACACTTTTACCAGAGATGGAAAAATGACATTTACTCCATATACTCTGTGTCACCTTCTGTGTGCAGCACTTCTTTGGGTAGTTTATAATGAAGTATTTTAAGCTCCACTGCAGTAATTAATGTTGACTTTAGTGATCACATCTGAGCATTCAAAACTTTATCACTGTTTCCAAGTTTGATACTCAAAAGTGAAGCAATAAACATCATACAGAAATCCAGAAAAGAGGGTATTAACAAGGCTTGATCAAATTAACATTATTAACATCCTTACAATGTATAAAGAATTCGGCTACGTCTAAGCAATTTAATATGTAATGTATAAACTGGATCTATAGTCTATAGAATTATTTATAGAATAAACAATACACTTTTACTCATCATCAGTGTATTACTTCAGACACATTACAGCAAGTTGCTACTGCGTTAACTAAAATACTAAGTATTAAATTAAGTGTTTTTTCCTGAGTGCAGTCACAAAGTGCAACTTTTACTTGTAGGCTACTTTGATTAAAACTTTTACTTAAGTTGCCCATCTTTCTAACACTTTCTAATCAAACTCATTGGAAGATTTGGGGTTTAAAAACAGAGTTATTAGTTTAAGTATTAATTTATTTGCAAGGTTTGGTTTGATTGAGAAAAGAAATCCTAAGCTCATGAAAATAACATCCACTATAAGAAACACTGACAGTAATTTGCTCACTGAACGCAAGATAATCAATCTGAAGTGTTCAAAAGTGAGGAATAATTTACTTTGTGAACATGTTATGCATAATTCATTTCTAACAGTGTATTCAAAACTACATCCAGACAGGCAGAAAGTGAGGTAGAGGCCTGATTAAGAGTTTTTCCCTGTTTGAACTGTTGCAGCTTGAGATCTTTTTACATTTTTAAAAGTTTAACTTGGCCTGGATTTGTTTTATTATGCTCTTTGTTTATTTGTACTCTGTAAGAAAGGAGCAGATCATAGTGGATTATCTGTCTTCTTCTCCTTTCATTTATTTTTGCTCTTATGTGTTCAAGTGCTTTCTTTTATTAAAAAAATAAAAATATAGAAATAATGCATGTATCATGTTGAAGGCATCACTTCTTTAGGACAACCTGGAACATATTCTTATTTTTTAATGTCTTCAAGACTCAATTGAGAGAGACAAACACAGAGTGCCATTACAAACAAAAAAAGAAAAATTCACATCTTATGGTTACAACTGGGCTCAGCGAGGGTAAAGGGAGGTAACAAATACCCAGATGTTTGTGGAACAGGTATTTATTTAAGAAAAAGACCCAAAGAGACCTGCAAAGCAGAGAAAGAGGAAAGTGAAATTTAGGGAAAACAAAAAGGCAAAAATGTTACTTCGGTACAGCTTGAAGGGTAAAAGCTCTGCACCGTGGAAGGCAAACAAAGAAATATAAACTTCTGGCTAATGAACTAATCAGAAACAGTTGAGTTATGTGGCCAGGTGCTGATAATTCAGATGCTGAGAGCCACCGCTTAACAGGAACTGAAACAACAGGAAATGCTTTTTCAAAATAAAACAGGAAACCAATAAACTTTGACTCAAATGTACCATATTTAGGATGTAAAAGATTGATGTATCAAACATTTGTGTGGCCTTAAAAGCAAAACAAAAATCATAACAAAACGGAAATCTTATGGAACTTAATGCAAATCAAACTCTGAACAACAACGGGCAAGACTCCTGAAAACAAGTCTGGGTTTGACAAGCCAACAGAATTAAAGTATGCTGAAACATTCACAGCATAAACTATTACATATACACACACTCCTAAAGACTTTTTTAGTCTGTTTTGTCTTTTTGTGACAATGGGCCACACATTTCATTCTCAGTTGTTTTTGGACAATGACAGATAGCTTCCTATTTATTGATTTTGGCTATTCCTGAGATTTAATACAACTATAGCAAAAAACAAGAGAAGACGGCACTGGATACATTTGATTGGTCATTAAAAGACAGGAAACTGTACTGTGGACCCTCAAAGACTAAAGTTAAACACTGCATGTCATGGGTGGATTTAAAGAATTCTGTATATCTGAACTGAAGTCCTCTTTAGGCTGACCCCTTAAGATCTGCTGTTTCAAAAATATGTAAACAAATGGAGTGTTACCTCTCGGGGGCGCCTGTGATCCAGTGGAGTGGAGAGGGTTAAAATGACTGCACTTTAAGATTGAAATAAACTCTTAATTAAACGAAAGGTTTGCAGGTTTAGACAAACTGACAAAATGTTTAAGGAGCACACAACTTTTTCTCTCAAGAACAGAAATGAACTTTAAGTTAAGATCTTAAACTTCAGTCATCAGGACACTCTTTGCCTTTTAAAGATGAGAAAGAAAAGATCTTCAGATGACGGGGTCAGTGGTTCTGATTAAATTTCAACACACTTATGAGGTGACGCATGATGGATCTGTTGTGCGTACTGCTAGGGCTGGGCAATTAATTAGGTTTTAACTACAATCACAAATACTGCACAATAATTAGAACTAAATAACCCAGATTGAAAGATTGGTGAGTCACATAACTCTTTGGACTTGTTTAGTCTTTTCTTCATCTGTAATTACTTTTAGTGATCTAGATCACTGCCATTAGCAAACAATCAATTATGCTCAGTAACTGTCTAACTAATAATGATGTCAACATGATTCTGAGTGGTAGGTGTGAGTTTTCAGGATCAAATAATCATATTATGGTGGTAACTTTATCGTAACTATTACTTATAGATGTAGCAGCAATACGTGAGCTACCTGCACTCTCCAAGTGATTTCTAGTTAGTCTTTTTTTCTTATCAATTCCTTTATCAATTCTTTCCCCTTTGTTCTGCATGCCTCACACAGCAAAAATGTCACCAGTGACAGCCAGCTAAACTGATAACAGATATGTTAAAAATCATTGCAGACCGGGCAGGAGTGGTGAAATCTGTGGCTTGATTTGAAAACACCATCTGTGCAACACTGCATTAATGATCCGTTATCATATTTTACATTGCTGTCACTGAAAACCTCTGTATGTCAACTTATGCCAAAACAGAAAATCCCCAGGAACCATTAAAGGTCTAGTTAAAGAATCAGAGCAATGAGCAGAATAGTTGATGCAGTAGTATCAATAAATCGTATCAATTCCCAAGCCTAATTGCACATGCCAGGATGATGAAATACAACCATGTCAGCATTTTTCTGACCTGCGGTACTGTGCATCCTTGTAAAAGTGATCATAAGAAATGCTTGGAAAGTATCTTATGAATAAATGATTATCAGATATGTTAAATCAGTCTGTCGAAAGATTTTTGCTAAAATGAACATATTTGATAAAATTTTACTCAGTATTTATCTGAATAAGTGTTTGAACTTGTTGAACTCCGTCTGCTGTCACTTGGTATTTGCATCTAAGGCTGAGCCAAACGAAGGTGAAACCACTTTCATATTTTATTATTTGTTTTGGTGTTAGCTGAATATAGTAACACACACAAAGCGCAATCATTCAGACCAGCCTGATTCAGACTAACCTAAATTACCCCTCTTCGCCATTCTGATGCTATTTTTGAACTTTAGCAGGTTGTCTTGATCATGTCTACATGATAGAATAGTTTGAGTTGTTGCCATGTTATTTGCTGAATAGCTATTTTCATTAATAAGCAGTTAAATATTGTTTCTAATGACTTGGCCAGTGAGTTTATATTAACCTTACCTTTACGTAAAATGATTGATCCCTGTCACTTAAAAAGTAAGAGATAATCTGACCTAATGACTCTGATTTTCCATTTGCTCACTCATTCTTCTTTCATCTGTTTTAAACTCTTAAAATGATCCACAGCAGCGACTCAGTCACAGAGTTTGTATCACAGGAACGAAGCGTGCCATAAATATAAAGAGAGGGCTTTTATCACTTAGACTGCATTTTCCTGTAATCCAGGTTCATATTTCGCTTAGTTATTCCTTTTTCCATGGTTATTATATGTGGAGGAAAGACCCACGCACATGCACGTTAAAGGCCTCTATAATCCAGGAGGCCCCCTACTCGCTAATGCCTTCCCTTAATTACACAGAAACACAGACCCCCAAACAATTTTTCTTTCCATTCCCATGATAGCTTCATTAGGAACTTTAAAGAACAGTTTCTGGAAAATGATCTGCAGCTTGCCTTATTTCAGTTAAGGGGCAGAGAAGTTTTCTTTTTGTGTAAGGCGGGGGTGGGCAACTGGCAACCCTCCACTTTACTCAATGAGGCCTACCAATTATTTACAAAAAATCAATAATTGTAAACAAGAACACACATGACAGAATCTGCCAAACATAGTTAAAACTGAACACCAATACAAAGACCAAGGTTGCTTTCACACCTAAAATTCAGTGGACTCGCTTTGGTTTTGGAAATCTCAACACTGATTCATTTTTCTCTTAGTTTGGTTTATTTTCAAACTGCACCTGGTCAGATGGACCTAAGCCTGTCAAATTGTGTAACCTGATTTCCTGTCACTAGTTGACACTGTAGTTGCGGTGTTAGTTCCTGCCATTTGGCCCATTTATACATCATAAGCTGGAAATACGCAACCGGCATTGACTTGTAACAATGTTCAGCACAAAGCTGCTCAGAAGTTTTCTTTGCTATAAAATGAAGATAAATCTGCATTTGGATGGCACTTGCACATTGACTGAAGGGATATGTCCACATATTGCATGCAAATTTTTAGAAGCTGACCTTTCACGAGGACCGGAGGCTGGCGGTGCTAGCAATGCTAAAGTTGGCTGCGATCTGCATTAGCTTGTCTGTTGTGATATATACAGTTCCCGCCCCATGGGTTGGATTGCCTTGTTGGTCCTTATTAGGTCCCGGCAGCTGTCACACCCACCCTAAAGTCAACTCTGGTGAGCTTTGAAGCAAACCCAGAACCCCTGTTCTTTGGCAGACCAGAGTTTGTATTAGCTTTCATACTAGCTAAAAAACCCAGAACTTCCCATGAGAGTGAATCAGAGTTTATTTGGTCTGGATCAAACGTAGTAGGTGTGAGAACATCCTAAGATATGTGATAGATACATTTCTTGATAACCTCAGAATGCTGATATTTTTTTTCTGCAAGAAAATAAACAGCAAACTCGCTATGATATTTCCACCAAATCTCTTCATATAAAAAGAGAATTACTATAATTGGAAAAGCACAGTGCATAGTAATTATGGTGGATTCGTGCTGGGTTTGAATAAAATAAACCAAAAAAAAAAAAAAAACCACAAAAAGACCCAGGTGTATTAAGAAGTCAACCAGCAAAGCACTCTGAGAGCGTGGACCTCTGCTAGCACCGCAGTCCTCTCCCATATTGTGATTTTTACTATAAATATTTGTCCTACCTTTATTTCATGTAAATATTTAGATTCATTGACCATGTAAACATACCATTAGCAATTGGCTTCATCATGATATCTGTTTTAGTTCAGTAGTTATTCACGAAAATCGCATTTTTCGTCATGGCGGATCCAGACGGTGATCCGGATCAACACCAAAATTGAATCACTTCTTCCTTTTCCCATGCTGAACATTTCCTGAAAATTTCATCAAAATCCATCCATCACTTTTTGAGTTATTTTGTTCACAGACAGACGGACAGACAGACTCTCCAGAAAACATAACCTCCTGGTGGAAGTAATTAAGATATCTCTGAAGAGAATGAGTTAACTTTTTTAATGATTTGGTGCCAAACAAATAAAGATCTATTGCCCACTCATGTCATTAAACTGGCACATGATTGCAAGCAAAATCAGTTGGAGTCCTTGTTTGCAGCAGATTTTTCTATGCTTGAGGCTCATATTCCTTCAAAAGCTGATGAAATGTGGCATCTTTAGGGCTCAGCAACCTATTGCTTTTTGTCCTGCACTCCCTGAGCTGTCAGCTATAAAAGGGTGAACTTGTCATTATGACTTCTCCCCCTCTGAGCATTCATAACATATAGAATCGAGCAGGGACGGGGCGTCTTACACATGATTTGCAAACAGCAATGGCGGAAGAGAAACTGATCTGACCTGTATTTTCAGGGAACAGTATCCTGGTCTTCAGTTGTGATAGAGGAAGGATGATTCCTTGACTTTGTTTTCTTGTTTCAGGGTGCAAGGGATGTCAGTACAAAAAATAACAGCTGTGGGCACAGGTCGTGACTTTACTGTGGCCCTAACACTGCTGTACAAATATGCATTAATGCATCAGTTTTCTTATAACAAGTGATATTCAGTTG
Source organism: Scarus forsteni (assembly GCA_036419115.1). Lineage (NCBI taxonomy): Eukaryota > Metazoa > Chordata > Actinopteri > Labriformes > Labridae > Scarus > Scarus forsteni. The sequence continues at coordinate 1,369,896 of JAZDUH010000147.1, read as the reverse complement.
TTATTTCTAGAAGAAAATAAATAAGGCAGATATTTTTCTACTTATTAATCTTGTAACCGCAGAAATGCAAAAGCACTTATAATGAAGAGAACTGATCTGTCCTATCACAGTCATCAGAGCCTTGTTTTTGGGCACACTCCCATTAGGGTCATTGAGTGCCATTTTGATCTCAACTGGTGGTTCTTTTTGTTCAGGAGCAAATGCACTCAGCATCACCAGAGCATGTGGATATACATACCTCATACCCCACTTCAAAAACCATGAACTATCCTTTTAAAGCACATTTATGTAGTAAAATACAACAGTCACAAACTGATTTGCAGTCTGTGATGCATCTTCTTTCAGTGGTACTGGTGTTTTGACAAAGTAAAAGCAGACGCCATGTTCCCCTTCATGGAATATGTCACGCAGGTTTGAAGTCTGTGCTGGATGATTTTAATACCATATGGGCACGAATGGAAACCAGCGTCGGACTGTAGGGAAGGAAAAACACACTCAAGGATCGAAACCGCTGTGATATGTTTTGGAAAATGGTTGACAGTAATGTGGGGTGTCCTTGATAAATAGGCAAAAACATTAAAACCACCAGTCTTCTACTTTTATTATCATTTTTTTGCCTGAAAGCAGACAGTTTGGTCTAGCAGCGGGGGATTTCAGACATGAGAGGAACTGTTCTGTTTAACTTTTACCAGGAACTTTAAACCTTTGAAGGAAGTTTGTTCACAGCAGGAAACCAGATTTGCCCCATGAAAATTTCCTTTTTGGGGGAAAAACTCTCCAAATGTCCAGGAGCTTTATAATACTGGAAGTCCTAAACTGATTTAAGTACACATATTAACAGCTTGCATCTACAACCTTTAAAGGCTGTCACCTTTTAAAATGTATCATACTCGAACAGTTGTAGGTCATACATGCTAATAACTGAAGGAATTATTCTTAAAAAACTGAACTATGGTTCAAAGGATTAATTTTATTAATTTTATTTAACCTTTATTTAACCAAGAAGTCCCATTGAGATTAAAAAATCTCTTTTACAAGAGAGACCTGGCCAAAATAGCAGCTGTACAGAGTCATGGTACATAGAAAATGACACAACACAATTAACAGGTTTAAAACAAATCAATTAAATAAATTAATATGTGAAGACAGCCTGTAAAAGATGGTGCATCACAGCATCACTCTAATATAAAAACTGTTAAAAACTTTGACAACATTAATATAACTAAGAAAAATAAACTAAAATGAATGAGAGAAAAGATGGCATATATAAATAACTAAAACAAATAACAGTAAAGTTCCTTTGTTAAGGGATTTTAGTGAATTATTGTGGTAAAAATATAACCAACATTTGAAGCAATAAACAATCACTTCATTAAATACCTTTCTTAATCTTAAAACCTCACTGAACTCACTTCAATGGAAGCAATAGACAAAAATATAGGTAACCCAAGCTCCCTGAAGTTCCATGCACCATTTAAAGGCTTTATTACTTTTGAATGATTTGTTTACATTGCAAGGGGCAGTTTTACACATTTTCACAACTCAGTAAGTTCTCAACAAACATTGATAACAATTTCAGGGAACGAGGGTCATGGCAAAAAAGAAGAGCTGATTAAGGTTTCAGTGGTGATTTAATCCAGATGTGGATCCAAGAAGTTTCTAAAGGATTTGTCAAGACTGTGAGATAGGGCAGGTTTGACAATAACTCAACTGACAAGGATGGAAACACCTTTGTACTCTCAGAGCTTGACACAAAAGTTTATGACAAGAATTTAATGGAATTTTAAGGAGTGTGGGTCATCACAACAGGATAAGGGGATTTAATTTTGGTTAATAGTGCCATTATTTTATTATTATTATTACCACAGCAGTCTTTATCTCATTAAAGCATTATGGCTAAATGACCCTGGCGATCTCAACTTGCGTACAACAGCTTTGCTCCTGAGTTTGTCATCATGTTTGTCAGTGAGATAGTCTAGTGTTTCCTCTTTTTGGTGCTTTTGTTAAAGCCTGTATTGTCCTGCACACTGCCAGTTGGAAATTGTTGAAAAGGTTCAGAATAGTTTTGATGAAAGACACACTCACATATTTCTCCCCTGAGAAAGCATCGGCAAACTCAACTGGAGAGCCGAGTGACTTGTTTTTTATGTTGGGATCACCGGACAGACGTGAATGATTGCCTTCTGCTACTCCAGGACTCGACCGATCATATCCTGGCCAGATCTCCTCGTGGTTGGGTGTTTGGTCTTCAGGGAGCACTCAAGGAGATTGAACTTTAGCTGAGCATCTTTAAGCTCTCTCCTTTATCTCCATATGTAGGAGAAAGTGCTGCTAACTTTTTCTGCATCGATGCTCAATCTTCTTCTTTATTAAGATCCTCATTAGCACTTGCAAAAGCATTGGCTGTTCTTCCTGGGGTCCAATACACACACAGGTCAGACAAAATACACACAACACAAACAAACAAGGTCAACAACAGTAAACACATATTGATCCTCATATAGTGAACAAAACATATACATACAGAAGATAACCAAAATGGCCATCGATTTACAAACATGGTGCAGAAATGAGGTTATAAATACAATTTAACACATCAAACATGTTGTCACTCCTCAATTAGACACAATAAATTTCATGTGGAAAAGGAGGTGAAAATAAATTAATACCACTTAGTACTAATCATTAAATGTTATTACCTCCGCCAAGGTGGTTATGTTTTCGGGAGAGTTTGTTTGTCTGTCTGCTTGTGAACAAAATAACTCTAAAGTTATAGATGGATTTTGATGAAGGTTTCAGGAAATGTTCAGCATGGGAAAAGGAGGAAGTGATTCAAATTTGATGTTGATCCGGATCTGGATCTGCCATGACCAAAAATGTGATTTTTGTGAATAACTACTGAACTAAAATAGATATCATTATGAAACCAATTGCTAATGGTGTGTTTTCATGGTCAAGGAATATAAATGTTTACATGAAATAAAGGTAGGACAAATATTTATAGTAAAAATCACAATATGGGAGAGGACTGTGGTGCTGGTGGAGGTCTGCGCTCTCCTATTGAAGCTTCTGTGAGGAATTGTAATCTGATTGGTTGTTTTTTGTCTCCTGAGAACAAAATGATCCCTCTTAAATGCGTCACCAATATTACAGTAAAAAGTCTCTTCCACAATTAAAGAAAATTAAGAAAGTCTGCTTCCTCAGCATGCTTACAGTAATTTGATATTCAGACTAACCCTTGCTGCCATCTTTGGTATATCACTCAGAGTATAGAAAGAAACTTCATACTTTGAGTCATATATTTGCTTGGTCAAACATAGAGATACATGAGGAATTATCGTTTTTAAACCACACAAACCTCTTAACAGGTGCTTGACATATGAAAAACATGTCAGTAAAAGACAGAGGGAACACTGATCACCTTTGGCCAAGTGAAGCTTGTACCCAAATCACCATAGCCTTGTCACGCCGATAACCCCATAAGCTAGCTTTAAGTTTTCTGCATCATCTGTGGTGATTCAGATGAGTTCTTCCTCCTTTAAGTCCCATGCAGCCAGTATGTGCCTCAGGCCTCTGGCCATGTTTTAAGTGTAGTCTTCCTTGTAAAAGACCCAGTTTTGAGACCCTTTGTCTTCATAAATAATCTGAGCTGGTGTAGCACGAGGCTTACAAATGTCTCCATCGTGCAGCTTGACCATCAGTCTGTCGTAGTTGCAAAATACTCAACATAAGAAACTAAAATCTCTCCTTCGACATTCCTTAAATAAAACTGGCATCAACTAAAATATGATACCATGGTGTCTTCACCAGTTTCTGGAAGCCTTGGTTTCTAATCGTGTTCATGGGTAGCATGTCTTTTGATAGTATGTATGTAATGGCCTTGGCTATATCTTAATGTCTCTGTATGTCCTTTAACCTGGCTGGGCTGTCGTTGCCGAGGCTCCTTCAGTAAGTTACTTTAGCAGGATTGGTGCGGTATATGTTTTGCTGCATCCAAAGGGATGTCATCTAACAGCAAAGCACAGCGCAGCACAGCAAAGCAAGGGCTACAGTCATTGTCTTACCTGGATTAAAGAGGTCTACATACAGCAGAGTCTATTTGAGAGTGAGGCTGGATTATTTCTTTTTCACTTGGTTGGGTTTCACACTGCACTTCGTCAGGTAGACCAAAGCCCGCCAAATGATGTGTAATTTAGCCTCCTGCCACTAGTTGTGTCTGTAACTTTTGCCCAACTGTCCAGAAATACATAATTTTCTTTGAGTAAAAGTGGTTGAAGCTCTCTGAAAGTGTTCTGTACCAGTAAAATAGATATAAAGGTGCATTATAAATGTGTTTGGTGACACTTGCATTTTGACGGTTATTGATGTGTAACCATTTCCTGCACACATTTGTAGACATTAGCAGTGGTGCTAGCAGTGGTATCATTAGCTGTTCTCTGTTTTATATCAATGAATGCTATGATGTATTACTTGATTTTGTGATATTGGTTCAAATTCAACCACCAGTTTGTTTCTTTTTGAATCGCTTGTCTTGTTTGGTCCATGTTTGGTTCCTTTGGCTTTCACACCTGCAACAAACCACTCAGGTTTGCTTAGAAATGAACCAAAACCTGTTTTCAGTTTTGTTATTTGGTCTGCAAAAGAGTTCTTCTTCACCCTAATGAAACAGAACTTTCCACAAAAGTAAATCAGATTTTGTTTTTTCAAGGCCAGGTTGTAATCATGATCAAACTCAATTAATTCCCGAGCACAACTAGCTCAAAAGACTTTTACATTGCAGGTCATACTTACACATTCACACTTGCATTCACTCACTGATGGTTGAATTGTATGTGTAAGGGGAACCATCAGTATTAGCTAGTCATATTTGCCAGCTTTCGCTCTTGTTTATGCCACATAGAGGACAGTGGGAGCAATTTATGGTGAGCCTTCTACTTTCTGACTGATGACTGAGTGTTTTTCCAAACTGACCCACTGACGCCCACTTGATGTGGCTTTCGAATTCCAGGACCGTACTCTGATGTTTACATCATTAGGAGATTTTTTTTAAACAACATACTGTTTGAGTGCACATTTTTTGCATTAGAGAAAAGAGGATTTTTCTACATGGGGGTCATTTGTAGCAGGGTTAATTTTAACAGCACTTTTTGATTTAGTTTCACATATAGTCTACTAAATCTAATTTTCATGTGAAATGCAGTCTCCTTTATTTAGACTACCTGGCAGAGCATCTTAGTTACAATACCAGAACTGACAACAAACAGTGGACCTGCTTTACATGAATATATAAATTCATAAAGAGAGCAGCTCTGATTGGATCGCTCCACAACGTATTCTGTTGCCACGAAGCTAAGGCAGCTGTGATTGGATGTCCCTCTGAACTCATCCAACCTTTCCACACAACCAAAGTAGCTGTGATTGGATAGATTCCTAACTTTCTACATGACCAAATTAGGTCATTAGGTCATAGGTTTAGTTCTCGTCAGGGGAAATATGTTGTTGATAAAAACTATGACAAAAATGAGTCAACAAAAGTAACACTGATTAATAGAAAGTTTATGGACATACTATTTTGTAAGAACTATTAACGATGTGTGTTGTAGGATGTTGAAGATAGTGAATTGATTCTTGCAACTAAAAGTTCTCGGTACTTTTGGTCCTAAAGCCATTTAGGTGAAGTGACCAGTGAATCACACTCCCACAGAGTCAGAGGAGCCCCTCTCAATGCCGGGTTTGTCTGAGGTCCACATTTAAATAACATCTGTTTGTGGTCTGGTTGTGAGCCGCAGGAGCAGTGAAGGAAAACTTTTACTGTTACTGACACTGCTTTACTCTCCCTTTCATTTACTGTTGACAGACATCAGCCCACAGTCTGAATATTTGCTCCATACATGTTTCCCCTGCAGACTGAGAGCCCTACAGAAGCCTCTCATGATGATCAACACAGATACTGTATCTTGTTTGGGTCTTAATGTGAGTGTGTTTATGTGCGAGGGCGGAGGTATGGAGGCCACTGTGGCTTTTTGGGCCTCAAAGACGGTTGTATCTTATTTCAGCTTTGCCGGCTATCATATTTTCTCTAAGTTGTTGTGTCTACAGGAGATGTTTAAGATAGGTCCTGTCCCATTTTTTCTGCTCAGAGGTCTGCTTTCACTATTGTGCTTTTAGACCAGGGGTAGTGGCCGAGACTTGGAGCAGAATGTGAGGAGTGGATTAGTGCCCATAATAACACTGGGCTTGTGGGTCAGGCTTGACAGCGTATCACTGAGGTAAGTGAAGACCAGTAGCCTGACTCCTCTGTGGCCCTCGCCAGGCTGTAAACCAACTCCTCACTGGACTATTGTTGAGCAGGAGCAGCATGAAGACGCCACATACTCCCAATGTTCCCCAGAGAAAATAAAGTCAGAACGTTCAACTCAGAGCGGTCAGTACGACTGGGAAATGTAACCCAAAATGTACCAGAATTATAAACTTTAAATACACTCACTGGCCACTTAATTAGGAATTAGGGACCAGGAGGCTTGAGAACCTCCTTAGTTAGCCATGGCATAGATCTAAGAAGGTGTGGTAAACATTGGTCAGAGCTTCTGGTCCATATTGACATGATAGCATCACACAGTTGCTGCAGATTATCAGATGCACATCCATGATGCCAATCTTTGGTCCCATGAGATTGAAAAGGGCTCAGTCATGGCCCTTTTCCATTAGCCCGACTCTACTCTACTCGACTTTACCTTGTGCCGCTTTTCCATTAGCCCCAGTCGCCTGCCCAACGGTGTGAAGTGTCGCTATAAGCAGCTGAGCGGCACTGCAGCGACATCATTTTGAGCGTGACACAACAATCTGCTTTTTGTCACAAACCGAGTAAAAAAGGAAAGCAGGAGAAGGCTGCAGGTGGCAAGAAGAAATACCCCTTGAGAAGCACAGGACAGTTTTGGAAGCTATACAACAGAATGAAGCCGAGGACGAGAGCAATCGAGCTGCAAAGAAAAGACGTATGAGGGTAAGCTAATGGTAGCTCCCGCTAGCATGCTAGGTCGTCGCGCTCATGACTCATCGATGACGACACTGTCTGACCAATCAGTAGCCGGCAGTCGGTGACGTCATCTTTTAGTATCGACTCAGCTGGCTTGGAACCAGAGCGGAGTAGGTACTAAAACTAGCTTGTTTTAAGGAGGTACCAGGCCAGTGGAAACACGGTACAAATCGAGTAGGGCCGAGTAGAGTAGGGCCAAGGCGTGCTAGTGGAAAAGGGCCTTTAGATTGAGATCTGTCGACTTTGGAGGCAAATGGAGAACAATGAACTCATTGCCATGATCAAGAAACCAGTTTGAGATTATTTGAGCTTTGTGACATAATTTGTTATCCTGCTGTAAGTTGTCAACAACAGATGGGTGAACTGTGGTCACAGAGGGAAAGGCATGGTCAACAAAAGTACTCAGGTGGGCTGTGGAGTTTAAAAAATGCTTACTTGGTGCTAAGGAGCTCAAAATGTGCCAAGAAAATATCCGACACACTCTTAAACAGCCACCACCAGCCTTAGCTGTTGATACAAGGCAGCATGTATGCATGCTTTCATGCTGTTATTGCCAAATATTGACATCTATCTAAGGATAGTTATGGTTGTAGATCAGCAGAAATAGTCATACCAGCCTGTCAAGTCATGACGCAGTTTAAGCCATTTCAATCATCTCTCTGTCATTTTGATGCTCGGTTTGATCTTCAGCAGGTCGTCTTGACCATGACTGCATGGCTAAAGGTACTGGATTGATGCCATGTAATAAGCTGATCAACTATGAGTAGTTGGAACAGAGCGGCCAGTGAGTTTAAGCCACATCAGCCTCACAAGACCAAATTATCATCATTTTTAAATGTTTATTATTATAATCACATCCACCAGGGAGGGTGTTTTTTTGTCGTCTGTCTGTTAGCAAGAAAGCTGAAAATGTCCACAATAGATTTGGATGAAAATTTCAAGGAATGTTAGTAAAGGTACAAGACAGAAATGATCAGATTATGGCTGTGAATCAAATAACATTGCAGGATATGGTGGTTATTCACTTTTTTGCTAATATCTTGAAAAGCTCTCTGGATTTTTATGACATTTTCAGAAATATTGGTCATGGCACAAGTGGTGGTGATCAGGATCTTTTAAGGGATCTGTTAACATTGTGGGGCAAGGCAGTTTCCCACATTTTCCAAAATAACTAAGCTAAAAATATCAGGTTGAGTTTTACCCAAAGATATAAAAGGCAAAAACTTAGGCCATAAATGCTTGAGATAAGTAAAACAAGCTGCCATTTCTTATCAGTGGCTTTTTATGCAATATTATATCTCAGCATCTTATTTGAACAAGCTTATTTTAAATGACAAACACTTGCATAGATCTGATTTTGCAGTATTATATAAGAATGACTATTTTGAAAGCAGAGCTGATATCAAGAGCAGTTAGCATGAAATCTTGATCGAGGCAATCAACGATGTTTGGTGGAAATTCTGTCAAACAGCTTTGACTCTCAGCAATTTTATCTTGCATAGCTTGGCTCAAAAATCCAAAACAAACTCCTGTTGAGATTGTTTGTCTGGTTAAGCCCTAAGTTTTCAACATCTTGAAACTCTACACACGTAAACAGACAGATCCTTCAAAGTCAGCGAGCAGCATTACGTTTCAGCCTGTCTCGCTCTGGTTTTAAATATACAGGTGAATTGACCACCCCTGCAAAGGAAACTCTAGGCAGATTTTCAAAACAGAGGAAAAACCATCATCATCATCCCCCCGCTGGCTGCCAAGCTACTGTATGTCTCACTGGCTGGGTTAGTTTTGGACTGAATTTGAAGGTCAGGGGCTCATAACTCCTTATTCGCTGTCGCCAGTTCCTTGGCAGAGCGATGGTCTGACTCACTGCCCAGAGCTCTCACAGGCGTCCAGGGCATGATGGGCTGGTAAACGACTGGGTCATTTCAAACTGCCATAATAAAAAACGCATTCAGGCCGCAGCTTGAACGGAACAGTCCAAGGAAACGAATGTGACTGGAGGGGTAAATTGGAGAGACTGTTGTGTGTCGCCAAGGCGTTGTCAACACCAGACAGTCTGGCGTGTTTGCGGCTCGATTTTACAAGTCTTTCTCTGCTGAACGTTGGCGGAAGTGTCTCCCCTCGCCTGACTCACCAGGTGCTGATGCGTCATGTGGGAAATGCATGAGCCTGTTTTATGAGTGGTGAAGGGGAGAGGGGGGATGATGAGGGGGCTTCAGAGCTGGGCTTCCTCATGTGCTGCTTTCAGGACCCCCAGACAGGCAGATTATGGCTTGCTGTTAACTCGAACCAACTGTTTAAGTGTGAGGTCAGAGCAAATGCTGCTGTGGCTTTCCCTTTCTGGAGAGTTTAAAGATTGTTTCTCTCCAGTTTTGTCCTCCCCCCCGCTGAAAACCTGAAGACAGTGTGTCAGATAAACACTTCTTATATGTTGGACTCTGGAGCCAGAAGTGTTTCCTGATTAATCACTGTTTCACAGCAGTCAGGACAACACTGCTTCATTATTCAGGAAACATCATTCACATTTCTAAACTCACAAACTAGTCCAGATTTTCTGCCCCAAAGTAAAAGGAACAACCAAACATAGCTGAAGGCCATGACAACTGTCCACTGGGCTTCACATAGAAAAAACATACAGCTTTTTAAAAGGCATTTCAGGAGGTTTGTTATGGTGGCATATTGCATTCACTTGAAAATAAATAAAATCTGCCTGTTTTAATGAGATACTGTCCTGTGAAAACAGGATCTAATTATTTATTTTCGATTTTCCTGTTTTTATGACATTATTGACATTATAAGGAATCTTAAAAGTAACGAACATGTCGCGCATGTTAGACCTTATTCAGTTTTGTTTCTTGCTCGGTTTGAAACATTGGGAGGTACTTGTGTCTTTGAGCGGTGGAGATGGTATTGTTATTAGTTTGTCCACATTGCGCAGACACCTGAGGAATTTGCGGTTATTCCGACACAAAGCCCACTCGGATCTGCTCGACATTGCGGTATTTGTACATGATCAGTGGGAGCAGTACGGTGGGCCTACCTTACCTGTGTTGACCACGTACCTGGTTGATAAATGCAGCAGCCAGTCTCGAAGCAAACAGCAGGGGGTATCCTGTTTTTATGAGATAGTATCTTGTCAATCATATTTATCAATGAGACTGGGCATTGTGGGTGGTTAATAGAGTGAACATTTTAAATAATTACTTGTGTTTTCATTCCAAAACCTTCAAACATGGGCTAAAGAGGAGGCCATTGCTGCTCAGGTGGAGATGCTTGACCTGTGTTACATTTTGTGTCCTTTCCTCTGGAGAAGCATAATTTGGTAAATGTACAGCACTGCCTGAAAAAAACACACACTTGGGTCAGATGTTAGAAAAGAAAATTTATCAACTAATTTAAATTTCAGTGAAAAAAAAAAAAATTCAAAACAGCACTGGTGTTAAAAGTGAAAATCATCAGGAAAAGAAAATCCTCCAGCCAGTTACAGAAACTTCCCACATAGGTAGATCCAAAGTTCAGTTCCTGGATACTTAGTATATGCCATAAGTTATACATTAAAACTCATATTTAGGTCTATTAGTACCTCAAATATCAAAATTATGAGGGAAAGAACAGAATGACAGTGTCACATACTTGCCTTTGGAGAAGCCAGCGTGCATAGCCAAACATGGCAGGTAAACAGAGGTGGGGCCTGTGAAGGTTCGTTATGTCTTACAATTTGACACATTTATTATGTAAGATACTACAGCAGTGTGGCTTCTTGTTGAAGTGACTACGTGCCCTGTGAATGTTTGTCTTTGCTTTACACTGCCTCTGAACAATTCCCCTTACCATCCAGAAGTTAACCCTATAAAGCCAATTGTATCATATTTGATTCATACTTTTATAATTCCTCTATCTACTCAGTATGATCAAAAAATTACAAAAAAAACATCTGAATAAAATCAGATAAATGATAAAAATGTCCTCAAATGGATTATCAGTTACCAAAAACCCCTAATGTATCAAGTGAGATTTGAAAAATCTATATGTTGAATTTTATGGACATTTTGATATTTTCTACGATTTTAGCAGAAAGTGAAACAAACATTTCAGCTTCAAAAAATTAGAATTTTCTGGCTATAATCTATGGTCTTGGGCCTTAAAGGGTTAAAGTTATTAATAACACTTAACCCCAAACTTTTGATAGTTAACTTAAAATCAGTCACATTTAATCAAATAATATTTATTCAGTTTTTGTCATATTTATTTTAATGGTTGCACATTAATAAATTACAGAACTTTTGAGTTTAAAACATTAATCATGTGATTTTATTTTATTTTTTTGGTTGAAACTGGAGCTCCAATGAAACATGAAAATGATCAGAAACACTGACTTTAGAGGTAGGAAGCAGCTTCAGAGTATTATTCTGTCTATCAAACTAATTCAATCATGCTGAACATTTGTAAGTTTGCCAAAGTGCATTTATAAAATGACTTTATGAAGTCCAGTGATCCAGTGTTGAAGTGACAGAGGTTATACTTTTAAAGGGGTTCACTATTAGTCGATTTCACTTTGAATGTTTTCTTATTTAAGTACAAGAATTGAGTATGAGCTTTGCATTTGTTTTTTTTTCATCTGTCATTTTTACTGGAGTAAGCAAATGCAACTTTACTTCCTGTTTAAATTTCTCTGCTTTTATTTTGAAGGGGAAAACAATAAAGTCTTCTAGTTAGCAACACTGTCTTAACTGTAGGGAAAAAACAGAGAAACAAAGGATTATAAAAGTGCACAAGGACAGAAGGGCAAGAATTCAATACCATAGTTGCTTTTATGCAAAACGCCCTCATTTATATCACCCATGTTTTTTTCCAGTAAAAGGGCTTTATTCAGACATAACACACACCCAAAAACTAGACCATATTTAAAAGTAAAATGTGTATAATATGAGGGAAATTATGGTAATTTAATAGGATGAAGTTTACGTTTGACTCGTCCACTGATTTCTTTATAACTTTTTTTTATCAGTAAAAGGAGTAAAAGGAGCTATTACTGTTTAAAGATGTTGCTTCATGTGAATGGATCCTCATCTGGGTGAGGGTTCAAGAAGCGTTGCAGAACACATCATAAAGTCCACCAGAACTTTGGTTCATGACAAGTCATCTGACTGAACTCTAAAGCTGATTCTTCACGTATAAGACCATTTACTTTTTCCAGTTCCACATGTCATCTTTTGATTTTGGTGCTCTGTTCCTTTACTGACTTCTTAAAGCATGTCTCAGACTTTGGTTCCTTGCAGACTGTTTAATTAGTAAGTAACTTGCGGTAACTCTTGTTGATGCAGCAAAATATCATGTTTGACAAAGCATGGACAAAAAGGTTACTGTGAAGAGACAGTGAGGTGCAAGAAACTGTTTGCTTTTGTAATGACTGAATAAGAGCGGAGTTAATATGACCAGCTTTAACAAATGTTGGTTCACTCTGACTGTGGTGAAACTCTCCCTGGGTCACACTGTGATACCTGTGTTTTTGATTTCTTCTATATCAGCCTTGTTTTGCTGTCTCCTCTCCAAGTGATGTCCAGGCAGAACATATAAACATCTGAAAGACTTAAACTTTGAGTAAATTTTCTGCTAATTTTGAAATAAAAAGTATGTGATTTTGCTTTACCAAGAATGTAAGCCAGTACAGATGATGAGCATTAAGATGGATAAACCTACATTTGTTCAGACCATTGTTGCTGCAGTGCAATAGAATAAAAATCTTGCTGTGTTTTTACGATACATTAGTGTCTTTTGTTCAAATTTTAATGATATGGGAAATTTATGACTGCAAACTTTGTCACTTTTCATTCAGAATCAGTAATGTAAAGGCACTTAATTGCCAGTATATTTTAGTGTTTATATTCATACATAAACCACTCAGAAAACATGAATGTTAATCACTGTTAAACATCCACTCTGTGGAAGCAATATGTTTTGAGTGTTGGTTGAATTTTTCAACCCCATTCCACATAATATAAGAAAGATTGACGGGTTGTAAACTGTCAATCAAAGCTGAGCTGGTTTTCTTCAGAAGTTTAAACATCACCCAGAGGCTATGCTGAAGAGTGGCAAAGAGCATGACCAGACATTCAAGGTGTAGCAGCATGCTACATGTTCAGTCAGGGAAATAACAGAACAATCTGCTTATGGGAAAAAGACAATTTAACTATTCAGTTGAGTAAATTTTGGGGGTGTAAAGCTTCTTTATTATACCTCTCAGCAGGTTGGAGCTTTCCATTGTTCGGCTCAGATCAAGTTATTTTTTAACATACAGGTATCCAAGCTCTCCAATGATCCTGTTGAATAAATCTGCCATAGTCTATTACATTTATAATATATTCAGAAGGACTTGTGTATGTGCAGAAGAACTATAAAAATGAATAGTTGCAAATTATGAGGCCGGTTGAGAAATGAATTGATTTGATTATCATTGTTATGCTTTTTGAATGTGATTGTCAAGTCCAATTCCACAACTTTCAGTTAAATATGATGAATATTTCAGGATTGGAAATCAGCCTGCCATCATTGTCAGCCATGGCAAGATTCTGGCTTAAATAACTGGGTCAGAGCATCTCCAAAAGTGCAGCTCTTGTGGGGTATACTGACCACTGTGTCTGCAGTGGTCAGTATCTATCAAAAGTGGTCCACAGAAGGAACAGTGGTGAATCCAAATCAGGGTCACTGGCAGCCAAGGCTCCCTGATGCACGTGGGGAACAAAGGCTTGGCAACAGACAAGCTATTGTTGTTTAAAGTGCTGAAGAAGTTAATGTTGGTTCTGACAGGAAGGAGTAAGACTATGTAATGCATCGCAGTTTGTTGTGTATGAGGCTTCACTTCTGCAGGCCAGTTAGGGATGCAGGTGGTCATAAATTTGTGCCTGATTTTTGTACACATTGCAGTGTGATATTAACAGGATAAAGTCCTCAGTAGAAAAAAAGACTCTTACAGCCACCCAAACTAAAACTGACAAATGAGGGCTGTTCTTAAAAATCAGGGTTATTACACACCACTCCTGCCCCATTACCAAGTTAACACATTAGTTCTCCATCCATTCATATCTATACTGCTTATCCCTTTAAGGTTCATGGAGGGTGGAGCCAACACTACCTGACTTTTGGCAAGAGATGAGGTACACCCTGAACCATCAATTACAGGGCAACATAGAGAGACAGACAACCATTCACACTCATACATATCAAATGGTAATTGAGAGTCACATATCAACTTTATGAGCATGGTCAGTGGGAGGAAGCAGGAGTGCCTGGAGAAACCCACACATGCATGGGGAGAACATGGCAACTGCGCAGAATAAAGGTTGAAACCAGCAACATTCTGCTGTGAGGCATGTGCACTTGCTGTTGCACCACTGTGCCACCCACACTGGTTCTGAAAGTTTTCTTGAATTCATAGAAAACTGTCCTTTTCATTATGCAAGGTCTCAAATGGACAGCACTCTTTTTTATTTTAACTTGGCATTTTTCATGACTTAAAGGAGAGATCAGAAGAAATATTAATTACACAGTAAAACAACATCTTCATATCATTCTAGCAAACCAACAGCTAGAATCAAGGTATCATTTAGATGGTCTCATTGTACCCAAACAGAGACCAAACACAGTCCCATGCAATGTTTTGTTTACATTCCTGTTGAGAAAATGACTTTTATTCATGCCCTATTTTGCATTCTTTTTTAAAAACTTATATTAAGATGGAATTTAAGTCATGCTTTATCATGTTCAATAACATCACTTCAGACTCTTCACATTTTTAATTTGCTTGGGGCGAGCTGCTCCCTTTTTGCATGTGCTTGCCTGTGTTTTTTTTTAATTTACTCCTTCAGATATCATCCCTAACCTTTTTCCCTGTGTTTGTATCTTTCAGGTGGTCAGGGCTCGGCTGGAGGAGCGGGGCGTGTCGGTGCGTGATGTCAAGCTGAACGGCTCTGCGGCCAGCCATGTGCTCCACCAGGACAACGGTCTCGGCTACAAAGACCTGGACTTGATCTTCGGCTTGAGTCTCACAGATGACAAAACCTTCCGGCTGGTGAAGGATGTGGTGCTGGACTGCCTGGTGGACTTCTTGCCTGAGGGAGTGTGCCGGGAGCGGATCACAGCCCTCGCTCTCAAGGAAGCGTACGTGCAGAAACTGGTGAAAGTTTGCAACGACACAGACCGCTGGAGTCTTATCTCGCTGTCCAACAACACAGGGAAGAACGTGGAGCTAAAGTTCGTGGACTCCTTGAGGAGGCAGTTTGAGTTCAGTGTTGATTCTTTTCAGATCACTTTGGACTCCCTGCTGCTTTTCGATCGTTGCTCTGAGACAGCCATGTCTGAGACTTTCCACCCTACTGTGCAGGGGGAGAGCATGTACGGAGATTTTGAGGAAGCTCTGGGTCACCTTCGCTCCAGGACTATCGCCACCCGCAGCCCTGAGGAGATCAGGGGAGGCGGGCTGCTTAAGTACTGTCACCTGTTGGTACGAGGCTTCAGGCCGTCGTCTGAATCTCAAATAAAACAAATGCAGCGTTACATGTGCTCACGCTTCTTCATCGACTTTCCCGACATCGGTGAGCAGCAGAGGAAACTGGAGGGGTATCTGCAGAACCACTTTGCGGGCATGGAGCACAAGCGCTACGAGTATCTGATAACGTTGAGGAGGGTGGTGGACGAGAGCACCGTGTGCCTGATGGGCCACGAGCGCAGACAGACACTGGCACTGATTTCTGCTCTGGCACTGCGTGTTATGGCCGAACAGAACGCTATCCCTGCATTGGCCAACATCACTTGCTACTACCAGCCTGCTCCCTATGTCAGAGACGTCAACTTCAGCAACTACTATGTGGCACAAGTTCAGTCACCCATGGCTGCATGCAGTAACACTTATCATCAAACATGGCTGCCGTGCAGCTGAGCATTGACTCTCTGGATGTCTTGGAGTCTTTCCATTGTGACTGTCCATTAGTGGGGTTTCCATCCACCTGTTTTTATGATTAATGTATTTTTGAAAAAATAGAAAAAAAGGAGCCTGGAAATGCAGCAAATCATAATTATTAAAAAAAAACAACTCATATTATCATCAAAAGTTTTAAGGCTTGTTACAGGTGAAATGTTACCTGCTAAATACACTGGAAGCGTGTTGGCTGCGTGACAGTGGTAGCCGATGTCATCTCTGGCTTGTGACATCACAGCTTTCATAGGAGGCGGGGTGTGTTTGCTGCATGTTGTCTGAACCTTAACTCCCCCTGGAAATGACCTCAGCATTAGACCTGAAGGACAGATTTTCTTTTTTTTTGGCTTTATGAATGTCATAATTTAAAATTGGCTAAAACGTAAACATAGAAATCTTTGAGAGAACCACAATGAACCACAATTACTTTCCTAAAAGTTTGCTTAACCCTCAGGGTCTGTTATAGTCACACTATGATCGCTTTAAAATCTGATACACTGATATAATTTTCAATTTTTAGGCTTGATTTTGAAAACCAAAATCAGAACAAACCATATAAATCAAATATTTTTTAAGATTTTCAGATTAAACTTGTGAATATGATGTTACCAGCATGTTTCTATGTGAAAAAAGTAAATAGTCTTGTGTTAAAAAGTAAAAAAAAATGAAATTACATTTATTATGTTTCTGAGATATATCAGTGATTAGTAGCAACACTGATTTTTTTTGCATTATCATTTTCCATTCAGTTTCAAATACCCACACCCATTTTCATATGTTTAAAATGAGGCCATCTTGTAGAGAGTAGTTAAAATTATTCATGTCAAGACAAAAGCCCAGACTGACACCTAAATATTATAAAATGGGCGTGTTATTTCTTAATTGAAGCATGAAAAAAAAATGCTGTTTGAATGGGCTGCAGTTGTCCATTTTCTGCGCTTAACATGATGATTGTAACACTTGTTTACATACAATGCATTTTAGACTCATTGTCGGAGCTGAGCTGAAAAATAGCTCATGTGCAAGAAATGCACAAACTTGCCAAAATGCGTTCCATATGCATGAACATGCCAGAATTATTAAAAAATGAAGAGCATAAGGCTTGTACATTGTGAACAAAGGTCACTAATGTTTAATTGTGTAACTGATCCTAAAATCTGTATGTTAATTTTATATTCAAATTGATATGAATATCTAAATTAAAGCACTCTGCCAGCTAAAAAATAATCCTCAGAAATGCCAAATGAGGCTTTAACTTGAAAAAGACATGATTATGAAGTGTAATCATACTGTGTTTATCTTGTCTTTAACATACTCTCCCTACATAGCCATACATGTCTGCAAAAACAAGTCTATCTGTCTCATGATTCAACCTTTTTCTGTCTATTTTAGCCAAGATAATTGGGCAACATGGTTAAAAGTAGGCTTGTCTTTTATTCTCTAGATTCTTGTGAGTTGTACATATGAGATGCATGAGACATGCTGCCCATACTGGCCTTTTAAAGGCTGAGATTTGATAATGAACACATTAAAATGAAATTAACACATGCTACCATCATTACACTGCCAACACACATCCAGTGTGCTCACAGACAGACACAGCAAGTAAACAGTGTAGCACTGATGATTACTGCAAACTGTCTCTTCAGCTTATCCCCTATATTTAGGCAACCAGAACCAATATTACATCTCTTCGAGAGCACATAGGCTTGAGGCTGGATCAGACTCCAACAATTTAACACTTTTTTACTAGGTTACATCATTGCAGCCTGTTTTTCATTCTTTTGAAATTCTTGCTCTCCACTTCTTATACATCAGCAATATTGTCTATTGTCTAGTGGCTATACATATTATTTTATCTGATTATTCTGTGGTGAGAGGTGTTTAAGAGGGACATTACCCTCCCTGGTTGTCTCAGGAAATAATCAAGCCCTTCTGTTTCGTCCCATGAAAACACAACACTCGCCAATCAGGAAGCTAGCTGGCTAAAGACACAGCAACTGTTGCCCTGAAAATGATAGTAAATGCAATGTCCTGTAAAGCATACTTTAAACAAATTTACAAGTAGATAAATGCCCACGATAAACTAACCATAAACCACATTAATCTTTAATTCCTCTTTATGTTGCCCACCATGTTTTTTACGTTAAAAAAATACATGACCAGGATGAGGCCCTGGTTGTTGATGAGTTGGTTAGTTTGTGGTGTCCTGTTCATCATGTTCAGTCTTTCATTATTTTTTGCCATGTTTGGGGTTTCTAATGGTTTCAAAATAGGGAAAGATTTCAGAGTCATCATCTGCATACCAGGCTTGATCTTGCCGATTGAAGAACTTGCTTAAAAATCAATTTTAGCAGATAAAATCCTCTTTGCCTTGTTTCTCCTCCCTCTGACTGCACAACTGTTGACTTTCAGTACTGACTTTACAAAAGCAGATGGAAACAGGTTTTGCTGCATTTCTGAAGCTGAATTCTCAAAAGTCAGATAAAATGTTATGATGTGTTTGGATGGAAACCCCACTACTGAAACACACCGAGCTCTCATTTGAGTGCTTGTTACCTTTGTAGCAATGTGGCTCTTTTGTTTTGAAGCCAAACATGGACAAAAAGGAACTTTTATGCCAAATTTATATCAAACCATTCCACTAAGTTATATTGATTGAACTGCTGTAAAAAGAAACTCTTTCGAGCCATGATATCTTTTTTTTTGTAGTCATTTCATTACCAATGGACATGTATGGACAAACAGGAAAGGTTGATATGTGACAGAGAACATCAGTTGTTCTGTTTTTTTGTCTGATGGAGGCTTATTGTGAGTCTTTAAAGAGATGTAAATAACTTTGTACAAAACCAGAACGCTCTGTTTTTTGTTCTGTCTGTGGTTTTACAGCTAACCTGCCTAGAGGAGAGAGGGAGGGAAGGACCAAAGAAGTACTTTCTTGTGTAGCATGACAAACAAAGACTGTATGTGGTTCCAAGTGCCTGAAACTGACCATTGTCTTTATAGTAGTTACTGTGTAAGAGATGTTTTCAACACTTTTTCACCCAGAAAAATGTACATTTCTATATCCAGGGTCAGGGTATACATGTTTTTAAATCATTAAAGAAGTCAAAAACAGGAAAATATGGTTCACTGGTCTTTATTTACACTCTTTACCAAAATGTTTGGTCCAAGATGGCGGGTATGAACAGGACAGCTCTTTCTTATACAATAAGAATTAAGAGATTACTCCACAAACTACTTTCAAATGATTATTACCTCCACCAAGGAGGTTATGTTTTCGGGAGAGTTTGTCTGTCTGTGAACAAAATAACTCAAAAAGTGATGGATGGATTTTGATGAAATGTTCAGGAAATGTTCAGTATGGGAAAAGGAAGAAGTGATTCAATTTTGGTGTTGATCCGGATCACCGTCTGGTTCCGCCATGACAAAAAATGTGATTTTTGTGAATAACTACTGAACTAAAATAGATATCATTATGAATCTAGTTGCTAATGATATGTTTTCATGGTCAATGAATCTAAATATATTTAGATTTAATAAAGGAAGGACTAATATTTATGGTGAAAATCACAATATGGGCGAGGACTGTGGCGCTGGCGGAGGTCTGGGCTCTCTGAGTGCTTTTCTAGTTTGTAAAGGCGGTGTAAGCTACTGTAGCAAATGACATTTCAAGAGGTTTTTAATGTCAGACAAATTTCCAAAGTCAAAATAATATCTGGAAGGTTTTGCTCACATTTAGGCCCAGTCATGGTGAAAGGTGGTCATTAAACTCTAATAAAGCTGTTGGTAGCACCAAACAGGAGGCTGCCTAACACTTTATATGGTGGAGAGGAAAAAGAACAACTGATCAGGAGAAGATATTAGTAAAGCTGTGGAGAAGAGAAGAGTCAGTGCCATAGCAAATACTGACTGACATATAAAAAAGCCAAGTCTGTGTTGGAAGCATGATGCAATGGTATTTCACTTAGTTAAACCAGGGCTAGACTGTTGAAAACTGGGACATATATTGAGGCCAAGAAGCAAGGATGAATGGTCTTTGTAATAAAAGAGGTAACACATTTTCTACAGGGTTGGTTTTCTTAGGAAATAGATTTACATTTGCCAAGGAGGTTACGTTTTTGCCAGCATTTGTCTGTTTGTTTTTCTGTTTGTTTTTTAGCAAGGTTATGCAAGACCTACTGGTTGAGTTTTGCTGAAATTTCCAACTATTACCAGTGTAATAAATACTCCTGTATGCATATACTGGCCAAAGCACAACACGTTTGATTGATCAGAGAGCTAAAACCTTCATCAAGCATTTCTATCTTTCTATCCCATGCCATTATTATATAAGTGAACTGAGAGTCATCAGTTTACACAGGGACTGGTTGAACTGGAACACTTATCCTATTTCAAAATATTACCTGACATATTAAACAGCTTAACATCCTTCACTCACATTAAAGGACAGGTTTGTGTCTGCAGTTCTGATAACAGTTGTGTTGACTCAATCAGTTTTTCTATAAGTTTGCCAGTTTTTTGGGGGGGGTGCTGGTTTGGTGGAGTGGTTAGCAACTACTCATGTCCCATTTACACACTTGTGCCAGCCCGGGTTTGAATCTGGCCTGTGTCTAGTTTGCAGAGTGTCTTCCCCTGCTGTCTCCCCCCTTTCACAAGCCTATCCACTGCCATTCTCTCTTTTCAATAAAGACACAAAATGCCCCAAAAAAACACATTACAAAAAAACTGATTAGCCACCTTTATAATGAGGAACAACTTGTAATGGTTGTGCATTCTTGCAATGAGCAACACAGATTAACACTTGAAAGCACTCATAGAGCTCCACCAATGTAGCTCACATATTGCTGTAACATTTATAAGCAATAGTTCCTTCATAAAGTTACCATCATAATATGATTTCTTGACCCTAAAAACGCACACCCAGCACTCAGAGTCATGTTCATATCATTATTAGTTGGACAGTTATTGAGCAAAAATAATAATTCATCAATGGTGGTTATCTGGATTACCACCAAAATCTATTCATTTTTAAGCTGGGCCATTCTCAACATCTCCTGAGACTTTCAGAAAAATCTGTCAAGTAGTTTTTGTGTAATATTGCTAACAAAAATACAATACAAAATGATTAACAAACAAACATACACTACCAAAAACATGACCTCCTTGGCTGTGTAGTAAGGGCAAAAAGTCCCAAAATCCCATGGAGCTGGAGCCTGGTGTGGTATGCAGTGGCAGCATTAATTGGTGTCAACTCTAGTACCATTTATAAACTTCTGACCAAGTTCCATGAGACTGGTGAAGTCAAAGAAAAATGGTGAAGTGGGTGTGGGAAGACAACACCCCAATGAGACCAGTCTCTCACCCTTGAAGAACTGTAGACTTTCTTCCAGGGGTAGAGGGAGTTTTGGCACATTTTTGGGGTGTTAACCACACATAATCACTGTGTTTTGTCACTCAGAGCTGACTGCATCACACTCTCCAGGCACTGACAGCGAGTTTAGGTGCCGTCGGTGCGTGGAGAGTGCGATGCAGTCAGTGCGTAAAAGACAAGAGTACCGGTCTGTGTGCGTAACTGTAGGACTGCTCTTCACATGAGAGGTTATTGGTGGTGAAGCTGTGCAGCTGTGTGCTGTCATTTAGATTATGTTTAATTGGAATCAGAAAAGGAACATTTTAAATGACGGGGAAAAACATAGCATGAGAGAAAAGTGACGACCTTGTCTATCAAAAGGACAGACAATAAAAAAGGTTACTGCAAGTATGTTTACTGGCCTCTAACTCCATGGTTTCAAACTTTGTTTTTCATTTATGGCCACTCTGATCTACAAAACTCTCCACGGTGACAGCCGGCAGCACACGCAAAATTCTCATTGACATGAGGCAGTTCACACCATTTTTGCGTCTGTTATGAATTGCATACGCCCAGCCTTAAGAGATCACCCGAAATGCACCCACTAATTGCACACACTTTTTTTTTTACACCCGTTATTATTAATCAGGAGATCAGGCCCATCGTCTAAGGGCGTTTTCACATTAGGTCCACTTGTTTCGAACCGTGCTGCGGCGTGATTCGCCATGGGTTCAACCCCCTCCCTCTCCCCCGCTGGCTTGCATTCACACTGGCAACATCGAACCATGCCCGGACCCACTTGTGTATTTACTCAGTTTGAAACAGCAGGGGGCGATATGCACGTAGCTGGTTACCAAACCTGCCAAGGCGGAGAACGAAGAAGAGACTACCATGGTAACCATTTCCTACACCAAACAACCAATGTTAACGTTTTGCTCTCTTCTGCATTTTCCTTCAAATGTGATTTTTTATCGTGTTTGAGATGGCATCAGCGACCTTCTGGACCCTCGTATATCATCGTAATCCTCAATCAGAGTAAACAAATCGACAAATTGAGTAAGCAAAAGATTCAACCACGGGATTAACAGGAAGTAACGCATCAAAAGTAGATCGGTTCGGACCACTTTGTTTCACGCTAGTGAAACCGCACCAAATGTCGGGAGATGGAGCGGATCGAGACCACCCTTTTATGGAGGTCTCGGACCGGCTGATTTGGTGCACACCAAAGTGCGGTGGTTGGATTCACATTGACACTAACGTACAAAACCCTGGGCCAAAACTTCTTTGGTGTGCACTAAATGTGGTTGGTGTGAAAACGCCCTTAGTCATACAGATTTAATTTACTTAAAAGTTTGAACAGACATCAAGTTTGACTACATAAAAACTGTTCAGCTTTTTGACAAAGTTAAATGTCCTTATGCCTCATTGAAATTAGCATGTCAACACATATAATGGGGTTTCAGTCACACTCTTCACAAATCAACACAATTCTTCCATGACCATGATTAAGTTTGTAAAGTTTTACGTCAAAGGGCAAGGTCTTCCAGTCTCATGTGGAGCCCTTATAAGATTTCTATGAATCACTGTACAACAAAAAACACTTTGTTCTTCTTCTTGACCTTCTGTACTTACTCCCCTGGCAATGGATACCTTGTGGATGCATCAACTCATCATGCAGTAGTTCCAGTTTTCAACTGAAACACGAGTAGGACAAAGAAGCAGGTGGGTTTACCTGCATGGTGTCATAAAGTCTTCACTTACACATAAATAATTTATGCTGTCTTAGTATTTTTTAAGTCCCCTGTCATTCATTGGCATCTAGAATTGTCCCAGCATTTCTCTCTTGCAGCACCAATGAAGATTTCTAAGTGTTCTTACTTTCTTAAGTTTGCTCAGAGATGTTTAGAGGAATACGTCATGACTTCATATCTCCACTGTTTGTGTCGCACTGGCTGACTTCCTGTCTCTCCGTAGATCTCAGCACGTCTGTCTTTCACTATCCGTCTTCATCTCACAAGCCTCTCAGTGTGTTGTCTGTTTCATCAGGGAGACACCAGCCAGCAGACACAAGTACTCACTTGTTCAGTCCTCCCCCACAAAAAGGAACTCTCTTGGGCCATGAACCTATACATTAGCCATTTCCTTCCACTTGTGCATCCGAAGAGGGGTTTCCTCGGCCTCACTCAGAGAGGGGGAGAGGGGAGATTTCTGTTGCTTGTCTTGGATGAGTGGAGCTCTGAGGGGGCAGCTGACGACCAGGTGGAGAAACAGGACTGCTGGCTTTTTGCTAAATGAAATGGTGCATTCCAGCCCTCTCTTCCGGTATGACGAAAACAGTCGAGTGTTTCTCCCCTGCTGAGACCCAACATTTCAATGAGATGACATTTCTCTCTAATTACTTTTGCATGAGGGAAGACGACTCAGAGTTTAGTGGGGCATAAAATAGCCTAATGCTGGAGACACCTGTGCAGTGTTGCTCCTGAGGAAGACAGAAAGTGCTTTAAACGCATGATTCTAACAATGAGATGCTAAATGATTTCTCTTCAAGAGTTCATTTGGAAGGAAAGTGTCTGTCAGAATGATTAGGAAAGCGAGATGGAGATGTATCAAGGGAAATATCTCTCTCAGGATTAGCTGTCAGAGTCTTCTCCAACCAGCTAAGACAACACTTAAGGAAGCATAGGACAGCTCTGGAGAGATCCTTCAAAATAAACAGACTTTATTAAAGTTATGAGATGAAGCTTGTCGTATCTTTTATGAACCACTGGTTTTTGAGCCTTGACTCCAGATCCCAAGAGTCACCCAATGTGGTATAGACTAATGAACAAGCTTAAGAATCTCAATGTAAGTTTTAATATTCATCTATTAAAAATAGAAATTTGTATCAAATGACACCACAGAAAATTAAGAGTGCTGTTGCATAAATACCTGCTTTAATCCAAAATCTTTTCATCACGGTGATGACATCATCAATGTGCCGAAAAACGACCACTAAACAATGGAAGTATGGAATTCGTGGACACACTTTTCTGTACTTCGCACTTTTGTCCCTCTTTAAAAATGTACAAACTCTATACTGATGGTACAAAGGCAGATGGAATTTGTTGCTGAGACGGCAAAGAGTCATGTAAATTACAGACGGAGAGGAAGGGTGCGATGTTAAGGGCATGTTAGGCTGACGTCATCAGTAAATTAGCGGGTCGCCCCGGTGTGATGTTCCCACTGAAGCCATTCTGAAGTAAGCAAATAAAAACTTGTGTCACTTGCAGGTTCAATCAACCCTGGTTGAAATGCTGATTAGACCATTTCAAATTGCCGACAGGAGCCAACTGTTACAGGGTTTAAACTGTTGTTTTGGCCAGTCTGAAAGGAGTTTTATTGACTATTGGCAAGAAATTAAGGTGGTATTTTTCTTTAAGTGCTATTGATTTATACTTGATAAATCACCAACAGGCAGCAGATGTTGTCAAATAATAATGTCAGTAATGTCTGGATAATTACAAGTGTGAATGGGATTTATGATAGTGGGAGCCAATCTAATTTTTACTTCTGATGCATGCCCACATTAAAGCATATTACTTACAGATCTGCCAAATTCATTCTTGTTTTTTTTCATTCAGGAGTTCAGAAAACTATCCCAGTCTACCTTGGGAATCTAACTTAAACCATGATCAAAACATTCAGCATCATGCTTCCACTAGCTCAAGCCAACCTCCAAACTGTGCCTCCTGCCCTCTATTATTAAATAGATAAGCCAATATTATTTATTTTTATGTCTTCCTGAGTCCATGGTAAGCAGACATTCTTTCAACTGTGCGTGCAGTAAGAAGGGGCAGAGCTCACCCAACACTATTTAACTGAGCTTAATATTAAGCTATAAGTCATGGGTAGCGTTAGCCTGCCTCATCAGATAAACTCTTCAACAACTCTAAATGGTCCTGTGTGCTTGTTGTGACTTGTTTATTGAACCATGTCTTATTATTTGTGTTGTTATTTTTAGACTAAGATTTTGTTTGTTCTTGTTTTGTTGACCTTCTTACAAATGCAGTGGTTTGCGTGTGTACTCTGCAGTTTAGTTCTGTATGTATTTCTTTTGAAAATTACTTCAAGTGCAAATCTTGGTCTAAAAATAGAGTGTCATATCATGGAATTTAAAAGAATAGTCACAACAAGCACATAGGACTGTTTAGAGTTGCTGAAAAGTTTATCTGATAACTGTAGGCAGAGACAAGCTAACACTACCCATTAACTCCCAGTGTTTGAGCTAAGCTAATCAGCAGTGGGCGAGCTCTGCCTGTTTCTTCCTCGTTACTGCACACACAGACAAAAGAATGGTGTCTATCTGCTTGTCACAGACTTAGGAGTGAGGCAAGATATGAAAACACGAAAACTGACCTGATCCATGCCCAAATAAATGACCATGACAAGTTTTTTCTTTAAAATTCATATTTTCCCATAAATAGATTTCCCACGATTAACTGTTGGTGTTTTATCCAGTCATTGAAATAAAGTATTCAAAGGTGCTATGAGGAGAATCTATTTCTGGCGACATTGAGACTCTGCTACTCATGAGCACGCACAGTGACTGTCATAATGCTGTGTTCCAATAGCCTCGGAACTTGGAGTGACATCATCTCCGAGTTATCAGCGTTCCAGTTGAAGTTGGAAAAAAACATGCCGATCTACCAGGCTATTGTTAGCTGTTGTTAGCACACCCTGCGTTGTTGTTCACAGATATCACATGAAGAATTTGATTATCACTATGGCAGCATTTTTGTAAATATAGGACTAACAATACTAGTATAAAGCTGATCTAGAGCCACACACCCCAGTCAGAAGTGTAAATAAATTGATTATTACAGGAGCTAAATAACTGTTCACACTGGGGGCATCCATCTTTGATTGTCAACTCAGGGCTGGCTAGGATTCACCGAGTTCCCAGTAGGAAATTCAGACTTCAGGGGGTGTTCCAGTTACAGTTTCCTACTCGGACCCCGGAAATTCCTACTCCTGACTACAACTGGAAGGCACAAAACATGTAACCCAAGCCAAAGCGTGCGTTTGGTGTGATGCTAATGAATGCAGCTCGGACCATCCTCAGAACTCTGCATTGCTTTACAACTTTTTTTCAACAACTTACAGGATGCAAAGTGACGAAGTAATGTATCTCTTTCTAGTTACGTAGCGGTAGTTTTTGATGTGTGACAACAAGCAATTTTTGGAAAACTTAGTATTGTAGTTTTGTAGCTTGCTATAAATTGCTACTTACAGCCCGGTGCTCTAAAGGCCCCTCCACACCAAACGCGGCAAGCGCAGGCGGTCGGCAGCAAACCCATTCATTGTGTATGTGCTGCCACCGCGCAAGCGTGGCATGGCGGTGCGCAGGGTTCAGCGGTGCGCACCGCGGCCGCCTGCCGCCGTGCCACGCGGCAAGGTGGCGGCGCCCGAATTGAAAATTTTTTAATTCGGACACAGCGCGCTGTGGCGACATCTTAGCGCATCCAATAGGAGAGGCCAGTTCAGAAAAAAGTGGCCGTGGATACAGAGCTGAACTGTGCTACGAGAGACTGGCTGCCTGAAGTTTGTCTGCATTCTTACCAGACTTTGACCAACTCGGGACAACAGGCTCTCAAACTGCTCCTGGGTCAGCCTGAAGTACATTTGGAAGCATTCTGTGAAAATGCAGCTCCCGAACGAGCCTGTACTCCCCCAATACCTGCCTTTCCATCAGGATCGGGTGGACCCACATCCTTCTCCCCTCTGCTGCTGATGCTGCTACTCTGGTCCTCCTCCTCAGGAGGATTGTAGCTACAGATTTTTGCTACGGAGTTCAGGTACTACTCATCAAACCAAGCGCGCCAATAACACTTCCTGCTCTGTCACTTAGCAACTGGTGCTCGACGCGGCGCACCGCCGCCATGCTCAGCGCTTGCTCTGCGCGCACTCTGCGCTGTGCCGTGCGGTGGCCGCCGCGCAAACCGCGCTCGGTGTGTGGGGCCTTAAGACGTGTCTGAATAATATAAATTTGCTCTAGTTTTAATTGTCTTGTTCACGAATTTGAGTATCCAGGCCAGTCCAGCCCTGTCCGACCTGACCGCAAAGCTAAGGAATAGCATTTATAGATAACCTTTTTTTATGCTATAAAACTCATCTCAAAGTGTGTATTTCCATCAGGCATATATCTAAAAGTGAGACTTTTTTGTAATTACTTAAAAACTCCTCATAGCATCTTTAAATAAGTGTTACTGTAATAATAGGCCCTTACATTGTCCCTTATCAGTTAATACTGTTCTCTGGTTTCTCACATCTTCCTGCCCTGCTTCAAATCCCTAAGTATGTCAGCAAATGCATGTTAGTAAAGAGAAGGTGACACTGCAGTTACACTCAGAGGCCTCTGGTGGCCACTAGAGAATCAATGAGCTCTTATATCACTGCTTCAATATCGACAATGTGAGCATGCTAAAGTTAGCATTCAGGCTCTGTGCAGCCTTGAATACTTTTTATCACGGAAAAATCCTGGGGTTTAAAGAGCCTGTGGTTTAACAATAAAAATCCCAAACTGTGTCAACCTTGTTTCAGTATTTATGCTTAGAAGTACTTTTTTTCTAGGTCAACTCAGACTTTAAAAGTTTCTTTCTCAGTGATATCCCTCAGATTTCAGATAGACTCGCCTCAGTTTTGTTTTTCCTGCACAAATACCACAGATAATCTGACACTGTTAAGC
Source organism: Scarus forsteni (assembly GCA_036419115.1). NCBI lineage: Eukaryota > Metazoa > Chordata > Actinopteri > Labriformes > Labridae > Scarus > Scarus forsteni. The sequence continues at coordinate 1,341,812 of JAZDUH010000147.1, read as the reverse complement.
GTTCATTCAGTCCTGCTGCAAACGCCAGCTCTCACATCTCTGCCCTTTCTCCGCTCTACGTGGGTGGGCCCTGCCGCTGGGTTCAACTCCCACTGCAGACGTTAGAGCCCAAAAAAGGTGCTGATATCATTTTTTCCTCCTTTTCTGTGTCAGTCTGCTGTGAGGAGTAATCTTTGTCTGATGATCGCTGTGTGCATGTTGTTCAGGAAGGCGTACACTGATTAGATTGTGGTCTTCTTTAGTGGTGAGTGAAACCACCTGGGGCACGACGGGACGGTTTAGGATGCACATGAAGCCAAGAGTGGTCTCCAGTGTAACTCATTTTTCATCCTTGTCAACTCTAAGCTCCCTGTCCAGCTATATTTGCTGCCAGGGGAGATTATTATTGAAAACAAATTTGTCATAGATGAGGCCCTTCGTGGGCAGATGGATCATCTCAAACAAAGATGGAAGCAGTGAACTTTTAGAGCATGCTGAAATAAAGACTTTAGGAAAGTTATCATCTTGGATGACAGATTTGTGGGTAATTAGAGAGAAAGTAAACATATTAAAAGTTGTATATGTTTTATCAAAGAAAGTGGTAAGAAAGATTTCCCCAAGTTTCAGCTCCCGCAATCCAAATTAAGTTTTATAAAAGCACCACATGTGCAAAAATCTGCCTTTGAGATATTATAAAACAAATAAACTTCCTCTATTTAGGAGTGATCCTATTGGATTGATACTAATTTGAGTCTTTACAGCTGAAGAATGAAGGAAGTGGTGCTAAAGTTTTTCCAGTAAAACTCTTTTATGGGACCGGGTGGCATCGCTCCATCCATCATCATGCTGTTTCCCAGGGTTACTATTTGTAGGATTTAAGGATATTTTGAGCTGCTACTTCACCATGGTGATGTCTATTTGTTGTCCTGAAATGCAAAGAAGGCTGCCTGTGCCATACCAAACATATGGCTACCAATTAGGACTTTGCATCCACCTTGAATTATGATGCGTTTTTTCTGTGCTACCAAAATGAGATCAAAACACCTTTTACTGGAGTTTCTATTAAAAAGATTGAAAGTGAATGACATTTATAAGAAAGTATAAAACCTCGTACCTGCAGAAATCTGTTTTGCACATGTTTTCACCTTTTTTTTTGTCTCACTGAGGCTGGATTCTTTTATTGAGCCATGACATAATAAATGGGATTCATTATTTAAAGTTTAACTCTTAGAACACTACAGTGTAAATGGTGTAACTTGGTGTCAAATAGAGGGTTAAAATGATAAATAGAGGAATCAATGTAATGTCTTAACTGATAGAATAATAAATAAAAGTCAAAGTTATGTTTATAACATGAAAATAAAAGGCATAAATGACCTGTTTGTATTGGCTGCATATGCACAGTTAAATCATAACACTTTGAGATGCACATTTTGGCTTCACTGCTGCTAATTTAATGTAACAGGGAATATTTCCCACTGTAGCACCACATTCCTGACATTTTAGTTTCTCATTAAACATTTTTGTGTTTGGCACGCTGTGATATTCTCAGCTATCTCAAGTTCAAAGTCCATCATCTACTTATTAAATCAATATGAGAAGTTAAAAAATTTCCTCGATTTGGGGTTGCAGCTTGTCATCAGTGGGGAAGCAACACCAGTTTAGAATCACTGCTTAAAGTTATTTCTTCATAATTATATTATTCTTGCTCCATTCTCTATTGCATGCTTAAAAAGTACAACTTCAGACCAGGTATGAGGAGGTTTAATCACAGTTGTTTTCTGCATCCTTTAGTTAGAAACAGGTCCGACCACTCCTCATTTTCAGACAAAGCCCTGGGGGCATGATTACTAGCTATTTTTAAACAGCCAAGTCACTGGGCGTATAAAAGACACCTACTATCATGCATTAGAACTGGAACTTGAACCAGGAGGCAAGACACAATAGCGAGACACACAAACACAGTCGTCAAATGAGGCTTAAGGTTTAATGATTACCAGGCTGAGTGCAGTACATGGTGGAGGCTCAAAAATCAGGCAAAAGTGTCCAAACCGTGAGGGAAGAATCAAAGCCAAAATACTAAGCAAGGTTATCCACGACAAGACGAGACTGATAGAATACTGGAACAAAGACTGTGAGGCAGAGATGCCCACGAGCCTCTGATTTAGAGTCTGAACCAGTCATGAGTCTTTGACCTCGAGTCGAGTCAATTATCGAGTCTTTGAGGGGCGAGACTTGTCGAGTCACGAGTCTTTGATCTAGAGTCCGAGTCGAGTCATGAGTCTTCACACACACACACACACACACATACATATATAAATATGATGTAGCCTCCAGCAAATATACAGTATATCCAAATTTTTATTCAGACTTTTTTTTCTTTCTGAAAAAATTCTGCAGTGCACATGCATACCATGGTCAGGTGCAAAACAAACTTGCCATGAGCAGTCAAAAAGAGTAAGTAGTGGTAGCCGTGCTGTTGGAAGTTTGTGTAACAGTAGGTCAATATAAAGGGAAGCGAAGCTGGCGGTGGAGTTTCTCCAGCAGCTGCTCCATTTGTGCTTGCCATGATGACTGATGATGACTCACCGATGACTGATATGTGGGTGGGACGGAACCCCAAATTCCACGAAAGCACCACGCCGTGGTCTTGCTCCAACAGACAAACCCCACTGAAAGCAGCGCGACGATTAGCACTGCTGCGTGCAGCCCCGTAGGCTGAGGACTGATCCCCGGAGAGCCACAGGCTCTCATGAGACTAGCGATGTCACGCACTCATAAAATCTGTTATAGACTGAGAAAAGAAATAAACAACACCTCACTTCGCTTCTCTAAGGTCCCTTTGCTGGTCCCAACCACAGAACCTCGAGATTTATTCAACTTCTATCCGTCTATATCCTTGTAGAAAAGATGTTTGGTGTCATGTATACAATGTTTTATATTTCTGTACCTCGATGATTCACGAGTGGCCATCCATGGTGTCATCTTGCCTCTGAGACCCTTTGACCGACTGCTGACCTGATGCTTGTGCCTCCGGTTTTGACGTAATGACAAACAATTGAGGAAATTTACGTGTAAGAGTCCGTGCATTATGTTTGATTTTGAAACTTCCAGATACTCCACACGGTGACTTCCAGTCTGGTGCTTTCTAAACGACAGTGAATTTACGAGGTTTGGAAGAAGGGAAGAGGGAGGGACGCGAGGCGAGGCAAGGGAGTGGAACAAACATTCCCAGCACAATCAAAAAACCCTCCATAATATAAAGATTGCCCACGAGTCTTTGATCTCGAGTCGAGTCAATTCTCCAGTCTTTCAGGGTCGAGTCCGAGTCAAGTCTGGAGTCTCCAACAATGCAACTCGCGTGCAACTCGAGTAAGAGTCTTTAACTCGAGTCTCCATCTCTGCTGTGAGGTACTATGAACTGGTAACAAAACAGGGGAGGCCATGAGGATTAAATGCAAGAGGTGACTGGGGGTGATTAGACACAGCTGGGAGGGAACAATCAGGGATCAGGAGTGACAGCAAAACCTACGGAAACAAGGAAATACAGGTGTATTTTCAAAATAAATCAGAAAGTATGGGACAAAACATAAAACATGGAAACAAAATGAGTAACTGTAATAAAAAGCAGGTTCACCTAAGCCAGCAGGAATTAGAGAAGACTTTTGCACTTCAGGCCAAAACACTTTGACACTCGATGCCACCCATAAGTTAGGTCGATGGATCAAGGTTGTGGAGTTTCATAATTATTCTTCGCTGGAATGGAAACTTGTTCAACCCATTGTCACAGAAAAATGACAAGTGAAGGTCTGAGGTCAGGTGTTCTATGCTCACCCTTTGTTCGTGAATGGAGTGTCTCAAGAGGTTTCTATTTGACCTTGCAGTGCAGCTGCATCAACACGATTCAATGTATGTAATATGTGAGATCATTTTTGCTCAGCTCCATCCACGATTGTGCTTCACCCAAAGCGACAATTAGCTACTTTTAGGGCAGGAAGAAGATGGAGCTATGAGCGAGATGACAGCAGGGAAGGGACTACTTCTACAAAGATTAGCATAGATGCTAACAGATTCAGTTTTATAAGGTCTGGACCACATTCCTTTATTAAATGACTAAGAGTAAGGTTATTTTTGCAGTTATGTTTGGCAAGTCTGTTTTATGAAGTGGCTCCTGTTTTGTATCCTGTAATTAATTTGATTGACATAACAATCATCCGATCACCAGCTGGATGTGCTTTTAAAAGGTTCTGCCCTTCCCAAACACTTACTGTGGGATGTTGCCCAGATGGATGGAAGAAATATCTTGAACAGTCCATCTGGTGTGTCAGTTTACAGGACGATGACCTAATAAGCAGAGTCATTAGTTAAAGGTCAAGTATCATTTTCACTGCCTGCTTGTGAACGCAACACCTCAAGAACACTTGCAAGAATTTAAAAAATGTCTTTGGACTTTGTGATTGTGCCTTTCATGAGAACTTATTGTACTAAGAATTTTTGTGTGCCTGTTTTGTCAGATTTTGAAGTGCAGTCTCTGATTTAATGAAGCATTAATTAAACCGAGGAGGGAAAAGTCAGAAGCCAAGTTACGCACCACTGTATTTTACCATCTAGCCTTTTATACCACCAGAAGGCATAAAACAACCATGTAGTAGTTTTACTTTCCAATTTGCCATCTGTAACTCTGACATTAATGTTCAACCTCCATCATAAATCCATATGTCTCAACAATATTTCAAAGACCTCAAAGAGGCTCTTTATTCAAAATTAGATGTTTAACTTCAATTTTTCTTCTTCAGAATGAAGTTGAATTCATATTTAGGTCACTTCTGCCTCATAATACTGGAGCATAATGGCACAAACCTTTACCACTTGTGGATTAACTTTAATTTGAGTTTCTGTTGTCTCATAGGAAAGTAAATGTCATTCTCATAATGCTGTAAAACTACAGAGAAGCCAGTGTAAGTCTTCTCCAATTTCAGATCTGAGGTCAGTTGTACAGAAATAAAAACAGACATAAAACCTCACTGAATCCCTCATAAAAGCTGGCTCGGTGATGAATCAATCAACAAAGTACAGAAAGTTATAATTTTCCTGGACCGACGCATGCCGTATAATTCTTTCAGGAGCTGAATTTATTTTTCCAAAACAAGCAGAACAGGAACAGTCCTCATGTGCATCCACTGCTCTCACCGCTTTATTTGAACAAATTAGTGTGTAACCTGTAATTTACAGACGACATCAGAGACTCAGCAGAGGAGCCTTGGTTTGTGTTTTCATGACAAATAAAGAGCCGAGCACAGAGACGTTCTGTTGAGTCACTCCCAGACAGAATATAATGAACTTTATTTTTAAAAGAGTCCCAGACCACTGAGGGTGTAGACCATATATACAAAGAGACACCGTGTGAGCACACCACACAACTTTTGGGAAAGATTTGCTGAATGGAAATGTCATGACTTGAAATGGCAAAGAGATTTTTTCTTTAAATAGGAAATAAGTAATTTCAGTTCAGTAGTCTCCACAGCTGCTGGACTCATGGTAGAGTTCATCTATATCAGGGGTAGCCAACCTCTTTGAGCCTGAGAGCTACCTTAAAGATGAAGAGTGTGGAGGACTACGTCAATGATTTAATGTTCTCAAGCAAAATACATTCATAATTTACCTTAAAATAATGGATGTAACGCATTTAATAGGCTACAAATTACATTGTGTGTTCACTTTTTTTAACGATTCCCAACAATGCTTATTATGACAGAGCATTTACTTAAAGGTGCTATGAGGAGAATCTACTACCGGCGACATTAATACTCTGTTACCCATGAGCACGCGCGGCGACTGTCATAATGCTGTGTTCCAGTAACCTCGAAACTGGGAGTGACATCATCTCTGACTTATCGGCGTTCCAGTTGAAGTCGGAAAAAAACGTGCCGATCTACCAGGCTATTGTTAGCTGTTGTTAGCACGCCCTGTGTTGTTGTTCACAAATATCACATGAAGAATGTGATTGTCACTATGGCAGCATTTTTGTAAATATAAGTCTAACAGTGCTTTGTATACAGCTGATCTAGAGCGACACACCCCAGTCAGAAGTGCAAATAACACTGGGGGCATCCATCTTCGATTGTCAACTCAGTGGTGGCGAGGTTTCACCAAGTTCCCAGTAGGAAATTCAGACTTCGGGGGATGATCCAGTTGCAGTTTCCTACTCGGAACCCAGAAATTCCTACTTCTGACTACAACTGGAATGCACCAAAAGACGTGACCCAAGCCAAAGCGTGTGTTTGTTGTGATGCTAATGAATGCAGCTCGAACATTCCTCAGAACTCTGTATTGCTTTACAACTTCTTTTTTCAACAACTTACAGGATGCAAAGCGACGAGGTAATGTATCTCTTTCTAGTTATGTAGCGGTAGTTTTTGATGTGTGACAACAAGCAATTTTTGGAAAACTTAGTATCGTAGTTTTGTAGCCGGCTATATATCGCTACTTACAGCCCGATGCTCTAAGACATGTCCGAATAATATAAATTTGCTCTAGTTTTAATTGTCTTGTTCCCGAAGTTGAGTATCCAGGCCAGTCCAGCCCTATCCGACCCAACCGCCAAGCTAAGGAATAGCATTTATAGATAACCTATTTTGATGCTATAAAACACTTCTTAAAGTGAGTATTTCACTCAGGCATATATCTAAAAGTGAGACTTTTTTGTAAGTACTTAGAAACTCCTAACAGTCCCTTTAAATGAGAACATTTTACTTACATGCATGATGAATTATTTATCTTTCTGTTCAACATATTGATAGAGTGGCATTAGCATCAATGTAATCTTTGACTATGCAGGTCAAAATATTGGAAAAAAGTGTGGTTTTAAAATTTGGTGTACATGTTAAAATATCACTAATTAACAAAATGAAAAAGTGGAACTTCTTTTATGACTTCAGGAGGTACAATGTGAATGTATGGCTGTGCCAGTCCCTTAAAGTACAGCGGTGAGCAGAGATGGGGCAGATTATCAGAGAGTTGCATTTAAATCACACTTAAGCCACACCAAGAGATGACTTAACACCTTTCTTGGACTTACCCCTTAAATACTTCAGGAGCTTACCACATAGTGACATTTTTAGAGGTATCTACATTGTCTTTGTCATATAATACTTTGCCCATGTGAAACTGGCATTTTGGAAGCCCAAAAATGCATTTTTGAAACTTGGTCCATGATTGAACGAATCTCAATCTTTTGTCCATGTTTACAATGAATATGAACATTTTCAGAAACAATTCCCCACCTCTACCTTGAACCACATGCACTGTTATGTCATCACCTGAATTGCGCCTATTATTTTGCTGTATTTTGACCATTCACTGATACCACAAATATTGCAGAATCCATGCAGACCGTTTCACAAGCCGCCATTGTTTTTAAACATGCAGTCACTTACTGCTGTCATCTTCAGTTTTCACCTCTTTCCCTGATTGGGCTGTCCAGTTGTATGCTGTGAAGTCAAAAGAGATTGGAGCTTAGCAAGATGGATCTGCGTGGTTTCAGGTGGATCCATCTGCACTGCAAATCCACTTGAGGAACAAAAAGAGTGTAAATATAACTTGTTAATGGCATGGAACTGAACAGTACTGAACAGACCAATCACTACAGAGCTATACTGCAACTCAATTATAACTGTCTGGACCCATATGGGGAATTTATGATGAGGCCCCCTGACTAATGGCCCTTTTCAATTAGCCCTACCCTACTCTACTCTATCCGGCTCTGCTCTACTCGCCTTGTGCTGCTTTTCCATTAGCCCCAGTTGCCTGCCCAACGGCATGCAGTGTCGCTGTAAACAAATGGGCAGCACTGCGGTGACATCATTTTGAGCGCGACACAACAATCTGCAGCTTTTTGTCACAAACTGAGTAAAAAAGGAAAGCAGAAGAAGGCTGCAGGTGGCAAGAAAAAATACCTTTTGAGAAGCACAGGAGAGTTTTGGAAACTATACAACAAAATGAAGCTGAGAACGACAGCAATCAAGCTGCAAAGAAAAGACGTATGAGGGTAAGCTAATGGTAGCTACCGCTAGCATGCTAGGTCGTCATGCTCATGACTCATCGATGACGACACTGTCCGACCAATCAGTAGTCGGCAGTTGGTGACTTCATCTTTTAGTATCGACTCTGCTCGCTTGGAACCAGAGCAGAGTAGGTGCTAAAACTAGCTTGTTTTAGGAGGTACTAGGCTAGTGGAAACATGCTGCAAATCGAGTAGGGCCGAGTAGAGTAGGGCCAAGGCGTGCTAGTGGAAAAGGCCCATGATTGTATTTGGATTTAAATGTTCACCAACATGTTACACGTGGTCTTAGTGTTCTGATGCCATGTTCAGAGTACAAATGGTGGCTGTCCCCAAAAGGGCCCCTCAATTGGAACAACAGTCCAGTCCTGAGGAAGAAGCAGCTGGATCAGAGCTGGTGTTCATTGAAATACCAGCAGGCAGGTCCAAATATTCCCCAACAGAGATGAACCCTGTAACTGTGGGTAGCAAAAGCAAGTGGAAATCAAGACTTGGTGGCACTAACAAGTGTGATGGATCACTTTTTAGGCACGCATACAATTTTTCGATCTACCTGAGGAACTTCATAATGTTAGGGTAGCTTGGGAAATTCCAACAAAAGGAGGCATTCCCAGTGATGTTACTTGATTTTCAGCTCAGAGTATCCCAGTCATGAGATCAGCTGTAATACACCAGTACTGTGTGGCCTGACTTACTTGATGCAGTTTGACATTTGCCTCTACGTTGGCAAGAGCTGACCAAAATTTAAGTCTGCAAATAAGGCTTAAAATATTCAAAAGATCTACCTACATGTAGGCTAACAATGAGATTTTTTGTCCAAAGACTTTAAGAGCAACGTGAAATCTAAAACAGCAACAAAAAGTTCCTCTCCTTTGCATCACAGCTGTTGGAGGCGATGGCCGAGCTTCATGTGAACACTGATCACACCATCTGCACAGGTCAGACACCATCCTGCTTTCATTTGGACCTGAGGAAAGATGGGCGGGGCTGGCTCTCTCTTTCCTTACCCCAGCAGCTTCCTGACAGCCACAGTAAACAGGGGCCCCCTGAAAGGTCACTCTGTTTGTCACCCGAGGGCCCCTGTGAGGAGCTATCCTCTCATAAATATTAATGGCCACTGTACCAAAAGGGGCCACTGATGGTTAACAAGGGGTGTGGAGGGTGAGAGGGAGGGGTGCTCCTTTTAACACTGCGAGAGTCTCTTCCACTGAGGGGCCACTGGAAAACAGAAGGACTAACCTGGAACAGTCTGGCCCCTGCTCCTAGCCTATCTAACCCTCTTCTGTACCCTCAGCAAAACTAAGCTGCTTTTAAAAGGAAGGGACTGTTTTTGCACTTCATATTTTATATCTGTATTTTAAGAGCCTAAAAATGCAGTCAATACAACAACAGTGACATTACTATGAAAGAAAAGTGCCCAAATATCAATTTGTTTACCATGACTGTTGACATTAACATTACAGGATGTAGACCTGATCTTTAAAGAGGCTATGAGGAGTTTCTAAGTAAGTACAAAAAAGTCTCACTTTTAGATATATGCCTGATCGAAATACACACTTTAAGATTAATTTTATAGCATTAAAATTGGTTATCTATAAATGCTATTCCTTAGCTAAGTGGTCGGGTCGGACAGTAGGCTAAAAAACTACGACACTAAGTTTTCCAAAAATTGCTTGTTGTCAAGCGTAACTAGAACTAGAACATAACTAGAAAGAGATACATTACCTCGTCGCTTTGCATCCTGTAAGTTGTTGAAAAGAGAAGTTGTAAAGCAATGCAGAGTTCTGAGGAAGGTCCGAGCTGCATTTATTAGCATCACAACAAACGAGCACACGCTTTGGCTTAGGTCACATCCTTTGGTGCGATCCAGTTGTAGTCAGAAGTAGGAATTTCTGGGTTCCAAGTAGGAAACTGCAACTGGAATGCCCCCTGAAGTCTGAATTTCCTACTGGGAACTCGGTGAAACTTTGCCACCCCTGAGTTGACAATCGAAGATGGATGCCCCCAGTGTGAACAGTCATTTAGCTTCTGTAATAATCAATTTATTTGCACTTCTGACTGGGGTGTGTCGCTCTAGATCAGCTGTATGCATAGTATTGTTAGACTTATTTTTACAAAAATTCTGCCATAGTGATAATCACATTCTTCATACAACAACACAGGGCGTGCTAACAACAGCTAACAATAGCCTGGTAGATCGGCATGTTTTTCTCCGACTTCAACTGGAACGCCGATAAGTCGGAGATGATGTCACTTCCAGTTCCGAGGTTACTGGAACGCAGCATTACGACAGTCGCCGCGGGTGCTCATGAGTAGCAGAGTCTTAATGTCGGCGGAAACAGATTCTCCTCACAGTCCCTTTAAACTCATGCTTCAAAGGCTTAAGTCATGGACTGTCAAGATCATATTTATCTTTTGACTGCCACATTATGAGACTAATTGTTCAAAAATGCTTTGAAGGACTTTCTCCAAACTTCTATGAACATTCACAACATGTGCATGAGCTGACAAGACTTTGCAGGTCAATGGTCAAAGCAAATTTATGGTAGTCTTTTGATCTTGAATGCTGTTCCTGGAAAAAGAATTTTTGTCAAACTGTACATTTGTCCTCGAGCACTAAACAATGAACTTGTTGGATTTTGTGTCATCAGGTATCATGTTCACTATCTGCAGGATCTGAGGATCGGCTTTCGATGTTTTCTTTAGGCTTGCTCCAACTCAAAGAAGAACTGATCAAACTAAGATCCAAAAACCAAGTGACTTGCCACTGAACTTTCACTCTCTGGTACTGTTTATCTTGCAGATGCATAAAACTGCTATTCAGTAGTTTAAGGCCTGGTACACACATGAGACACATGGAGAGAAATACTGAGAGATTCATCAGTTTAGTTGAGGGGATATCTTAGGTTATTGCTCAAAACCAATCCAGATAAATTTTTGGGAAAAGTGAGAGCCTTACTCCCACTAACTTCTTATTCAGAACATGTGACGAAATACAGAGGATGTGCCTCAGTGTCCTCTACGTATTTAAGTAAGGATTTATGATGGTTGATGTTGCACACTTTTAATATTTCAAGTTGGTCGGCTCTTTCCTCTTCCAGGAGTATAAAATGGCTCTTGACAAACTTGATAGGGCCTTTGCTGATATTGGTTGACTTTGGGGATCCAAGCCAAAAACTTGTGCTGATTATTTTTTTTGGTATGTACCCCACTTAGTTAAAGGTGCTATGAGGAGAATTTATTACCAGCGACATAATGACTCTGCTACCCATGAGCTACCCATGAGCATAACACGTGTCGTAATGCTGTGTTCCAGTAACCTTGGAAATGGGAGTGACATCATCTCCGACTTATTGGCGTTCCAGTTGAAGTCGGAAAAAAACATGCTGAGCTACCAGGCTATTGTTAGCTGTTGTTAGAACGCCCTGCGTTGTTGTATGAAGAATGTGATTATCACTATGGCAGCATTTTTGTAAATATAAGTCTAACAATACTATGTATACAGCTGATCTAGAGCGACACACCCCAGTCACAAGTGCAAATAAATTGATTATTACAGGAGCTAAATAACTGTTCACACTGGGGGCATCCATCTTCCATTGTCAACTCGGGGGTGGCGAGGTTTCACCGAGTTCCCAGTAGGAAATTCAGACTTCGGGGGGCGATCCAGTTGCAGTTTCCTACTCGGACCCCAGAAATTCCTACTTCTGACTACAACTGGAATGCACCAAAAGACGTGACTGAAGCCAAAGCGTGTTTGTTGTGATAAATGCATCTCGGACCTTCCTCAGAACTCTGTATTGCTTTCCAACTTCTTTTTTCAACAACTTACGGGATGCAAAGCGTCGAGGTAATGTATCTCTTTGTAGTTACGTAGCGGTAGTTTTTGATGTGTGACAACAAACAATTTTTGGAAAACTTATTATCGTAGTTGTAGCCAGCTGTATATTGCTACTTACAGCCCGGTGCTCTAAGACGTGTAATATAAATAATAAAATAATGTAAATTTGCTCTAGTATTAATTGTCTTGTTCCCGAAGTTGAGTATCCAGGCCAGTCCAGCCCTGTCCGACCCGACCGCGAAGCTAAGGAATAGCATTTATAGATAACCTATTTTGATGCTATAAAACTCATCTTAAAGTGAGTATTTCACTCAGGCATATATCTAAAAGTGAGACTTTTTTGTAATGACTTAGAAACTCCTCACAGTCCCTTTAAGTTGACTTTTAAAAGAGAGGGTAATTCCTTTAGTACATTTGAAATTTTGAGCAATTATAATTTGTTGATTTTTTTTTATGGATAATCTTTCAAAAACATTCAAGACATGATCATGGCTCAGGTTTGGAGGTTTCTTTTTCTGATTTTATGGACATAGTATTTTATTGGAATAGTTTTCATTCTTTTCGTCATTCGTTATGTGGGCCTGGATGATGACTTTTAAAGGCTTTGTTTCCCATGAATCTTCACTGTATGAAGTTTAAGTCTGTTGGCCTGATGTTCATGTATGAAGAAGAGGGAATGGAAAACCTTTATGAGCTGTCTGCATCAATTCTAAGATCCTATATTTCAGCCGGCTCTGGAGAGCAGTGAAACAGATTTGTGCATATGAAAATGTCACGGTTATTACTTCAGTGTGTTTCTGGAAGCACAATTAATCCCATCACTGGCTGGTAATCATCATGAACTGGAGTTTATAGTGCCATGTTTTCGCTAATTTACTCAAGTTTATTCCTGAGTGTGACAGGTAGTAGGAAACTTTGTGAACTTCTGACAAACCATTTAGCTCTTTAAGGCTGTTTAGTCAATCTTAAGTTTATCTGACATGTGAACAGAGGCTGTGATTTACCCTCCCCTCCCATCAGGCTGCAGATTCAGTCTCTGCAGAGGTTCAGATCAAAACAGAAGCAGGCCTGTCCTCTTCCACCTGGGCAGATCAGATGTCGGTCCCTCCCGCTCACTGTGAGTCCGTCTGAAGCGCCTGCCTTGTGGCTCATCCATCAAGCCTTCCTGCTCCTCTCACAGCATGATGTCCTGATGCCATTGCCTGCTGAGCTGTATTTCATGAGGAAAAATCAACACTGCCAAGAGTCTCAACACACACTGTGGAGCTCTGGGAAGTCCGACTGCGAGGGGAATGAGCCCCAATGCAAGCACAGAGGAGTTTGCTTATGATAATGCCCCGTAAGTTATGTTATAGGGAAATGATTCATATGTTTCAAACCTTTCAGTTTAATCTTTGGAGGTGTCACATTAAATCCTCATCTGTGTGTCTGATTGATCCCTTTAGAGATTTTCAATTTATTTTTAATGTCATTGTCTTTTTGATGTACCATGTGGCATGGCTATTGGCACAAGTTATGTATGTCATTTTTTAATTTGAATCTATCTAAATGTTAGGCTATAGGGTTGTGTAATCAAAAAAACAGGGATTAAAGTTTTGCATCATCATTTCCATTTACGTTATGAAAATTGGGTTTGTTCCTTGATCAAATGATCTTGATGAGCTAAAAGAACAAGATCGCGGGTCGAAGCAGCTAAAATGAGTTTCCTCTACAGGGTGTCTGGCCTCTCCCTTAGAGACAGGTTGAGAAGCTCGGTCATCCAGGAGGGGCTCAGAGTAGAGCCACTCCTCCTCTGCATGTAGAGGAGCCAGATGAGGCGGCTCGGGCATCTAATCAGATGAATCCTGGACACCTCCCTGGTTAGGTGTTCAGTTCACGAGTAAGGACCACACCATCAGGATGATATTTGACAATTATTTATTGCGTACAGTGGATAACAAACAACATATTAGTTAGGTGAAGCGGATAACGTTTTGGGGAAACTTTGCGGGGAATTCGCTGTAGCTCCCGGGCATGACAAACCCCCTCTTTAAGGCCCTGAGGAAGGAAGGAAGAAAGAAGTTTTAGATAAGGGGAGGGAGGGAAGGGTGCGTCGAGTGTGCGAAACAAGAGGGAAATGGTCGGTTAGAATTTATAGGAACACAGGAAGAGGCGTGGTTGAGGTGTGGTCCCCTCCCGAAATTCTGCTTAAAGCTCCACCAAATGTCCCAGTGGTAGGAGAACCCGGGGGAAGATCCTGGACACGCTGGAGGGACTATGGTCTCGGTTACATGATTTTTTTTAACATTTGGAATTATGCGTTCCTGACTAATAATGAGAATTTGTTTTATGAAGTGACTCACGTTCTGGAGCAAAGTAGCCCCAGCCTATGACATTATCTGATTGGAACATAATAAATGTTCATTACCAGTTTAATATGTGTATAAAAAGAAGAATATTACTTCATTCTGCTGCATTGTAAAATGCCTTGAGGAAACACCTGTTTTGATTTGGAGTTTTACAAATGTGTTTTTAATCATTGAATGATTTGTGGAATGAGCACATGTAAATATGTTGGTAGCACTGGTAGAAATGTGTCAAAATCCCTTCCTACCCCGGTAAGAAACCTACAGTGAAGCAAGGGAGAGGAACTAGTCCTCTAAGGGTGTTGTCTGGGACGTCCACTTCATGGTCTGTGTTTGACTTCTCCAGTCTGAAAGATCTTGATCCTAAGTTTGGTAATGTACCACTGCAGACACCAAATAATGCTGCCACTCTGCATGTCAGCACACCAGCTTGTTGCAGGTTTTTTGGGGGGGCATAGCCCACTTGTTTGGCTATAATGCTCATTCCAAAAAAGCACTATCCTAACAAGTTGTAGCTTGTTGTAAAAGCAACAAATCAGGCTTTCCAACGATATAAAATGCAATGTTTTGGGTTATATTATCATGTTGAGGAGTATAAAACAATAAAACATTATACAACATAATGTAAGTTTAGGCTCTGATTTTTTTTCTCTGTATTTGTAAAGGACTAATGTTGGTTAAAAATATCTAACTCAATGGAAGAAGAAAATTATAGTGCTATTGTTTATCACTGGCTAATCTGATATGTCCACTTTTAGGATTTAATGAACTGTGTGACTTCTTTAAATGGGGCATTAGGGCTAACACATACCCAGATGCTGACTTGGGTAATTACTTTTGGAGTTTCAGGGAAGACATATTTTATCCTCATGGATGCCAAGGAATGAAGGTCTTCAACATTTTTTCCAGTTCTGACTCATTCCAAGTCAAGCAAACATCCCCAAAAGGTTTTCCAAATTTGTATCCTCAATTTGCAGACTCATGGTTTTCTTGGACCAAATCAAAGCGTCTCCCTGCCCGTCCTGGCCGCTCTCTGCGTATCATTTGGCTCCACTTGAAGTCAGCAGCAGCAGCCAGATGTGCTGAGCTGTATGAGTGGTGAAGCTCTTGGGGAAGCATGGTATATCTCGACCCTGTGGCTCTGGTTATTATATAACTGTTATATAAGCTGTCTGGGGTCAACTAGCGGGGTGCACTGGAGGGTCTTGGGGCCTGTAGGCTGGCTGATGACATGAGGAGGATTTACTTTTTTTCATGAAAAGCTGATGAAAATCTTTAATCAGCCAAAGTAAATGCTGTAAAAGCTGTTATTTTTGGTCTTGTACTTGGTCTTATGATATGATATGATTCAATTAAATTGATAATATCGTATATATTTAGTTGGGCTTTGTTGCTTGTCTTTTTACTTGGCCACTCCTATATTTACACCAGTCTAATTGCTTAATAACACAAACATCGTAACAGTCAATAACATAGCAGCTACTTAATGAACAAAGGCATGTAGGCATGGAGAAGATGACTAATTGGCGTTCAGGCACAACATCAGAATGAGGAAGATTGGAGATTGAATGACACTGAACATGACATGCTGGTCTCGATGTTTCATAAACTGTGGATTTACTGGGATTTTCACACAACACCATCTCCAGGGTTTGAAAAGACTGGTCAGAAAAAGAGAAAATTTCTAGTTAGCTGCTGTTCTGTGAGCCAGAGTGCAGAGGGGAAAGGTCAGATGATGTATGATAGGAGCAACAGCAGCTCTGATTACCACTTATGTTATGTATGCATGTTAAACAGTGGCTGAAAGCAAACCAGACCTGTAACCATTATCCAGAGTTCTAGAAATGAACTGTGCTGTGTTGAGTTCTCATTATTATCTATTGTCCTGTTCTATGTCCTGCTTATGTGTGTGGTGTCTTTGCCATAATATTTGTGTGTTACCTGCCTAGGGACTTCGGCTATAACTCGGCAGATTTACATCTATTGTTCTTTGAATAGATGTTCATTAACGTGCACTGTCCCTATTAAATAAATAAATAAATAATACAAGAATGCAGAAAACCAAAACCATCTGAATGCACAGCATGTCAAGTTTAGAAACTGATGCCTGGTCTGATGAGGCCCAAAATCTGCTTTAGCACTTACATTGCAGGGTCAGAATTTAGAGTAAACCAGTGACCACACTGATCCATCTGGTCTTGTATCAGTGGTTCATCCTGCTTGTGGTGTCATGGTGTGTGTGTGTGTGTCTGTGTGTGTGTGTGTGTGGATGTAGAGATTCTTGGCCCACTTTGGGCTCCTTAGTACCACTGCACATTGTTTAAAGACCACAGCATACAGACCTAATCAAAATCTTAAGACCAGTTGAAAATTTGCTAGAATAATCATGTTGCACATCTCGACCCATATGATGAAAGCAAGAAGGTGGAGTGTGACAAAAAACATTTCAAACTTGTAATTAAAAAAAAACTGAAATAGGTTGTTTATCAGCTGATAACAAGTTTAAGACCACAGGCTATTAAAGTCAAAATCTGCTCATTTTCTGTCAGGCATTCACACGGTCATGTCCTCCTGATGGCTAAAGCTAAGAAGCTTTCTCTTCTTGAGCATGGTCGGATCGTCGAGCTGCATAAGCAAGGCCTCTCGTAGCGTGCCATTGCTGCTGAGGTTGGATGCAGTAAGACAGTCATTCTAAATGTTCTGAAAGATCCTGAGCATTATGGAACAAAAAGTCAGGTGGTAGACCCAAAAAAATTACACCTGTGCTGAGCAGGAGGATCTGATTGGCTGTCCGTCAAGACACAGGGCGGTCCTCGACCCAAATTAAGGCCCTTACTGGTGCCAACTGCAGCACAATAACCATCAGATGGCATCTGCAAGAAAAGGGTTTCAAAAACAAAAAACGAATTCAAAGACCTCGTCTCCTTCAACGCCACAAAACTGCCCGTTTAGACTTTGCCAGGGAGCATCAAACATGGGACATTGAAAGGTGGAAAAAAGTTTTATTCTCTGATGAGAAAAAATGTAACCTTGATGGTCCAGATGGCTTCAACGTTACTGGCATGACAAGGAGATCCCACCTGAGATGTTTTCTACCTGGCACAGTGGAGGGGGGTCCATCATGATCTGGGTGCTTTTTCATTCAGTGGAACACTGGAGCTTCAGGTGGTGCAGGGTCGTCAAACGGCGGCTGGTTACGTGCAGATGTTGCAGCGGGCATCCCTCATGACTGAGGGCCCTCGTCTGTGTGGTAACAG
Source organism: Scarus forsteni (assembly GCA_036419115.1). Classification (NCBI taxonomy): domain Eukaryota; kingdom Metazoa; phylum Chordata; class Actinopteri; order Labriformes; family Labridae; genus Scarus; species Scarus forsteni. Next base: position 1,324,331 of record JAZDUH010000147.1, on the reverse strand, counting down.
CTGGGTTTTTCAACAGGACAACGCTGCAGTTCACAATGCTCGCTTGACCAAGGACTTCTTCAGGAAGGATAACATCACTCTTGGATCATCCCACATGTTCCCCTGATTTAAATCCCATAGAGAACATTTGGGGATGGATGGCAAGGGAAGTTTATAAAAATGGCCATCAGTTCCAGACAGTTGATGCCCTTCGTGAAGCCATCTTCACCACTTGGAGCAATGTTCTCAAAAGCTTCCTGGAAACACTCGCATCAAGCATGCCCAAATTAATGTTTGAAGTAATCTGCTTTATTTTATCCATTAGTTTTAATACATTTCTGTCTGTTTTGTTTTGTCTATTTGTGTACAGCACTTTGTTTCAGCTGTGGTTTAAAGTGCTTTATAAATAAAGACGAGTAGAGATTAACAAAAACAGTGGAGCTACTCATGACTGAGTCCTACCGAGAAAAATTTTTGTTTTGGTTTGGAGAGTTTTTTGTTATTTTTTGAGCGATGGTCTTAAACTTTTGATCAGCTGATAAACAGCCTATTTCAGTTAACTTGTGGTTTTCAATAATTTACTTTTTCAAAGTGCTTTCTGTCACACTCCCCCTTCTTGCTTTTGCATAGTGCAGCTCTATTTAAAACCTCATTAAGGTCCAAATGTGCAAAATGCATCAAGCACTTTTTCAACTGGTCTTAAGATTTCGATCAGGTCTGTATCTACCTGTTGTTGTAGACCATATCCATCTCTTCATATTCATAGTGCTCCCATCTTCTGATGGCTTCTACAAGTAGAATAACACACCCTGTCACAAAGCTGGATTCATAATAACTAATTACTTTAACATGACATGAGTTCACTCTTGCTGTTGTAGCCACCAGACCTCAATGTAATGAACAGCTTTGAGATGTGTTGCAATAAGAGATTCAAATTGTTTTCAAGAATAAAAGTACTTTGATGCTGAAAATGTAGAGTTTTTGATTCATTTGTACCTTCTGTTTACACGATAATGCTGCCCGGATGCCTGAATCTGCAAATTTTTGAAACTGGAGTCCAGAGTGAAAAGTTTTAAAACCTTTTCATTGTTGTCATTATGTAAACAAAGGTAAAGGTAGTGGCCACGCCTAGAAACAACAACAACATCTATGGAAGACTTCAGAGCAATGTGTGTGCTGCTAACTGTGCTAGATTTGTTATAGCTCCTTCAACAAAATGTGAATTTGCTTCATCAAGGCTCTGATCAGAGGAGATGCATTTGGTATATTTGCCACTGACAGTATGCAAACTAACATCAGCAACTACTGGCCTGGCATGCATGGGAAGATGTTTTCACGTTCATTGTTATAACACCGTCTCTGTGTGAATGCAGAGCAGTTTTGTAAACACACGTTTCTGGTGACAATGATAACGGGCTCTATTATGAGACCCTTTTGGATCTCAAGGCCCCTGGTTATTGTCTGTTAAAATGAGGCGATCAAACCAAAGCCGCTCCATAGAACAGCACTTAGACCTGCAATACAAGTCGAGGACAACAATCATGCATGTTCGTTTCACAGCTGGTTTATTTCCTCCTCTTTTTAGGATTGGATAACTTTTCGCTTTTCATGGCCAAACATTATTTTCCTCTTTGCTTCAAAGTCCTGTACTCATTTTACAAGTCTAACAATGCTGCTGGTGGTAGAGAGTTCATATTACTTGGCAGGCAGACAGATCAGTGAGTCAAAAATAGAGAGCATACAAATATGTAGAGGTGTAACATAACTTTGTGCGTCATAACCCACTCAATGACTCACTCAGATTAGCCAAGTCATTACCGCTGCTGTCATACATGATTAACCTATTTGCATGGTGAAAGACAAATCCTGTCTTTGTTACACCTGTAATTATTGGAGGATATTAATGAGGCAGATTTGACTGTCAGGGGTGTGACTTGAACAGGATTAAACTGCAAAGAGATGTTGTCCAAAGGAATTAAACAGAACAATACAGGCTGGTTGCACAAAGATATTGTGGTTGGAAGATATTGCAGCTATTAATGTCTGTTGTTGTTGCATGTTGTTGTGTAAAATCACGTTTCTCCCCCTACACAAAGGGCCCTTTGTGGCCTGTGGATGTGGACAGGGTTGTCGACATGCACAGTCAAAAGACAGGATATGTCACTTTGAGAATGGTATTGAAAAATAAATGTCACATTAAAAAACAAACAAAACAAAACAGTAGCCTTAATAAATTTGAAAACAACAACAACTTTTTCCAATATATTTATTGCAGGTACAAGGCACCATTAAAAAAAGGTCTAAAAATAGTTTTATCCCCCTACTTAATACATTGTTTGCTAGAATTTTAAAATGCTTTTTCTTAAATTTTTGGAAACAACCTTAAACATCCAATATTTTGTTGCAGTTCTGTAAAAATGGCCTATGTCCTCCATGCCCTAGACACTTATAGATGAAGCCATTTATAACTTTCCCACTTTCTCTGACAGAGTCTTGGCTGGTCTGTGGCAGATCTACGATGGGGCCTGCTCACCCTGACAATCACAAGTTGTATAATTTTGCTTCCAGTGGCTGGAAGTTGGCTGGTAACTGACTTGAAACTGGAAGGTAGTAGGCTGGGGAGGGAAAATTGAGGTGGTTAAATCTGTAGCTAAAACATCGCAAAGTCTAGTAAACTGGCGTGAAATTCCGTGTATGTCCAACACCCCTCTCACCTAAAGAAAGGTTTTTCAATCAATCAATCAGTCAATCTTTATTTGTATCGTGCCAATTCATAACAAGTGTTATCTCAAGACACTTTACAAAAGAGCGTAAAGTTCTTCATTTTATGGATACACATATATGCATAGATACATATAATATATATATATATATATATATATACATATATATGTATATATATATAAATATATATATATATTTATACATATATATATATATGTGTGTGTGTGTGTGTATATATATATACATACATATATACATATATATGTATATATATATACATATATATATATATATATATATACATATACAACTGTCAGAATTTGAGAGTGTGAATCTCTACAAGATTACAGGCTACTGACCAAGAGTAGATTCAACACATTGACATGGCACATTTGCCTTCTTCATTTTTTTTATTCATATCAAACAGGTTTGATCTCTCATATTCTATCACATAATATAGCTCTGCAGTGCAATAAATTTGGCTGGATATACTTGTGTTTATCTCACTTTGGCATACTCACAGACATCCCCTGTCATTGTTAATTCTGTCCAATGTTTCTCAAAGAAACAGACATGTTAACATGGTTTCATGCTGTCTCTTGACATCCTCAACTTTTTTTGAAGCTTTCCCTGCAGCGCTGATCATTCTTCTCCTTCTCTGCTGAGTTTAAGATAAGAGATAATCCTTCATAGATCCCCTGGAGGGAAGTTTGAGTGTTACAGCAGTGTAGGGCAAAGAAGCATGCAGGAAATAAGAATATACAATTTTTTTAAGTATATTTTGGGCATTTTGTGCCTTTATTAATAGGAGCGGATGATAGTGGATAGTCTTGTGAAAGGGGGTGAGAGAGTAGGAAAGACCCTTTGCAAACTGGCCACAGGCAGGACTCGAACCTGGGTCAGCAGAAGTACATACATAGGACTCGCCCAGTCGCCAGCCACTCCACCGAACGTAGCACCCCCAAGAATATGCAGTTTAAGACAGAATAAGTAAAAGCATGTTGGTGAGGTTAAGTACAATTGTTTCTTCGCTTTATTTGTATTTATTGAGTCTGAGTGACTGATTGATAAAACTGTGTTTTGCTGTCCTTCTTGGTCAGGTCTCTTTTTACATGCATTAAAAAAAAATCAGGAAAAATCCTGAACTCAAGTAAAAAAGGACGGCACTTAAACCACAAAATGCCAGAGACTACAAATCAGGCAAAACCCATAAAGTTCATTCAGTCATCAAAGTGCTGTGCAGTAGATAAATACACAGTAATGATGAACATACAATATAAAGCAGATAAAAAGAGACTCAATAAAAAGTCAATAAATAGTCAAGGATTAAAGTCTAAAAAGTCTACAATCAATTCTATCCACAAAGATGCACAAAGCACAAGACAAGAAAAACTAGTCAGGCCAATGAATTAAGGTTTTCAATAGCAACTGGAATAAAAGAAGTTCTGGCTCGCCTAGTTTTGTTTTTTGGCATTCTGTAACGTCGTCCAGAAGGGAGAAGATGAAATTCAGCAAACAGAGGGTGGTCAGGGCAGTTCAGAATTTGTTGGGCTCTGCTAAGAATACGTCTGCTGTAGATATCCTGCAGCTGAGATTGATGCACTCCGATCACCTTGCTCACTATTTTGACCTGGGGCCTGTTCTACGAAGCAGGATTACTGCCTAGCGAGGTAACTTTGAGGGTAAGTTCCGCGTTTCCTATTCTAAGAGACTGGTTCACTAATTAGCGAGGCGAGTCTCCATGGCAACGTACGCTGAATGGCTAACCTGCTCCGGGGCAGGTTAGGTTCCAGATTGAACTTGCGGACTATACAAACCCCACCCACTGACCAATGAGCTCTCTGGGCCAGCTCCTCTGCAGGAGTAAAATCTGGGGGAGGGAACCCCCAGATTTTACTGGGGGTGACTTAATATCTTCATTGTGTCTTATCAAACTGTACAAAAATAAATTAAATCTTCTTCAATTAGCACTTTGAATGATGTTCTTGTATTTGTTGCGCACGTGTTCCCAGGTGCGTTTTGTGCCACTTTGATTGGTGCTGAAATGAAACTCAGATTTAGAGTCACAACACAGTACATGACACTTGCTACAGGTAGTTAAAGGGAATGAAGAACTCTCATTGCCGTAATAAGATCTTCAATGCCAACACTTCTGTTCCATGACAATATTTTATTGCCCTTGTCTTAAAATTGTGACAGGAATTCATGTATGGCTCATGTGGGCTACATATCACACAAAAAATGTAAACACAATAGGAATAAACAAACAAATGAATTCATCTTAGAAATGAATTAGACATGTCTGGTGCATGTTACAGTAAAAGTGCATGTTGAACAGCTACTTCAGGATGATAATGGCACGAAACATTTTTTGCGTTCTATACTTATGCACTGAGACTGTCAGCAATTTTCTGCCAGCACTCCTTCCGTGCTTTTGCAGCGGCTGCGGTGTTGCTTTTGACGTTTATTACATGTTTTAATTCTTCATACTTTGTCATGATCGCCTCCTGCTCCTCGTGTGTGAAGTATGCGGTCCTCCGCTCTCCGGCCTGCTCTGACGCTCCAGACTGGTCCATGATTGCGATTGGTCAGATGCGGCGGGCTCCGCCTTATATGCTCATTGCAAAGTGTGATCCACTTATGAGGTTGATAACCACCATCATCAAACCGTTGAGCGAGACCGCCGGTCTGCGCTCAGTTCAGCGAGGTAGCTTCAAGGGTATCTCGCTAGGCTGAACTTGCTTCGTAGAATAGGCCCCTGATTCACAAGTCTGTTTTTACTAGACAGAGCAAGACAACTGAACTAAGCAACCATGCAGTACGTGAGAGCACTTTCTGTAAAGTACTGATTCAAGACTATTATAGATTATTCTTCTATAAGACTATAACTACAATCAAAAAGATATGAGGTTCCTCCTGAAAATGAGATGCTGCATCTCTAGGGGTTAACCTCTCATGAATTTATATGCAGCAGATTTTTTAATTTATTTATTTAACCTTTATTTAAACAGATAAAAGATCCATTGAGATCAAATCTCTTTTAGAGGGGTGACCTGGCCAAGAGGTCAGCAGCACACGTCATTAAAAAACATATTAAATGGTAGTGAAGTTAAAATACACATATTTTTTTGAGTGCAAGATTTTATGATAGAGTGTGGTAAATTTTAACATACATAACAATTCAGAAAAACACAGGCACTGTTCAATGGTCTAAATATGACAAAGACAGATTTATGATTGGCCCATGGATCTGTTACTAGATTTAGTTTTTTCTTTAGTCTACTTGTCTCCACTTACCTCCCTTCCTTTGCTCACACACCCAACACAGCCCAGTGTGGATTTGTTGTTCATCATGAGACTGGGATCCACATCCAAGATTTCCTGCTGTTTAACAGAAGGTTTTTTCTTGAGCCATGATGGAGGGATTCATGATTGGCTATATGGATTCATGTTGGGTATATCTATCTATATATATATATATATATACACACATACATATATATATATATATATAGATATATACATATATGTGTGTGTGTATATATATATACATATATATATGTATATGTATATATAGATATAGATATAGATATAGATATATAGATATAGATATGTGTATTTATATATGTATATGTTTATCTTTATGTTTATATGTATCTATGCATATATGTGAATCCACAAAATGAAGAGTTTTTGCTCTATTGTAAAGTGGGATCCACATTCAAGATTCCCACCACTAAACAGAGGTGTTTTCTGGATTCATGATTGGCTGTATGGATTCATGTTGGGTGTTGGATGTATTTATTTGTATATATATATATATGTATTGGTATATATATATATATATATATATATATATATATATATATATATATATATATATATATATATATATACATATATATTTATATTTATATATATATATACATATACATACATATATATGTGTGTGTGTGTGTGTGTGTGTGTATAAAAATGTATTTCATATGTATACAGGTACATCTCAAAAATGTAGAATATCATGAAAAAGTTATATATTTTTGATCACTCATTTCAGAATGTGAAACCCATATATTATATAGATCCATTACAGATAGAGTGAAACATTTCAAACATGTATTGCTTGAAATTTTGGTAATTCTGAAATGAGTGATAAAAAATATTGAACTTTTTCATGATATTCTAATTTTTTGACATGTACCTGTATATGTATCTATGCATGTATATGTATCCATAAAACCAGGAGTTTGTCTTCAGTCTGCTTTATTGTAAAATGCCTTGAGATAACACTTGTTATGAATTGGTGTTATGCAAATAAAGGTTGATTGATCGATATTAAACATACATGGATTTATTTTGAGATCAGAACTGGAGAAAGACTCCCTTAAAAATTTAACTGATCTTAATAACTCCTCACAGTCGACTGTTCTGATATGAGAGCGTCCCTCAACTCCATCAAGGATCTCTGGATTTCAATACAACTTCAGCAATATCTGATGCTTGAGAATCACATGAAAAACTGTTGTTTGTACGGTTTCATTAGTGCTCAAATTTAAAGAAACTTTTGATAGCGTGGACATTTTATACTAAATATAATCTTTACTAAATGTACTAAACTCCTCAAAGTTGCAGTGAAAAGCTTAAATGGGTAAATTTATACAATGGCAGCTTCTTTCATCTCCAGCCATCCCTAACCTCCCCCACCCCCCACCCTCACCTCCTCTGCACATTCATCCTCTTTCTCGCCTTTCTCAGATTGATCAAATATTTGCTCTTCTTGGGCCCCAGCCTGTTTATTTTTTGGAGTGCGTTTTCAGCAGCGGTTGGGTCTGTGTGGTGGCCCAACAGTGCAGTCTCAGACCTGCAAGTGTTTGGCTAAGCAGCTGGGGACAGAGGCCGGGCCGGGTCCTGGGCTCTGAGTGTACCAGCAGTGTTGGCCACTCTCCCTTTGCTGCTCAAACCGGGCCTGTGAGCCTCGCACACTGCAGCCATTCACTCTCCAAGCACACACAGGATAGAGTATGGATTGTTTGCAGGATGGTGGCAATGCCAGGAATGCTGAGCCTGAGTTCCTCTCTGGGAAAAAAAGGGTATTTGGTTCTCTGTCTCTCTCGCTCGCTCGCCCTCGCTGCCTTTGAAAGGTTGGAGCAGTCTGGGGAGAGGGATCACTAGGTGCATTAGTAGACCTGCTTCCTCTTTTCTGCAGATTCCAGACGGGCCGGTCAGAGAGGGCCTCCCAGCCAGAGGAATCCTAAGGAGAGCTACTGCCTTCCACATCGGTATTTCCTGACCCAGTCCCACATCCCTGGTGGCTCATTCACCGTTATAGCAGAGAAAAAACAGAGAGCTATAACGGTGTGCACACATACACTGTCCACCTCCAGCCCGACCATTGGTAATAAACATTTATTCAGAGTTTAAAACTCTGCAAACAGCTGCAAAGGTGCTGAAAGGGCCTGAGATTCATAAATTCTATTTTCATAATGTTTGATTTCGACTGTTTGATTAGTTATGCTGTATTATATCAAGAATCAGTATGAATCGGATGCTCTCTGAACCATTTATCGACATGCACAAATAACTTAGTACCTTCATACATGTGGAACTATACTTCGATATAGTCTGCATGGACTCATAAACTGGAGCACATCATACAAGCCCAGCCAAGACAAGCAAAAACAAATCCCCCCCGACAATCACACAGAATGAAAAAGATGAGGAGACAGGGATGTACAGACATTATTCACCACCTACTGAGATTTTCATTGACATGCAGTGAGCCGAATGGAGAGGAAACAATTTAAGAACATGTGAGTAAGGACAGGAGCATTGATTTTGAGTACTGAAGTATCAAAACTTTTACAAGTACTCTTTTGTTATCAAGTATACCCTTCATTTTTTTCAGTCTTTCCCTTTTCTTCCTTCCTTTTCTTCTTCCACGTAACTGAAGGCCAGTTAGATATGCTGAACAGCATTCAGCTGCACGTGGAAGCTAATACGCATACACATTCACAGTTTTCTAGCAAACTAATAAAAACAATAAAAAGAAAACACAATTTTAAGAATTTAATCTGTCCAGAAAATATTTTGCAGTCACTTTTTAAAACTCAAAATGTATTGTAGTCAGCAAAAATAAAAAGGCATGAACTCAAAAGGTAAAGTTAGGATGACCTTTCTCTTTACATGCCCCAAAAATATGATTTATTTATTCAAAATGTGGACAATATGTCACCAATGACACAAAACATGAGGAAGTGTGCCATTGGCATTATGAGTGTCAGGGTCTCTGCTATGGTATATGCAGCCCGCTTTCGTTTTGTTCATTCATTCACACAGTTTTGTGTGTTTAGATTTTTGTTGAGTGAGATTGGATTGATAAGATTTAAACATCACTGCAACATTGCAGACATCATCCAAAAGCAAAAGTTACTTTACACATAGTAGAGAAAAAAAAGAAGGAAACACAATGTTCATGTTCACCTTAAATACCATCAGATAAATTGTGTTGATAGTTTAATGGTTTGCAAATATGAGTATGCATATATGAGGTGATGATTCATACACACTTTCTGGAACCTTATGCAAACATCAGGGCTTTCCGTTGTGCTGGATTAATACTCAGTAACATGATCTTTCTGATGTGTAGATCTCTTCATGCTTTTAATTGAATTAATTAAAATAATTTCACGTGAAAATTTCTGAGCCTTTTAAACCAACACTATGTAGTTTTTCCACCCTCATATAATATTTCTAGAGTCATTGTGATGGTACATCACCTTAGAACTGATTCAATGACTCCCCTGTCATAGTCTGAGGGGGTCTGTATCACCTTCACTGACACTATGTAACTTTGGTGTGGATGTTAGGAACACTTCACACTAAAAAACTGCACACTTTTACTGCTTTGACTGCTTTACGGCACAAGTCACTTCTCCCTCAAAGTGAAAGCTAAACATTGGGAAAAAAGAATATAAAGCTTTTTTTTAATTTTTAAAACAGATTCAATGAACACAATTTAGTTTAAAGTACATATGCACTTATTTTCCTGATGGAAATATGGACCTCTGGCTCACACTCCTGCATAGTAGGTGGCAGTAATGCTCCTCTGATGCTGGATGCCACCTGCTGTTAAACAACAAGAAGAAGAAACCTAAATGTGGAGTTACAATGGTGGAAGCAGCGCAAATCCTGAAAAAAGAAAAATTTTATTGGAGACAAAAAAAAGGAAGGTGGACAGTAATAGCCATTGGCCTGGCGTTCACTTGCTAGCTTGAGCTGAAGACCAGGAGGGATGTCCGACAAATGCTGGTTTAGACCTGTTATTGTTTGAATTGTAAGTATATGATTTATTCAAATAGAAACATGATCTGACTGTACTTTATCAGTCCACATGGTTCATTTGTCTCTCAAGATGTCATGTTGGCTCACTTCTCCTCCCCCCGTATGTCAACAAATGCACATTGGTGTACGACAGTGCAGTTACACTCAATGGCCATAGAGGCCCCTAGAGAGCTGAAAGCCGAAATCTTACATAGTGCAGCTTTAAGGAAAAATAATGCAACAAACATGGTATTGAAAAGGTTCTTCTGTTTTACAAGTCATTCCATGATTTTTTTGGCTTAGTTCAAATAAATGGGAGCAAACATTTCAACCCTCTCACATTCATCACACACACAAGTAATCATGGAGGTTTGATAATATTTACTGTACATGCTGATACAGTTTAAACTGAGTCTCTTGAAAATATCAATTAGTAGAGATTATGAGGCCTCAGAAGATACAATATGGTACAAGGCCGCTGTAACCTCATAAGTAAGGTTGCAGTGACCGTTGCCCTCCACATCAATCAGTCCACAGATAAGTCAAACCTTACCATAGGTGTATGCAGAATTTGGCAAAAACCTCTGTAAATCTCCATGTATTTTCCCGGTATAGAAATTACTTTGGGGGCTTTTCTGTGCCTTCACGAGAGGTTGGAATTAGAGCATGACACGGGAGCGGATTTTCACTCCTGTCTCGTGCCACTCCCAGAGAAAAAATCCTGTCCCGTCCGAATCCCGGGCCAGAGTAAAATAATTAATCCTTTCCTGTCCCACTCCCGTAGAATGACTCCCACTCCCATTCCTCTCCCACTCATAATTACTCCCACTTCTGTCCCGTTTCCGTTTGAATAAAACCAAACATGTTGAAAACATGTTGCATTTTTTATTTTATTACCTTTAAAGGAGACATATCATGCTGATGCATGATTTAATACTTACATATAATATAATAAATTTGAAAACAAGACCTTACACTCCCTTAATTTTCAAAAAATGAGATGTTGTATTTTTTCTGATATCCTAGAACGAGATCTGATGCCTCTGGTCATTACGAGATGTCCCCAAGATTTCAAACGTCATGACGCACGAGGTAACTTTCTTTTTGTTGGAGTAATCTGATAAAACACTTCCTCCTCTGTGATGTCCGTTAGCCACAAAACCGTAACCGAGGAACACATCCAGCAGCAGGGGTATAAAGCTCCCTCGCTCACAGTCACTCATTACCAGCTCTGGCCTGTAGGGGGACTCAATACCCGGTCGCTGCTTTGAGCCTGCCGGAAAATACAGTAGAAGAAGAAGGACAGGCTGGCTCAACCCCCGATAGAACTGACCAATCAGAGCACAAAGGGCTGTGACGTTGCAAGATATCTTTAGGTCATCCTTGAGACCAAGCGTTTCAACAAGAGCTTCATAATGGCCTAAAATGAGGATATTGAGAACGCTATTGTGGGGCAATGAAGGAACTAAATGACTTGTACTGAGGGCAGAAATGCTTTACAGGCATCCCAGTCTGGCATAGTGAAAAGGAGAAACAAGCATGATATGTCCTCTTTAAGTTTTTTTTTTACTTTGTGCTGCAGCTCTCTTTTGACGTGTCATCTTCTCCCTCTATGTTGTTTTATGTGCAGCCGCTCCGAGTCGCTTTTCACTTCCTGTGGTGACAGGAAGTAAAACCACTTTAGTAGTTCTTTTGTGTTGCTAGCGTGGTCAAGAGTGTTCGCTCTCACTGAGAGATGACTACAAAAATGGACGCATCTGTTCATCTGGTTAACACGGCTAAAAAGTACAGATCACAGGATCAATTAAAAAATGACTCCCATCCTGTGGGATTCCCGCAGGAATCACATGACCCATGGGAATTCCCGAAAAATGTCATCCTCTAGTTGGAATAAAGAATTGCAAACAAGATTAAATACTTTTAATCTTAGAAAGTGGGGCTAGAGAAGCTTTAAGCCAGATGTAAACCAGGCATGCAGGTATTCAGCCCTCCTCTCTCGTGCTTTCTCATAATATTATTCTCACAAGACTGGAGTCATACTGGCCTTGACCTATGACATATGAAATATCAGCTCACCCTTGAGGTAGAATGGACATTCATGCAAAGATTTAAGTTAAAGGTGAATGGAGCATGATTTTGCATCAATAGAAAGGCCTGGATGAAGCTACAGTTGGACAACATAGAAACAAAATGCCTTTGGCCTCGTCTATAAAAATACTCAGACATTAGGAGCTAATCAGGCCTGTGATGATCCTACCTTGGTAATAATGATCCTTCTATGTGCATTAGTGACCATTATGGAGATGATCTATCACAGCTTAAACAGTTCTGCTGTATGCAAGACCATGATCACCAGTGAGACGCGTGGACCTCACTGTCCCCGCAGATCGATCAGTCCAGTCTTGTCTTCAGCTGTGCGTGACTGTGTGTCCACTTAACATCTTAGCTGCAGCTCACAGTAGATATAACAAGAGCTTTAGGTCAGAGAGGAAATGAAGTACACTCCAGGAGTCATCAGGGACAGGACTGTAAATATGCAGATGTTAAAAAATAGAAATGAGTGAGCTCCTTAACGCCATGGAGAAATTAAAATAGTACAAGTTATATAGTGAAAAGGCTGTTCTATTGATGAATATTTACAAAAAGGAAGTGATTCAGCAGAAAGACTCTGTTCCTGTTACTAGTAGAATATTTGTCCACCAATCCAATTTAAAGGCGCTATGAGGAGAATCTATTACTGGCGACATAAAGACTCTGCTACCAACGAGCATGCCGTAATGTCGTAATGCTGCGTTCCAGGAACCTCGGAACTGGGAGGGACATTATCTCCGACTTATTGGCGTTCCAGTTGAAGTCGGAAAAAAACATGCCGATCTACCAGGCTATTGTTAGCTGTTGTTAGCACGCCCTGTGTTGTTGTATGAAGAATGTGATTATCACTATGGCAGCATTTTTGTAAATATAAGTCTAACAATACGATGTATACAGCTGATCTAGAGCGACACATCCCAGTCAGAAGTGCAAATAAATTGATTATTACAGGAGCTAAATAACTGTTCACACTGGGGGCATCCATCTTTGATTGTCAACTCGGGGGTGGTGAGGTTTCACCGAGTTTCCAGTAGGAAATTCAGACTTCGAGGGATGATCCAGTTGCAGTTTCCTACTCGGAACTCAGAAATTCCTACTTCTGACTACAACTGGAACGCACCTGAGAAGTGACCCAAGCCAAAACGTGTGTTTGTTGTGGATGCTAATAAAAATGCAGCTCAGACCTTCCTCAGAACTCTGCATTGCTTTACAACTTCTTTTTTCAACAACTTACAGGATGCAAAGCCACGAGGTAATGTATTTCTTTCTAGTTATGTAGCGGTAGTTTTTGATGTGTGACAACAAGCAATTTTTGGAAAACTTAGTATCATAGTTTTGTAGCTGGCTATTTATCACTACTTACAGCCCGGTGCTCTAAGACGTGTCTGAATAATATAAAGGACCTCTTTCACAATACATGTAATTTTGCCCACAGCCCAATTTTTTGTTTATTGTGTGGTATTTGTAGTACACCCAGAGACTCCCAAGAATATACCTTTAGAAAATCCAAAAGTCATCCAGGGCCTGTACTATGACCTATTTTATGATCATTGCCATAGGTGTGAGCCAGGGTGCACACTTTACCCCAAAACTTACTCAAACACAAATAATAAATCATCAAATTGGGTCAAATCACCTTCACTGAAGTCTGGTGCATCTTTTGAAATCAAATGTAAAGCTAAGTATTACAACTGAAAGAAGTTATTGAATTTTAACTAGAAAAAAAAATAGTTTTTTTCATGATATTTTCAACAAATTCAATTCTTTGGAGATGTGTCTGACCAACTTACAGTTGCTGTACAACTACAATACTTACAAATTATTTGGCCACATATATATTCTCAAAGTGGGAAAAAAATCATCAAATTCTGAGACCGGTAAAGTTGTTCAATTAACAGGTTGGGTTACTGTGGAAGAATCAGGATACTGTTCCATGTCTTGTATATCAGGGAACCTTTAAAGATTTGTTCAATATTCATCCTTTAAGTATGATTTCTTTTAGAATTTGAATGCTAGATTCAAAACAAACATTTCACATGAAATGTTATTCATTTTAATATTGAACAGCCACAAAGGGCCTGTATATTATGCCTTTGTGATGAGATAATAATGAGCCATTGATACAAGTAAAAACCGATGCAGTTTTGGATTGTTGTAATCAGATTGTATATATCTACAATGACAGCAATACATAAACATTACTTCTGTCAATTTCTGTTTCTAGTACTTATATATACATGTAATCTGTTTTATGGCCTTGTGTCTTTTTGCATAGCAACGGCTTGGACAATTTTAATTTGTAGACTGGAACTATAGTGAGGGAAAGGGGATCTGAGAAATCCATAAGATGTATGATTGGCTGGTTATTTCATAGAATGGAGTCTTTGAATTTGCTTGTGTATGGTTGGAGGGGTTTCTGATTTTGAAAATGTTTGTAATATCCCAAATAATAGATTACAGATGCAACATGTGCACACATGCCAGAGGTTCTCTTTCCAGCAGGACAGAGACAATAATATGCCTTCACAGGATCATCTGATGCATTCTTGTCAAATTGAATCCAAACATTGTATTTTATTTGAGATCTGTGACGAGAATGAATCTGTCCCCTAATGAGATCAGCATCATGCTGGTAAACCCAAATCTCATAGTCACCATCATCATTCTTTACTAAGCACCTGCTTTAACCAGTTGTTACTGGGAGAATCTAGACTCCTTCCATATTTTAAGTTCTTCCCTTTATCTTTGAACCTGGTTTTGCAATCGGGTATAATACAAACCCCGTCCATTTTAACTTCAAACAATATGAAAATAAATTATCTGGAGGATTTAAATATATATTGGTATTCTCAGGGAAACAAACCTGGAAAATACACTAACAACAAAAAGGTATAGTTATAGGTATGGATACCACTTAGTATTGTACTAGATGCACAATTTTTTCATAAAATGTACATGTGTGCACACTAAATTGTGGTAACAGAAGACACTGTATATGAACAGCTATACTTAAAAAGAAATCTGCTGAATATAACACTTGCAGCAGAATATATGTTGTTTATACTCAAATGACAAATTGATACTAGCTAACTAGGGACATATGTTGCTTGGACAACAATTCTATGGCAGAACTGATTAAACTCGTCTTGACCACAAGCTTGAAGGTCAACAATAGCATATTGCCTCAGCTTGAACGTACTACTCTATCATACAAGGAGATGCACCACTATCCCATTTATTAATTTGAAATATATAGCATGTATTGCAGTGTTGATTAGCATTGCGTTGGATGATATTTCAAAAAAGAGGAATTACAGGCCCTGCATACCTTTTCTGTTTTAAATGAAAAACATTTTGAAAAAAAAATATAATTCAATTGAATGCACAATACTAAATTGAAGTTAAAATTCATTTGCTGCAAATTGCATGAAGTAAAACATTACCCTTGATATAATACAAGTCATGGAACAGTATCCTGATTCTTCCACAGCAACCCAACCTGTTAATTGAACAACTTTACCGGTCTCAGAATTTGATGATTTTTTTCCCACTTTGAGAATATATATGTGGCCAAATAATTTGTAAGTATTTTAGTTGTACAGCAACTGTAAGTTGGTCAGACACATCTCTAAAGAATTGAATTTGTTGAAAAAATCATGAAAAAAACTTTTTTTTTTCCAGTTAAAATTCAATAACTTCTTTCAGTTGTAATACTTAGCTTTACATTTGATTTCAAAAGATGCACCAGACTTCAGTGAAGGTGATTTGACCCAATTTGATGATTTATTATTTGTGTTTGAGTAAGTTTTGGGGTAAAGTGTGCACCCTGGCTCACACCTATGGCAATGATCATAAAATAGGTCATAGTACAGGCCCTGGATGACTTTTGGATTTTCTAAAGGTATATTCTTGGGAGTCTCTGGGTGTACTACAAATACCACACAATAAACAAAAAATTGGGCTTTGGGCAAAATTACATGTATTGTGAAAGAGGTCCTTTGCTCTAGTTTTAATTGTGTTGTTCCTGAAGTTGAGTATCCAGGTCAGTCCAGCCCTGTCCGACCCGACCGCGAAGCTAAGGAATAGCATTTATAGATAATAAATATTGATAACCTATTTTGATGCTATAAAACTCATCTAAAAGTGTGTATTTCGATCAGGCATATATCTAAAAGTGAGACTTTGTAATTACTTAGAAACTCCTCACAGTCCTTTTAAGAAATAGCCTTCATATTTTTGCTGGAGAGCATTTGTTGAGATTTTTGAAATCAGGACTAACTAATTTTTCCTTTTTTTTAAACTTTGTTTATTGAACAACGCAAGGCACAAATATGCATCATCCATTATCCATACTTATTATATACGGTATAACATATCCCAGCTGACGTTGGGAGAGAGGCACCCCTAAACTGATGACACTCTCATTTCAGGGCAGTTTAGACTCTCAAACTGACCTAACTAGCATGTTTTAACCTGTACACCAGATGGACCGTGACATGTATTTCACCAGTCCATCTCGGCAACAGCATTGAGTTTGGATGAGCAGGTAACTGGATGATTTAAGTAGATAAATAGATAGTAAATGTAGTAGGCAGGCACTAGTGCCTTGATTTAAAATACTACTTCATATAACAAACTCGCAAAAAACTTTCTCATTTCATAAAGAAATGTGGACAGCATCTGATAAAAATACTTCTGAAGCTGTCAGCATCTACACTAATCTCTGTACGAGCAGTCACTTCCTGCTTCTCACTTCTCACTCGTAGCACCCATCTCTTCCCGCTTTTAAGGATCCTGATTGGACCATGAGGCCTTGAGCAATTGTAGACTGGAACTTGGCAAGCTGGATCTCTCTGACTACAGACATTAACCAGGTTGGATCCAACTGCACTGCAAGGTTTGGAAATCTGAAGAGAACCCATGCTTGCATGGGGAGAACATACAAACGCTACATACAAATATACCACACTTTTGCACTCATTGCCCCCTTTTTTTGCATTGATAATAATGATAAAAAAGAAATATCCTTCACAACCAGGGAGACGAATCAGCAGCTTTTTTTTACTGTGAGAATTAAAGACTAATTGCTGCACCACCTCTTAGTACAAGGCTCAAACATGCTCCTGATAATAAGTCTTCCTCAATGTCATATAAATGACTTCAAAACAAAACTGTTCACACCAGACGGAAAAAAACAAAAAAAAAATGCACCATGCCTTCCTGCCACTAAATATGTTTTATGTTTTTTTTTTAATGTCTTTTTTTGACATTTTGTGCCTTTATTGATAGGAGAGAAGCAGTGGATAGGCTTGTGAAAGGGGCGAGAGAGAGCAGGGGAAGACAGTCTGCAAACTGGTCACAGGCGGGAGTCAAACCTGGACAGAAGCAAGTACATGCGGTGCCTGGTTGCTAACCACTCCGCCAAACCAGCACCCTGCCACTAAATATGTTTTTGCATGTTCAAGTAGATCCTATATGTTTAAGGTCAAAGCATCACCCCTCAGACCTGAAGGGGAGGAGGAAAAGGAGCAGCCTTGTCCTCCAGCCACAACAATGTGTACCACTGCCTTCTCAATCCATGATCAACTGTGGAGGATGTTTCCACAGTCACTGTCTTTCCCCTATTCTCAAAAAACAAAGAATGAAATGTCTCAGAAAAGTCTAATAGAAATGCATCCATTTGATCCAAAAGACCCTTCAGAGCTGCACATGCAGAGTTTTGCCATGATGATTATATTTATCATTATTTTATGTTATAAATTAACTTATTTTAACCCTTTTATTCTGTTTTATGTGAAATTTTATTCTTTGTTAAATGCTTTTCCTGTTATTATCGTATTTTAGCTGATTTTATTATGCACCTGAAGTTACACTTTCTCATTTTACCATTTTATTTATTCAACTTTTATTCTATATTGTTATATTATTTTATTCATTAATGTATTTACCCATTTATTTATCTTACCCTCGAGCATTTTCGAGTATTTTTAATCATCATTTTCCTTTTAGCTTCTTTGTTTCTTCATTTTAAATTCAAGATGGCGTTTCCTGAGTCCTCCAATTTTGTTTTCTGTCAGAATTTCCTTTTTATGTCTTTGTGTGTTTGAGTAGGTGAGTGTGTATTTTGAATGTGGTTTGGGGGAGGGGGGGATTGTGGGGGTCTTATTTTTTTCATTTTATGCAATTATGCAATTTTCTGCTTTTTATTCCACTTATTATTTTATTTTATCTTTTTCTCATGTAAAGCACTTTGTAGTACAAAGTCCTGTATGAAAAGTGCTATACAAATAAAGTTTGATTGATTGATGATGTCCTGGGCATAGTCCCTTCAACCTGCTTGCTGTTGTGCTGGCAGACTTTGTTCATACTACAGTCCATGAAAAGTTTTAAATAAATATGAGGAGAACTTACCAGATACTCAAGACTGTTGAGAGATTTTCTCACTCCTCTCTGGGTTAGTCTCTGAACACTAGAATAATCATGTAGAGGTGCTCTGATGCCAGCATGCAGCTTTGTTTACTGTCTTGTTAGTCTATGCTGTCATCCTGTGCACTGTTTGCTCTTGATGACGATTGGCTGTCACGTCACGGCTGCAGGCAGATTTGTCACAGCAGCGTAAAGGGTTGGAGGAGGCAGACATTTTGTTGTTTGCGCAACTGCCTAGCCTTGCAGAGCAGACAGACCTGCCTGATTCTGAGATCCTGCAGGTCTGTCTTGCCAGCCTCCGTTGTCCAACGAATTCACTCGGCTGAATTCTTAACGGCCCAATCAGGGAAGAGAGGCGGGAGCTGCAGAATGCGGACGTGACGACAACCGGAAGTTGGGAACCGGAAGTTGAGAACGGACATGCCGATTAGCCTATTGTCCTCGTGGTGAAACTTGGTGAAATCTGCCCTCCTCAGAAGTTTACTTGTAGGGATTGTCTTTGACAATATAATATCATGTCACATATAAGTGTTAAATGAATCATCTGTGTGGTACAATTTAGTGTAAGACAACAGCATAAGGCTGTTAGCAGCTAAGTTAGCGGCTAATGGCTAACGGTCATTAACTGTTGTTAGCTGTTAGCGGCTAAGTTAGCGGCTAACGCCAAACACCTAATGGTAATTAACTGTTGTTAGCTGTCAGCGGCTAAGTTAGCCGCTATGGCTAATGTCCATGAACTGTTTTTATCTGTTGTTAGCCATTTGCCGCTACATTAGTCGCTATGTCTGCTACATTATAGGAGGCAACCCTGCTTGATGTGGATTGGTCTGTGATGAATGTGACGAGCCAAACGATTGTCCAATCACAAGCTTTTTTTTTTTTTTTAACGTTCTGCACCTGAAAACAAATTTAAAGGGCTCCTAACCAGATGGACTAGTGAAATAATTCTGTGGCAGATATATGGAGCTGTCCTTCTGGCTTGTCAGGTTAGCAGCTGCCTTAATTGTCACGCAAATTTACGCTGATTTCTTGTCCTCTCAATTACTTTTAATGCATTTCTGTTATGCATCTAACTCAAATTCATGATTACCATGAACACACCTTAGACTGTTACTAACTTTTATTTGTTTGCCTGGTGGATTGAAATATGTGTTATATGAAACTATTTGTCACCATTTCCCCTTCTCTCACACTTTGGTGTAACACAGCCCTCCCTTCAGCTCACATCAGGGGTTAAATAAAGTTTGATTTGATGAAGTAGCCTACAGGGAGGGCTGGTCAGTCGTGGCAGTGGATTATATTTACATATCTGTCACTGCTGAAAAAAAAATTGCATTGGTCTTTTTAACGCTGTCATCATCAGACACAGTGCTCAGCTAACAAGATATTGCAGGCAAAATTTTTATATATATATATATATATATATATATACATATATATATACATATAATCGTATATAAATGATTTATAAAAGAATTTGCACACATATATATATATATACATATATGTATGTATGTATGTATATATATATATATATATATATACATATATACACACACACACACACATATATATATATATATATCAGACATTTCTCCAGAATTGAAGCAGATTTTCCTTTGCAATAACCCTTGATTGGGCTTACTATATAAATTGGAGCAATGCAATTTTATGAATTAATCGTGTGCTATAAATGATTTATTTTTAAAAAGAATTTGCACCACAGAAGTCAAATTGGACTCAACTTTATGCTACAATGGCCTGGTGCTCCATTTATAAAATAAACAAAAAAAGAAGAACTGAATGGGTTTATCTGGAGAAGAGAACTTGGTGATTCCCTTGGAGTAACAACCTTTGACTAAGCTGCTTGGGGAATGAAAAAAGGAGTT
Organism: Scarus forsteni; assembly: GCA_036419115.1. Taxonomy (NCBI): domain Eukaryota; kingdom Metazoa; phylum Chordata; class Actinopteri; order Labriformes; family Labridae; genus Scarus; species Scarus forsteni. The sequence continues at coordinate 1,303,902 of JAZDUH010000147.1, read as the reverse complement.
ACGTAAAGGTTTTAAGTTAAACCTAAATAAAAGACTAATGTGCAAAGTTAAAGAGTTTATTTACAATAACAAAACATACAGGAAAAAGGTCCTTTTAACACAAACAAAAAACCCTTTAACAAATAAACTAATAAAAGGAGAATAACTTCAGGTGACTCCTGAGGTCTGAAGAGAAAGAGAACTAGTCGCACTCTGCTCTTTATTCCTCAGCTCATGATGACGGGGATCTGCTTTGGGTGTTGCAGCATGGAGAGGCAAGCAGATTTTGAGAGGGAGGATGAGAAAACAGTGGTGGGAAAACTAAGCTTGTTATCCTCAGCCTCCCAAGTGTGATCCATATATCATATATACAGTTTCCAACCCCTCAAATTACCTCCCTATTTGTAAGAACATTCCATAAAAAGGGGGTAAAGTCATAGCAATCAAATAGGCTGCTGTTAAGAGGTCACACGCCCATGCTTATGTTTGTTTCTGTTTGTAATTTTAGTGCAGTCTTTATATAGAACAGCTTGAAAGCTCTGCCCCTTTGGTCGCTACATTGCAAGTTTGTAAGTTCAAGTCTATTTACCATTTGAAATCTCAAAGTACCCCATATTTATATCCATACAAAGCAGCTGCACTAACACAGTGTAGTCTTCTCAGTCTGTCTCGATAATGTCTTGTAAAATTGATGATCAACAAAATTAATCAATTCATTTCCTCAATGCAGTGACACATATTTGAACTTTATTTTTGGGCTGGTGAACTGATTTATTGAAAAGACTGAAAAAGTAATAATTCCCTCTGTCATCTGATTCTGTTACTTTCAAAAGAAAGTGTTCCTTTTAAAGTACAATAATAGTTTTGTTGTCACATTTGTGTCTGTGCAGTCTCACACATTGAAGATGTTGATGATCGTGGTCTTAATTTATTCTTTTGGCTTTTAAATTGTCTGTTGTATTTGTTCTGGCCACTTTGTTGACTCTGTCTTCTTTGCCTCCACACTGATCCTACTGGTCACGTGTAGACTGCAGCGTGTGTCTTTAGCATTAACTCACATGCACAACTGATGTACTGAACTGACACAAGGGATCCATTGTGGCCATCATGCATCCATGAACATATATCAACATTTTTTGTGTGGGACGTCACATGAAAACCTGGCATTAACATCAAGACTCCTGATGCCTGACAGCTCTTGTTCCTGCTAAGCATACTTGTGTTCACTCAAGTTTTAATCTTTGCAAATATTATTTTGTTTTTTCCTTATTTCAAGTGAGGACATCCCAGAGCTTTAATGTCTTAACCGTTACTTTTTTAAAAGGCTTAATCTGTTCTTCTCTCCTGGAATCAAATAACCTGACATGCCAGATGGACAGTTCCATATTGGAAATATTTCACTAATCCATCTGGGGAGGAGCCCTGCGAAAATGTTTTCAGGGGCAGAACCTTCAAAAACAACAGCAGCTTGTGATTGGATGAAGGTTTGGCTCATCTGGACTCATCACAGACCAATCCAAATCAAGCAGTTTAGCAGGTAGCAGCTAAATGTAGTGGCTAATGGCTAACCGTTAGCCGCTTCATCTATCGACTCACAAGGGCAAACAACAGTTAATGGCTGTAACGGCTAACAGCTGTTAACTGTTGTTTGCCCTTGTTAGCCATTAGCTGTAGAGGCAGTTAGCCGATAGCTTAACTACCTTAAGACAATCCTTTCACATTAAATTATACCACACAGATGTTTCATTTAACACTTATATGTGTCATGAACCTCGTCAAAGGCAATCCCTACGAAATAAACTTGTGAGGAGAGCATATTTTGCCAAGTATAACTGAGTAACCATGATGAACACAGGCTAACCGACATTAGCTGCCATTATTTGTACAACAGGAAGTAGCTTTACTTCCTGTCAAGTCACTTCCTGTTGTTGTCACGCCCGCAGCTCCTTCTGCTCCTACTGCTCCCGCCTCCCTTCCCTGATTGGGCCGTTAAGCATTTAGCCGCGTGAAAGTGTTGGACAATGGAGGCGGGCAAGACGGAGATGCATGATTTCAGAATCAGGCAGGTCTGTCTGCTCTGCAAGGCTAGGAATCAAATGCTACTCAGGAGACTTTCCTTCTGCTCAGGTAAAACTGTTTTAACTCTCAATACTCGACCTGATTTACTGTGAATCATCTTTCCAATCTTTGTAAACACGGAAACTTCAAAAACTTTTGCAGGTCAAAAAGCCCTCTAAAGTCAACAGATGCTCAAAGGCATCAAAAGCCTGCACAGAGGAGGAAGTAGGAACTAACAGAAACATAAAAAATACTTTACTTCTATCAGATTCTCTGAGAAGAGAAGGAGACCACATCCTGGACAAATCTGTGAAACTTTCAAGGAAACAGACCTCTTACAAGTGAACTCTTCTTCAGGTGTTCTAAGATGTTGTCAGTCTTGTGTGAAATTCTGCTTTCCGTGTGCGCCTACATGCCAGAGGAGGTGAAGCCCCTGACCCCTCATTCAACAAAGACCTTGAGAAAGTTCACATAATAAAACTCTTATTCTGATCTCATCAAAAGCTTCAGAGTATTTTAGGATACAACAAAAAGTGAACTCTTGTTTGAGTCCAAACATCAGAGAGCCTAAGAGGACTCAGTTTTTACAGCAAAAATTCATGATGCAAGGAAATAAGAAACTGGCATCCTGCTGGGAGGTCAGAAATGCCACTTGGTTCACTTACCTGCAGTTCTTCAGACAAGATTGGCAGCAACTTCCTTCACTTCTGGTGGATCAGGTTCTTCTTGGAAAGAAAACACAATTGATATCTCTGTTTGGCTTCACTGGCTTAAGACAAGGAGGAAACTCAAAGCTCATGGTGTCCAGTGTTCTAACCCACAACTCCACTGATTTGATTTAGCTGTCTCTCTTGTTAATGTTATTTACAAACAGAAAATGTATATCTTTAAGCTTTGAGCAATTTTTAAGCAGCAGTTGTTGTTGTGGAGCTCAATCAGATCAGATGTAAAATGTTTAAATATAAGATTTTTTATGTCATCACATAAAAACTATTGAGTTGCACTTTTCATGAAGCCTTTCTTTGTAATGCATTATAATCACATCAGTATGTACATAATAATCCTTGCGCAGCAGCTGGATCAGCCTGATTCAACAAGTATAATCAGGCAGATCCAGCTTGCCAAGTTCCACTCTGCAACATCTGCAGACCCAAAGCAGAGTCCTTAGCAGTCTTTTAGCTAGAAGATAGCAGGAAGTGACTGCACTTATAGAGATTAGCATAGATGCTAATAGCTTTAGTAGCACTTTTATCAGATTTTGACCACTTTTCTTTTTTTTTTTTTTTATAATGTATTTTTTGGGCATTTCTTGCCTTTATTGATGGGAGAGACAGTGGATAGGCTTGTGAAAGGGGGTGAGAGAGTAGGGGAAGACACTCTGCAAACTGGTCACAGGCAAGATTCGAACCTGGACCGGCAGAAGCATGTACATGGGGTGCCTGGTTGCTAACCACTCCGCCAAACCAGCACCCCTTGACCATATTTCTTTATCAAATAAAACAAACAATACCAGCACTACAAACTTGTCTGTAGTAAGGGCTTTTCTCTTCGTTTCCAACACATTCGGACCTGAGTTTGTTTAAATAAGTGGTTCACGTTCAGTAATATGGTGGTCCTCATCTACTACATTAACCGATTGGCCCACTATAAGCACTGAATGACAGACCAGTCGTCCAATCACCTGCTGCATTTGTCTCTGATGGGTTCTGCTCCCCTTGTACACATTCTATAGGATGTGACGAATATGTTCATAACAGTGGCGGCTGCTGGTCAGTCAGGGAGGGGAAGCTCATTTTTTTTCTGGCCTACATCATAAATTTATTTATTTATGTAAATGATTTGTGACCCTGTTGTACCAACTGGGTGTCTTTTCCTGGGATTTTATTCCCCCAAACCCACTTTTGACCAGACAACACCTTTTATTTGTGACAGCACTTCCAGTGAGCCAGCTCACCTTGTTGTACCAGGAAGGCTGAAAAGACCTGATACTTTTCCTCACCTTTTGCACTAAATCAATCTTAGGAGTTGATCTGCCCTGCTGTTTGACTCTAATTTTCTCTTCGTAAGGAAGACTATCAAATGGCCTCGCCAAAATCTGGTCTACAACATTCATACTATCTGCCATGACGTGCAGCTTGCTAGCAGCTGGAGCAGCTACGTGAGACTACTGTTTGACAGGCTGTGAGTGTGAGTGAGAGGGAGAGAAGCTCCCCAGCCACAGCTGCTCGTTGGTGAAAAGAAAAGGTGGCAGGAGAGAATCTTCAAACACAACGCTAGTCGTTTTTAAGAAAGATAAAGTCGCTGGTGACCGATAAATCCTCCGAATCAGTCCAGAACAACTGAATGTAAAACTTAGAAAATACCCCGGTGAAGGGTGAGCCTTCAAGATCGCTGATTGGCTCATTTCACTGTCAATCAAAAAAGGATTCGGCCTCAGACAGATCATCCAATCATCACGCAGAAGCCGAGCGTCCAGGCCAGCCCACTGCCTCATAGACCCCCAGAGACGCTGAGCGTCCGATGGGCGGGACAAAGCTCAGCGTTTATCCAATGACCGTCCAGTTTCCACAGTGGAACAACCCACTCTATATTTAACCGCTGAAGTCTGAAAACGCTCAGCGTCCGACTGTGTTGAAGCGCTGGGACGCTGCGGGGATGAATGTGAAGGAAGTCGCTCTAGTTACCTGTTATAAGTAGCTGATTCTGAACAAAAGATGAAGGTATTCTAGCGCATATTTAGTCAATGAAATGTACACACAGCAGTACATATCACCACTTTTTTGGGGGACATTTTAGGGGAAGCTGAGCTTCCCTTGCAGTCTTAGAGCAATCGCCACTGGTTCATAATGTTTTTTTGCTTTTATGATGCTAGATAATCACAGTTATTAGCATTTGTAATAATATATGATAGTTTCTTATAATTATGTCATTATAGTCATGGGGTTTTCAAGAGTTGTAGTCACATGTTTTAATTGTTAAATTGTGCTTTTAGCCAAAAGAACCTATAAATATTTGTTATGTTTTAAACAATATATTTGACACTGCAGAGCTTGATGACTATTGAGGTTAGGTGTTAATCAACATGCGTATATGTAAGGCCAGTTGCACATTCACTTGGACTCAGTTTTGTGGCTATTTTTTTTTTTTTTTTTTTAAATAAAACTGTACTCATTAACAGCAGTGTACCTCTCTGGGGGTCTCAACTTTTTCTTCTTTCAGCTACAGAGCTGTGGGTAACCCTTTCAGCCACTTGGTTGATTGTTGTCATGAACCTGACACAACCCAACTTCAAGAATATTGAACTCTAACCCTTTAATCTTGTAATGCTAACATTAACAATGATAGAAAATAGATACTTAAAGGGACTGTGAGGAGTTTCTAAGTAATTACAAAAGGTCTCACTTTGAGATGTATACCTAATCGAAATACACACTTTAAGATGAGTTTTATAGCATCAAAATGGTTATCTATAAATGCTATTCCTTAGCCTTCTTGTCTGGTCGGACAGGGCTGGACTGGCCTGGATACTTAACTTCGGGAACAAGACAATTAAAACTTGAGCAAATTTATATTATTTTATTATTTATATTACATGTCTTAGAGCACCGGGCTGTTAGTAGCGATATAGATGGCTACAAAACTACGATCCTAAGTTTTCCAAAAACTGCTTGTTGTCACACATCAAAAACTACCGCTACGTAACTAGAAAGAAATACATTACCTCATCGCTTTGCATCCTGTAAGTTGTTGAAAAAAGAAGTTGTAAAGCAATGCAGAGTTCTGAGGAAGGTCCGAGCTGCATTTATTAGCATCACAACAAACAAACGCTTTGGCTTGGGTCACGTCTTTTGGTGTGTTCCAGTTGTGGTCAGAAGTAGGAATTTCCCCCCGAGTTGACAGATGGATGCCCCCAGTGTGAACAGTTATTTAGCTCCTGTAATAATCAATTTATTTGCACTTCTGACTGGGGTGTGTTGCTCTAGATCAGCTGTATACATAGTATTGTTAGACTTCTATTTACAAAAATGCTGCCATAGTGATAATCACATTCTTCATGTGATATTTGTGAACAACAACGCAGGGCGTGCTAACAACAGCTAACAATAGCCTGGTAGATCAGCATGTTTTTTTCCGACTTCAACCGGAACGCCGGTAAGTCGGAGATGATGGTACTTCCAGTTCCGAGGTTACTGGAACACAGCATTACGACAGTCGCCGTGCGTGCTCATGGGTAGCAGAGTCTTTATGTCGCTGGTAATAGATTCTCCTCATGGCACCTTTAAAGAAACAGTAAATAAAACTAACCATTAAAAGTGGAATACTGAAATCAAGTATGATATGAAAATATGCCAGATATTGAACAATTTCTGTTTAAAACTTATGAGTAAGCAATGCAAATTCACATTTTTTCCCCTTTCCTTAATTCATTATAAATATTGATACTTTTTGGGTTATTTGCACAAAATAACTCACTATTAGTATGCTTACAACTCATTAGTTACAGTAGCTTTATGATGACTTATTATTATAATAAAGCATAATAAATTCACTGTAGTTCTTATAACCCTGACTATACAGCATTATGTGCACCTTACAATAACCTGTTATCATACCTACTATGTGTTTGTGATGCATTATAATGGACTTCACAGAAAGTGATACTGCTGTTTCTGTCACAAACTAAGTTGCTATTTGAAACTTTTTGCCCATTGTGGTTAGAAGTTATAACAGACATTCTAAGCTAATAGCCCGGACAGATCGTGCGATTTGTGTGCACTTACATGTATTTATATGTTTATGTGTGCTATAAGTGTTTGGCTGTTTGGTAAGTGTCATTGCCAAGCCTTGATGTGTCTCATGACTTATGGATGGACTCAAAAAGTTTCACCGTACATTAATGGATTTTTTCAAAAAACGTCCCCATGTGGACTGAGGAAAACCTCAGTTTTCAAAATACCTTGCTACATATGGACATAGCCTGAAAATTTACTGCAAATCCCTCCTTAAATGTACACATCTGTCTGCAGAAAGTGTGACCAAACACAGGTAGAGTGATCATACATTTTCTGTGTTTGTTCACAGCAGACAGACTTCATCGTGTTTCTCTATCTCAGTACTGAATCTCACAGTATGGAGTCTTTCCACTGTGATATAAAATGCTCACAGTTTGCTGAGAAACACTGTCATTACCGTCAGAAGTGATACTTAGCAGAGTTGGATGAGATGTTCACGTGCCAGCAGAGGGAAGAGGAGGACATTTTTCCATAATTTTGGCTCCAAAATGAACCAAGGATCTTCTTTTAACTCGACGGACTGAATTACACTGAAGTTACAGAGTATAGCATTTTTTGTCCTGTCACTATGTGACCAGAGTTTTCTGAAATGATTTCAGATTGAGCATGATTATGGCCCTCTGTGTGTGAATTAGTGTGTACCTATGCTTTGGTTATGGCGAGCCGACGTCCCAAATGAAAGGAGGGAAGATAAACAACCTCCACTCGGGCCTTTGGTTCACCGCTCATTTTCACGACCTCCACGCCCTCTGCAACCGCCACTCTATCCATCTTCCCTCCTGTTGAAAGCTTGACCCTTTTGCCGACTGACCACATCACAGTGAATCCTCTTTTTAATAGTGGCATCTGATGGGAATGTCAGCAACGGGCTCTTTTCTTTCATAGTGCACCTCAATTTTTTTGGTTAATTGTAGACCTCTTATAGTTACTTATAACTCAACCGGCTGACTCTGTCTAACTTTCTTTAACCCTGGAGGTCAAATGAGGTGACAGTCGGGGAGAAACATCCATGGCTCTCAGGATTTTTCTCCCAAGAGGATCAGCCAACAATAACTTTCTCCCTGCAGTCAGGAGTATCAGACGAGGCCAGCTCCCACACTGATGATGTCTTTTTCACCGTTCTGGTTTTCATACTAAGTTTTTGCCTTCAGATAGAACTCCTTATTTGCTCTAGTTGCAGAACACTAGACTTTGCATGGAAGTAAACTGCAGAGTAATACTCAGTTGACATGCTGGATAAGCTATATCCATCCATTCATCCCTTATCGATCATCTCATTTGGGTTGTGGGGTCTGGATCCTATCCCAGCCAACATTGGGCAGTGGGTGGGATAAATCTGGACTGATTAACAGTCAATGGCAGGGTTGGCCAAGGTTCACACTGCATACAAAAATGGCCCAAATCGTCACCAGTATCTGATTCATTGAGACAATCTGAATGGCATAAATCAGTCCAAACCACTTTCGTAGGTGGTCTTTAATCAGACATGATCTGATGTTTCTTAAAGTGACCTCACTCCAAATGATCATGTCCCATTTTATTGACTTTTACGTTACTAAAGTAAGACAGACAACACATATCTGTGCTGGAGGAAGCAAGACACGTCAAGATCCAATGTAAACAACAGACTAAACAACCATGGATGAAATTCTGGCAAAGACTGCAACCCCACATATCTCCACAAAAGGCCATTAAAACACATGCTCTCGTTTTTCTTGATCATCTTCTTGGCCTCATCACTTTGTCCAAATTTTGTCATCTCCGATTGCACAACTTGATACACACCTCACATGTTTAGCATCCATATTCATGTCACATTTCCTGGTTAAGTAAAGCTGCGTTCACACCGAATGCGACTCTGCGATCAATATCGCCTTGCCCACTGAAGTCATGTTGCATGTCCATAAATACCTCATTTTGGTCACTGTGGCCTGTCGTCGTGTTTCAGTGACGGCACATATATCGTGATCTTATCATATATCATATAATAGGATGTAAAAGCTGACATTATTCCACATATATCCTTTTTTCACTAACCTATCGATGACAAAACACTGCAGCTGAAGGCCCTGCAGCAGCATCGTCTGTGAGTTTTCTGCTTTTTCAACTTTGACAACTTGCGACGCTCTTCAGTGAGCCATGGAAATCAAATTAATCTTCAGCTAAGTGGATCTGGTTATTGAAGTTCATATGATCGTTTGTTTCCAAATGCCCTTTCTAATGTTTTATTAAAAAATCACAGCACAATAACAATGCATATCTACAATTTCTTGTTAAAATAATAAAATAAATTCTAAATAGGACAATCTTTTAAATTATGCCATTTTTCATGTCTTCAAACATGGCAGATTGCATTGACAGCACAGACTGGTGCGCTCTGTTAGTAACTGGAAGGTTGAGCCTAGCCAAGTCCCTGGTAATTTTACTATGTACCTCATGGCTACAGTTAGTGAAAGTTTAACACCAACTGGGCTACATAGAGTGGGAGGGCCGTATGTGGCCACGAGGTGGACAGTGGACAGTTACCCATTCCTGTTCTGGACCCTCTTCTCCCTTTTCCCATGCTGAACATTTCCTGAAAATTTCATCAAAATCCATCCACTACTTTTTGAGTTATTTTGTTCACAGACCGACAAACTCTCCCAAATACATAACCTCCTTGGCAGAGGTACTTACTTGACATCCTTATCAGAGCATCACTTCAGGTATGTTGACGTATAAGAATAGTGGAGATTCCCTTCCCCTTAAACCACAGCCAGGATAAAAACAGCTTCAGATATATGGGTGGTTTTATGTAGCCTTATGTGTTTGGATTAATACCTCAGCTGTTTTCAGATTTAAGAACAAATAATTCTTCATCAAAACACTGGGGAGTATCAGCTGATGTTAGCTCTTTATTACCTCCACCAAGGAGGTTATGTTTTCGGGAAAGTTTGTTCGTCTCTCTGTTTGTCTGTCTGTGAACAAAATACCTCAAAAAGTAACGGATGGATTTTGATGAAATTTTCAGGAAATGTTCAGCATAGGAAAAGGAAGTGATTTGATTTTGGTGTTGATCCGGATCAGCGTCTGGCCGCCATGGTGAAAAATGTGATTTCTGTGAATAACTACTGAACTAAAATAGATATCACTAGAAAAGCACTCGGAGAGCGCAGACCTCCGCCAGCGCCACGGTCCTTAGCCATATTGTGATCTTGACCATAAATATTAGTCCTACCTTTATTTCATGTAAATGTTTAGATTCCTTGACCATGAAAACATACCATTAGCAATTGGATTCATAATGATATCTAATTTAGTTCAATAGTTATTCACAAGAATCACATTTTTCGCCATGGCGGCCAGACGCTGATCCAGATCAACACCGAAATTGAATCAGTTCTTCCTTTTCCCATGCTGAACATTTCCTGAAAATTTCATCAAAATCCATCCATTACTTTTTGAGGTATTTTGTTCACAGACAGACAAACAGAGAGACGAACAAACTTTCCCGAAAACATAGCCTCCTTGGCGGAGGTAATAATTATGAATCCAGTTGCTAATGGTATGTTTTCATGGTTAAGGAATCTAAATATTTCGATGAAATAAAGGTAGGACTAATATTTATGGTCAAAATCACAATATGGCTGAGGACGTGGTGCTGGGGGAGGTCTGCGCTCTCCGAGGGCTTTTCTAGTATTAATAAGTGATCCTGATGTCAAGATGTCTTTCAGCAGCTACCTTTAATTCATTCTTTTGAGCATCAGTGTTATCAAAGGGAACAATATTTTGAACAGGTAAGCAAAAGCATTTTATGTCAGGATTAGGAGGGATCACAGTCTTGATAATTTATACACAAAATATAGCATTGGACAGAAATGATCCACGACCTGATGTAAGGCTCTGCAAATGTGTAAGTCAGGCTTGTCTCCTCATTGGCTAGTGCATCCATTTAAAAAAGTTCTCTTTCACTGACAGATTGATATTAATCTGGTTTAAGCATGTCAAACCAGATGTTCGACTGTGTCTTGCCAGGGGATTGTTCCACAGGTGTGTAATGTCAAGTGAAAGCTATCAGTAGTACTCTTTGAAAAAAAAAAAATCCTCAATCTAAACTTTGACGAGGAAAGTTGTCCATTTACAGAAAAGATGACACTGAAAATACCTACATTGACTTTTTCTTATAGATAACGGTCATCAAGCAACAAAAGAATCACTATCACTCTAGGAAGTTTGCAGTCTGTTTACTTAGCGAGCAAAAAGTGACTACACAGAGTGTTTGCAGAGCTATGTAGAGTACAGCCTGAGCTAAAAACAACACTGCATAAAATCATAATAGATACAAAGTTGCGCAACAGTCCGTCCTGTGCCGAGCTGCTTGGCGGCACAAGAGCTTGGCAGGAAGTAGACTGCAGGGTTAAGTTAGGGTGGCGGCTGGCGCTGCTGCTGATTTCCCTGGGTTTGGATGAAAACTGACAGGCTTTTTATAGCACAGCGGCCGGGCGGGGTCACAGGGTATGTGTGGCTCACAGCGTTCAGCGTGTGGGAGTGTGGCGCTGGTTCAGACCGAGCTCAGAGGCAGACAGTACAGCAGAAAAAAAGAGACCCCGAGGTGATGCTCAGGAAAGACAGCCAAGACTGTGATGGAGGACCAACAAAGAGGAGAAAAATGCTAATTCATGAGGCATTTTACTTCAATCTCCCTCTGAGATCTTCTCTCTGTCGTTTTGGAAAGGTGTCAGAGAAGAGAAGAAGAGTGCAGACGGGAGTTCAGCTAATGGACAGAGACGAATGGCTAGAGAGCTGCCAAGCAGAGACAAGCTTGGCCCCTCCTCCATCACTGCCTCAGGAAATACCCCGGTCCTAGATCTTCAATCACACAGCATGTCTCTGTGCACTTCATATGTGTGCAAGGATGTCTAGATGTGCATGTTTGTTATCTTCAGACTAGTCAAACAGTGAAGGTGATTTACACTGGAGGGAAGTCTGGTCTGCAGCGCTGTGAGCCAGTCTGTTTATTCCTGAGCCAATATCAGCAGTGGGACAGATGACGGAGAGCTCCGAGGGATGGAGAGCTGCACAGACAAACACAAAGTGTCACTGTCATACCGCAGATTCCTCCCTGCGCGGCAGCTGGATGACCAGAGCACCGGCTGGGCCCTGTCATCCAGACAAATATTATTGCAGCTCACGCTTTGTTTGCAGAGTCATAAATAAATCGGATTTTATCTGTAACGAGTTTTTCCTATTGGAGAGAACATTAGAGGAAAGAATAATTCTGATTTACTGAAAACATTTCATGGAGCAAAAATGTGGACTGGAAGGTGAAGTAAAATGCCAATAATCAGAAAATAACAAAAAACAGGATCTACTGCAAGACGTTTTTATGCCTCTGTGACCATTGTGTACATTAAGAGAGTTAAACTACAGTGATGGGCCACTTATTCCTCCCAAATCAAAACAGATCATCATCAGGTCAGAAAGCGTACTTGTGCAGAGTCTGACAGAAACCCCTCAAAGGATCTCAACGTATCAAGTCAGAAAGCAAAGCACGATCAGGGCATTTGAGCTTGTACCTTCACCACCTCACCAGTATGTCCTTCAGTCAACTTTGTTCATAACTGAAGAAAATCCTGGAAAATGTCTTCAAATTGTTGCATTTGCAAGTTGATGGTGAAAGTGGTACCCTATAAATTTTGACCCATGACCTCCATCTTTCAGAATGAAAAGAGAGGTGTGCATAGTTTAATGGGAACACCCTATATTAGAGGTCACCAACCTGTAGTTCTTGTTCTGCTAGTAGATCTTTGACACATTTGTAGTGGCCCTTTATGACAGGCTGTAAATGAGGACTTAATCCGACAGACCAGATGGACTGTTTCACTCATCCACGGCATAACTGAAGGTGAGATAGGTTTAACTGATTGCCCTTCAGAGTTAGGCTGCAAGGCAAAGCTCTCACTTTACCGCTCCATCTTTGTTCCAACGCTCACCTATGGTCATGAGCCCTGGGTAATCATAGCTTTGCAGAGCAGACAGACCTGCCTGATTCTGAAATCCTGTAGGTCCGTCTTGCCAGCCTCCGTTGTCCAACGAATCCACTCGGCTGAATTCCTAACGGCCCAATCAGGGAAGAGAGGCAGGAGCAGCAGTATGTGGACATGACAACCGGAAGTTGAGAACGGACATGCCGGTTAGTCTATTGTCCTCATGGCTACCTAGTGAAACTTGGCAAAATCTGTCCTCCTCAGAAGTTTACTTGGATTGTCTTTGACGAGGTTCATGTCACATATATGTGTTAAATGAATCATCTGTGTGCTACAATTTAATGTAAGACGATAGTTTAAGGCTGTTAGCTGTAAGCAGTTAAGTTAGCGGCTAACGGTCATTTACTGTTGTTAGCTGTTAGCTAAGTTAGCCGCTATGGCTAACATCCATGAACTGTTGTTAACTGTTGTTAGCCATTAGCCGCTACATTGGCCGTCATGTATGCTACATTATGGGAGGCAACCCTGCTTGATGTGGGTTGGTCTGTGATGAATGTGACGAGCCAAACGATTGTCCAATCACAAGCTTGTGTTTTTTTTGAACGTTTTGCTCTTGAAAACAAATTTAAAGGGCTCCTACCCAGATGGACTAGTGAAATATTTCTGGGGCAGATACACTGAGCTGTCCATCTGGCTTGTCAGGTTAGGGTAATGAAAGAAAGAATAAAATCACAATTGGTTCAAATGAGGTTCCTCAGGAGGGTGGCTGGGCTCAGCCTTGGAGAGCTCAGACATCCAAAGAGATCTCGAAGTAGAGCTGCTGCTCCTTTGCATTGGAAGGAGGCAGTTGAGTTGGTTCAATTATTTAATTAGATGCATTCTGATGGCCCTCCTGTGGAGGTTTTCCAGGCAGGCCCAACTGGAGGATTATGTATCCCATCTGACCTGGGAATGCTTTGGAATTCCCCGGAAGGAACTGGAAATTGTGGCAGAGGAGAAGGAGTTCTAGGCTGACGTTCTTGGCTTGCTGCTCAATAAGCAGTGGAAGATTGATGGTTTCTTGGTCTTACAGACATGCAGTAATGTATCATGAAAGAGTAAAATTGAATTGTGATGAATTATTTTATTGGTCCTAGTAAATAAGTGAACTGTGTAGATGGAAATAGATTAAATGTTTTTTTTGATCTTTCATTGATGTTTTCTTTTCTTTGCTGTCTTGATATCTTTTCGTATCACATTTTATCCATCCATCATCTACACACTTCAGGGTCATAGGATACTGGAGCCTGTCCCAGCTGACATTGGGCGAGAGGCAGGGTACACCATGAACCAGTCGGCAGCCAATCACAGCGCTACATCGAGAGACAACCACTCATGCTCACACTCATATCTAAAGGCAATTTGGTGTCACCAAATGAGCATGTTTGGGGTCTGGGGGAGGAACTCAGAGTGCCCAGAGAACCCAAGAATGTCATTGTCAATATCAACGTCAAAGTCAGCGTTATTTATATAGCACATTTAAACAGCCAGCAGCCTACTGAAGTGCTTTACAGTAGAAAAGGCAGACACAAAAAGCAGTAAAACAATGAAACCAGTACTAGTAAAAAAAGCTATTAAAGCAATTTAACAACAAAAAATACAGTATAAATGTTTTTAATGATCAGTAAAACCAATAAAACCCCAATGAAAGCGGCTATGCTCTGCCAAAGACCAAGGAGAACAAGTGCACCTTAAGCTATGCTTCAAAACTACCTGCTGTGCCAACGTGCTGCCCTATGATATATTTGTAATAACTCTGTTTCAATCAGGAGAGACTAAACTTGAACTAAACTTGAATGAACAAATATTTATTATACAAGTTGATATGACTGTAAATGTGCGAAGTCTCTGTGGTAAGAGTCTCTTTGGTGGTTAGACTGTGTTGGTGTGCCACAGGGTTACTGAAGGCAAGTGAGAGATAGGTTCTAGACACCAGTGGGGGTGAGGAACAGGCTACAGGAAGGATGAGTAGTAGACTTCTGCTTGCTGGGACCCTGATGCTATAGACTCAGGTGCTGCTGAGGTGAATGGGCCAGAATCCTAAGGAGTTGGAACTGGACACTGATGAGACAACTGGAGATGGGCGGAGGAGGGTTGAGGAGATCACCAGCACCACACCACCGCACTGACTGTGAAGGAGCAAAGACATGATTTAAAATGAGACTGCGCCAGGATGACAAGGGCTAAAAGGACAAGGCCCAGCACTCAAAATTAGTGCTAAAAGCACACCACACACATCAGCCTACGCCTTCATGCTGTGCAAATACAGTGACTCGACTTGATTCATGACCCTGGACACATTTATTGTAACTCTTTGTCTTGATGTGAAGAGTGGTTGATCTGTCTGTTTCAGGATGGATTGGTTGGGGAAGTGGGTTCAGGCAGAGGGATGAGAAGCTCATGACTGCTCAAACTGAGCCAGCCTGCACTCAGTGGATGGTGTTACTGACAGGAGCAGGCTCCTTCTTCTTGGCCCCCGAATATGTTAATCCATGAAGTTTGTGAACCATGTATGTACTTTGAATTTTTCTGTGTTGATAAGTGCTTGAGTTGATCCTAAATTTAAGAACTTAATAAAATATAAGAACATAATTTAAATATTGTACCCATTTTGTAAACAGTTCCTTATTTTAGTACAAAAACATTGTTTTCATTTCAGATTACATTAGATAGAACTCTTTTTTGAAAGTTAAACATTTTCAAAAATAATAAATTGGAAAATTTGCTACGCTGTTGGTTTTGAGGACTAAGAATGACCATTGTTTTTCAAATCAGACAACTTTTCATTGTGTTTTGGCCTTGCGTTTACACTGAAACACATTGAAAACAGTAACTTTTGAAAACGGGCTCTAGGGTGGAAAGTTTCCAAAACGCTCTCCATGCAGGTCTGTGTAAACCTGCATCGAAGCATTTCAGGGTGAAACGCTGACGTCACCGCATGCGCAGTACTCTTTCAGATGAAGGCTGTGCACGCATACCAGGGACAACAACAGTTTCGGCCATCTGCAGAGTAACATGTGAGCCTCTTACCATGCTCGTTTTATTATCTACACACAACTGTCCCGACAGCTTTGTTGTCTGAACTGATTTGTTGTCCAGAAAATAAACTCCTGCGTCTCTGTGCGTCTATTCACCATTGTTGTTTGTGAACATTTTTTCTTCATTGTACATATATTGTAGCAGCGCTGCCTCTCTGCAGACTTACACCGCCATCTACTGAACTGGCATGCATACTACAGTCCATTCATCTACGGCATTGTTGTCTGAACGCAGAAGAATTTGAAAATGCAAAGGAAAAATCTTTGCATCTTTAAGTCAGGAGTGTCCGTGTAAACGTAGCCTAAAGCTCCAAAGACCCAAACAGTCATTAAATCATTGAACTGATGCATTTAAGGAAATATTGGGAAATCCTAATACAGCCTAAGAGCCCAGTGGACGTGGCTTTAGATGTCCCTCGTTTAGATGTTTTGAATAATCCAAACCCCTTAGGATATCTGGGACAGGTTCACTCAGGATTCAATCCTATTTTCTTAACCAATGTATGGTTAAGATGTTAATGTATGTTTGACCTTAACAAGGAACTTCCTGAACACCTGAGGCTTGCTGCAGAGTTAATGTCAGATAATTAAAGTCAGGAATAGATACATCATGTGTTAATCCCTTCTTTTTTTCAAATATACTGTTGGCAGTTTTTTCCATACCTTCAATTTTCCTAATGTCAAGACCATGGGCAGTGTGTTTTGTGGTTTCTATAGGGACATCCTCTC
The DNA here is from genome assembly GCA_036419115.1 of Scarus forsteni. NCBI lineage: Eukaryota > Metazoa > Chordata > Actinopteri > Labriformes > Labridae > Scarus > Scarus forsteni. Next base: position 1,287,300 of record JAZDUH010000147.1, on the reverse strand, counting down.
CGATGCATGAAGACTCGTGTTGTTTTGTTTCTGCATAGAGTATTTTGATAGTGAGATCAATATCAGTTTTGTAATAAAAAAATTGCTTATCATTACACTAGTTAATAGAAAACTTTGATTGGGTACTTTGGACACCATGTCCAATGATTTCCAAAAACTATTTAAAATGTGGACTCATTAGACCACAGCTCACTTTTCCACTTTGCATCAGTTCATCTTAGATGAGCTCGGGCCCAGAGAATCTTGTGTCTTTAAAATTACAGCCGAACACAAACTGCTAACTCGGACAACAGAAATGGCCGGGGACCTAAACATAAGCATTTCCGATAGTTTTATTAAATAAATAATAGTTACACTAGGGCACCAACTTGATCAGGTCATTTGATTAACAGAAATGTTTTCATGAATTGTTTCGTGCCTTGCCTCACTCCTGAGTTCATGACAAGCAGCTAAACACCATTCTTTTGAAAATTACATAAAGTGCTTATATTAGTCTTAAAATGTATTTGCTTGTCATGAAATCGAGAGTGAAGCAAGACACAAAGAAAAAATATTTTGGCATACCCCTTTAATTGCATCTTTTTACTTTCATGAAATTGTGAGAATTTGGTTATTTGTTAATATTAAAACAGAACATATAACTTTCATCATTTTGTCCCATAGGCTTTTAGTGGGCTTGCTGTCAAGGGAGCTAACAACGTTAACTTCTGCATTGGCCTACATCAGGCATCACCAAATGGCGGACTTCGGTCTCGATCTGGACCTAGTGATGGTTCTGTCCAGACCTGTGACCTATCTCTATTATTTTAAAAAATAGAATTTAATTGAGCATTTTTTCCGACAGTCACGGATAGACTGTACAGGCCATAAGTTTGACACACCTTCTCATTCAATGCGTTTTCTTTATTTTTATCACTAATTCATTGTAGATTCTCACTGAAGTAATGATGACCACTTGTTTCTCTTAACTTAACTGATTGGTTTTTGCCATTGTATTAATTCTAACAGTTGTTTAATAGGGCTGTCGGCTGTGCATCAGCCTGACTTCTGAACAACACAAATGATGGTCTCAACCCCATTTAAAAGGCAAGAAATTCCATTAATTAACCCTGACAAGGCACATCTGAGAAGTGAAAACCATTTCAGGTGACTACCTCTTGAAGCTCATAAAGAGAAGGCCAAGAGTGTGCAAAGCAGTAATCAAAGCAAAGGGTGGATACTTTGAAGAAACTACAATATAAGACATGTTTTCATTTGTTTCACACTTTTTTGTTAAAGGTGTAGTCAGCGATCTTCTAATCTTCTGTTCTAATGCAGTGTTTGTCAAAATTACCGTATTTCTCCTCTCCATCCACAAGATGTCACCACTGACAGCATGTTGAAGAAAAAGTTTGGTTTCAATACACAGCCTTGGCTCTGAATTTCAGCTGATAAATACTGTGGCTCAGGCTGAGTCACCAAAACAGGGTACCCCCCCCCCCCACACACACATCCAGGGTGGGATCATACTCATGCACAGATCAGACAGAGGGGGGAGGGGGAGTCGTAGGTTGCGTAGCGTGCGCAGTCAGCGTAAGAGAGAGATACAATATGTGCAGTAGCAATGGCTGAAAAATAGCCCAAAAGAAAAAGGTCAGAGGAGTGAAAAGTGAAAAAGAAGGGCTGTGACCATGAAAGAGCGAAGACCCGGGTCAACATTGGTGTTGCTTTCCGACTTGTGGAGGGAACTCCGCGAACTGAAAGACCTGAAAACGGACGCGGATGTTGCCGTCTTTCTGCTGGATACCTAAGCAACATTAGCTTTTTGGTGCTTCACATAACAGTAACAGCTGTCGGGCATTCATCTTATTGTCTAATCTGTCAAAATGTACTGTTGTTGTGATGTTATCAATAATGTCAGTCGAGTTGTCTGACGAGTCAGGGTTACCTTAGCTACGTTGGTCAGCTACGCAGTTTCTACGGTCGTTTCCATGATGATGCACGTCCATCAGCTTTCGGGGGTGGAGCCAGGGGTGAGGTATGAAGGGAGAGGCGGGTCTAAATTTGTTTATCGACAACCTCTCCACTCGTTTTCTCCCACAATGCTGACTACACCTTTAAGTACATAATTCCACACATGTTCATTCATAGTTTTGATACCTTCAATGAGAATCTACAATATAGATAGTGATGAAAATAAAGAAAACACATCGAATGAGAAGGTGTCCAATCTTTGGCCTGTACTGTACAGCGGTTGCTGCTTCTCCAGTTAGCAGGAATGAGACATGATTCATTGAGCGGAGGAGATTTCCCGCTGCCATCGTGTTTGCAGCACAAGCTGCAGCAGCCACAGGAAGCAAACAGGAGGCAGTGACAAATAAACTGCCGGTGCAAAAACATAAGACCCTTGTCACCTGCAAACGTCGCAAATGACCTGCGTAGGAAATACTGATGGGGGCTGAGAGCTCATGCGCTGGTGTTGAGCTGCGCTCTCCACGGATCATGTTCTTTTCTTATTGTTTACTTATCGAGTTTTTGTTAGTTTCACTGTTTCATTTCTACAGTTTTTAACACTAGTTTGCTTCCAAATGTTTCACATTTTGCAAGTTCTGGCATCACTATCATGTGTGAGAGTGGGTTTATGAAGTGCGTTTAGCACTGTGTGTGTGTATGTGAGGGAGAGAAAGACGGAGAGACAGAGAGAGAGTTTAGGACAGAGCCAAAGAGAGAGGGCAAAATCTGGAACCTGCACAAATAAAACATTGTCTTCCTTTCACTTTGTTACATAATATAGCAACAACACAGCGGACAAGCAGTTAAAGATAACAAATGATTGTACTTATAAGAGTTAATTTCTTGAATTATGAAGATGTCGACTTTTTTACTGAAGTGGAGGCCTTCATTTTTTTAAAAGAATGTAACCTCACTTATAAATATATCTAAAATAGTTAGTCAGTGCTCTGCATGCATTTATTTTTTCCTAAACAGTGCCACTTTTTATTTATCATGTTCTGAAGATGTTGACTTTTTTACTTGATGTGCAGGCATTTAATTCTTGGCTGGGACCTCTTTAATTTAAGTGAAAAAAGGGTTATTTGGCTCTGCCATGACTATTTTTATTTTTGGTAAAAGAACTAGCTGTGCACTCAAAACATATCCTGCATTAAAAATTGACAAAGTATTGCTGAAACCATGAAAATGTGGGCAAAGGGGAAGGCTATAAGACATAACTGGACTTCAGTTCGGATCTTTTATTGGAGGAAATGTTATTAACTGGACCTCGGTGACTTTTAATTGAATACCTTCATCCGACAGAAATATGTCATGTGATTGATGTCATGATCAGTTCTTTTAGTCAAAAATGTAACTTGTGTTCTGATTGAAGAAAAATCTTCTGAGCATTTGTGAATCAAAAGTAAGGGATGTATCTGACTCTATGTGACCTTGAACTTTAACATGTAACCCTCACATCTTCAGTTAATCCTTGTTTGCATTAGCAGTAGTGCAAAGTTTGAAAATCATCCCAGTGAGTGGTCTCAATTTGTTAAGACAAGATGTGAACAAAATATAAGGTTCACTAGTTTTGGCTTTGGGTGGCACAGCAGGTAATGCTCGTGTCTCACAGTAAGAAGGTTGATGGTTTGATCCCCAGGTCGGGCTGGGCCTTTCTATGCTTGCGGGGGGTGTCTTCCTCCCACAGTACAAAATTTATTAACTAAGTTGATGGGTGACTTCAAATTGCCCTTAAAGGTGTAGTCAGCGATGTGGGAGAAAATGAGTGGAGAGGTTGTTGATGAACAAATTTAGACCCACCTCCCAAAAGTTGATGGACGTGCATTGTCATGGAAACGGCCGTAGAAACTGCGTAGCTGACCAACGTAGCTAAGGTAACCCTGACTCGTCAGACAACTCGAACTGACATTATTGATAACATCACGACAACAGTACATTTTGACAGATTAGACAATAAGATGAATGCCCGGCGGCTACTGTTATGTGAAGCACCACAAAGCTAATGTTGCTTACCTATCCAGCAGACAGACGGCGACATCCGCGTCCGTTTTCAGGTCTTTCAATTAGCGGAGCTCCCTCCACCGTCGGAAGGCAACACCAATATTGACCTGGGTCTTTGCTCTTTCATGGTCATAGCTCTTCTTTTTCACTTTTCACTCCTCTGACCTCTTTCTTTTGGGCTGTGTTTCAGCCATTGCTACTGCACATATTGTATCTCTCTCTTATGCTAACTGCGCATGCTACGCAACCTACGACTCCCCCTCCCCCCTCTGTCTGATCTGTGCATGAGTATGATCGCCCCCTGGATGTGGGGGGGTGTACCCTGTTTTGGTGACTTGACCCGAGCCACAGTATTCACCTGCTGAAATTCAGAGCCAAAGCTGTGTATTGAAAACAGACTTTTTTTTTTTTCCAATATGCTGTCAGTGGATGGAGAGGAGAAATACAGTGATTTTTGACAAATACTGCATTAGATCAGAAGATTAGAAGATCGCTGACTACACCTTTAACTATGAATGTGAGTGTGAATGGTTGACTGTCTCTCTATGTGGCCCTGTGATTGACTGGCGACTGGTTCAGGGGTGTAGAAAATGGGTGGATGGATGGAGAACTGACTGTGCACAATCCAAAAAAAAAATGGCCCTGGCCTCAGCTGTCAGCATTAAAATCAAATCAGTCTCATCCTGAAATAGTTCAGCAGATGCCTCACTGAATTTGGTTCCTTGGTTTGTTGGTAGGTCAGTCCATGATTCATGAAACCATTCCCTTAGTGTTATTAAACCAAAATGAGTCATTAAGATGACAGTGACGTCCTTATTACGGGATGAACTCATGATTGGGTTAAACAGCTGCTATTATGAGTTTTGATTATCAGTTGTGCGTGTCAAATTTCCTTGGATTGTTTTAAATGAAGCAGGACTTGTTTAACCTAACACACGTGGAAACAGACATGCATGAACTGAAGCTGCTTTGAACTGACATCTTACAAAATACTGCCCGTAAATTCCAGTAAAATAAAACCATGTTTCACCCTCTTTTTGGCCAAGGAATAAACACTTCATGGTATCTAAACTCTGGTCTTCTCCTTCTTAAAGCTTAAGTCTGTCAGTCAGTCATGTCCGGACAAACCACTGAGTGAAAGCTGTGTCCTGTTGTTGCCCTCCACAGCCAGATCATACAGTACTCTTAGTGGGAAGGCACATCTACATTATAGGGTACTATAACGACAAAAACAAGGCAGGGACTTGGGAGCAGATCACAGGTCTCTGGTTTCCACTAGTGGCTGTACACTGTGTTTCAGTTCCCAGGCTTCTCCATTGTCCCACTCAGCCACAGTGCCACCAGGAAACAAGCTCCTTTATGGTACCGTGGCCACCACTAAACACAATACCAGGCGCCAAGCAGATACAGTTACAAAACAAGGTGTACAGCCACCTGAGGAAGTCTGCGTGCTGCTACGTTAGCTCCAGGGCCAAGCAGAAGGATCCCATCAGGCCAGAACAGGCTGGATTTGTTTGTGAATGGGCCATTTAGCTGGAATTTTGAGTGGAATTTAAGCGTGTTGATACTGGCACATTCCTTGGCAGTCTGAAGAGCAGAGATTACAGATATAGGCAGCAGAGAGCCACTGTGAGAAGTTCAATGGGTCTGGTTTAATTCTTAATGCCCGTATAAAAAGGCATTTCAATTCAAGGTACCAGCCAATCAAAATACAGCTTCATCTACAAACTCAACTGAAGATGGGTCATTCTGTAAAATGTATAATAAAATCAGAAAATAATTATAGATGAAGAAAAGAAATTACAACTGATATTCGATAGAATACAATAAAAATCAAGGCGTTAAATATTCAAACTGATAAACTTTAGTTTTTGTCATTAATATTGTCTCATTTTGAATTTGAAGCCTGCATCATGTTCTGGAACAGTTCATGTTTACCAATGGGTTACGTAATCTTCCCTTTTTGCAACACATTTAGGCCCCATCCACACGAAGACAAAACGCTTAACAGTTTCCAAAACGATTGTCATACAGACGAAGGCGTCTCAGAAAATGTGTGCGTCTATATGAATGCACTCGATACGCATCAAAACACTGTAAAACACATGTCAGACCTCCAGGGGCGCTGTAGCGATATGACGGAAACAAGCGGAAACAGATGAAAAAACAGTGGGCATGCACACTTCTGGCAAAAGTTGTAAACAGAGATTGTGATAAAGTGATCATGAAGTGCCGTAATGTGTCCATGATAGTTGTTTGTTCAACTCGGTGGTGATTGAGAAGAAGGAGATTTTGTGCAACAGGGATAGTAGGGTCACTAGCTTCATCAGCACATATGCTTCACGTATGCCGCCATTGTTGTTGTCATTGCCGTGTGTGGGGCATGCGTGTCAATGACAATACAAAACCATGACGTATCTGAAAACTTGCTTAGAGCCAGTATTCACGGAGCTGCGTATACGGCATTTCAAAATCTTCCCACTCTGGAACCTGGTTTCAAAAATGATCGTTTACAGACCCCCAAAACACCGTCTTCGTATGGATGATACGCAGATTCGGCAAAAACGTATGCGTTCAGACCTTTGTTTGTCTTCGTGTGGATGGGGCCTTAATTAGCATTTGGGAACTTTGGATTCTTGTTAGGACAAACTCTTTCCCATTCTTGCTTGATGTACTATGTAAGTCCCTCAATAGTCAGAAGTCATCATTGACCTCTTATGCTCTTCATATTTTGGCTCACTTTATCAGTGGGAGACAGGTTTGGACTGCGACAGGTCAGTCTAGTACCTGTGCTGTTACGACAGAGCCACGCTGTTGCAACACGTGCAGAATGTGGTTTGACATTGTCTTGATGAAATAAGGAAGTCCCCGATAAAGAAGTCCCTTAAATGGCACGGATATGTTGCTCCAAAACCTGTATGTACCTTTCAGCATTAATGTGTGTTCATAGCTGTGCATGTTACCCATGCCATGGGCACTAACACACCCCATACCATCACAGATGCTGACTTTTAACTTTGCTCCGAGAACAAGCTGAATGGTCCTTTTCCTCTTTAGCCCCAGGGGACACATCACTTCCAAAAAAGATTTGAATGTGGACTCATAGACCACAGCAGACTTTTCCACTTCACATCAGTCCATCTCAGATGAGCTCAGAGAAGCCACCTGCATATCCTGGTGGTGATGATATGTGGTTTTTGTTTTGCATGGTAGAGTTTTTATTTGCACTTGTAGATATAGTGACAAACTGTGTTAACTGAGCCAACATAATATCCTTTACAGAATGATGTCAGTTTGAGATGTTGAAGGTCACAGGTATTCAATGTTGGTCTTTTAGATTTTCTGAATCTTTTGATGATGTTTTGAACCTCACTCATCCTTGCTTGCCAACGAGTGAGTCTCATGGGGATACTCTTTATGTTCCCAATCTTGACACTCACCTTTAACCCATTGAATTTCACAGATGAGTATTTTGAGTATTTCTCAACTCTTCCAGTTTTTGTGCCACTGTCCCAGCTATTTTGGAATGTGATGCAGGTATCAAATTCAACGTGAATAAATATTTGCAAAAAAACATATCAGTTTGTATTTAAAATATCTTTTCTCATTCCATGGCACTAAACATGAGCAAAAAAAAAGGCCTAAACACAGGATTAAACTATTATGATGTTAAAGGTTCAAAAGGTCAAGGAGACTCTTGGTCATTATTCCCAGTAGAGAGTTTCTTTCCAAGCACAATATCTTCAGACACCTTCAGAAAATTACCCTTAAACTTTGCACCAATGTCGATCTCAGCCTATGAATGCACTAGGTACAATTTGGAGGCCAATCAATCCATTTTTATTTGCATAGCGCCAATTCAAAACAAGTGTTATCTCAAGACACTTTACAATAGAGCATGGAACTCTTCATTTTACACATATATGCATAGATACATGTATGAAATACACATATACATATATATACAAATATATCATCCAACACCCAACATGAATCCAAATAGCCAATCATGAATCCCTCCATCATGGCTGCAAGAAAAAAACCTTCTGTTAAGCAGAAAAAGCTAACTCCTCTATGGTAAAAGCAGATATCACACAACTTTCTGATGGGTTTCCTCAAAAAATGCACACATTTGGTTATACACACTTAGACATGATCTCATAAAAAGTCATAAGTCAAAGGCTATATGGTGCCTTTTGAAGATTTCTTTAGTTTTGCACAAGTGAACCAAGGTCAGAAAGTCAAAACATCCATCACTATACTTCCACCTTTTATCAAAGGAGTAAACCCTCCATGCGGTTGTTGTAGTTCTCTTCGCAAAACGAATCCCAGCTTATGCTCCGGCTTAATTTAACTTTCATATTGAACAGAAATCCAGAATATTGCTGCCGCAGTTTATCAACATGCCTGCTCAGCAACTCCTTCTACTCTATTTCTGGAGGCTGTATTGTCCTTGGCCTCTCTGAAAAACATTGAGCCAAACAGTCAAGCAGCATCTAAATTTAGAATTGGATCTGAGTTCAAACTCCAAACTCCATCCAATTAAATCTGTGATGATTTTCTTGCAGATAAGGAGGTTAATTTTAGAGCTTTTACTACCAGAGCAGGAGTGTTCATTTGTTTCGCTCATTTTCCGCTTTTTGTCAGACCAACCATCTTATGCTTGTTTGCAAAAAAAAAAGCCCTGAGGAGATCCTGGAAAGTATTAACAGGCCAACAATCTGTTAAGAAGTGAAAAAAAGTTCAACACAACCATTAAGAGTTTCCCAGGGAAATTTTGATATAGACTCTAGTTTTCAGATTAGTGTTTACAGGGAATTACTATGTGAAGAGAAAATATCCTGTGAGTGGCAGTTCTCTGGGTGATAATTCCCTATTAATGAAATCGGAGAAGAATAGGAAGAGTGGTTTGAAATGGTACCAAGGCAACAGTAATTCAGTTTATCTTGTTTAAGCAAAGACAGATAAATAGATAGATGTACTTTATTGATCCCAGGTGGGGACTGGTATTACAGCAGCTGGTTTCCCGGATACTGAGGATTTTAACAAAATATTTCTATATACAACAAATAAGGCTGTAGGAATCCACCACTGATAGAAAAAAAAAAAATGGTATAAACAAGGCAGAGTGATCTGAATATAAATAAATACCGTAAAATACCAAATAAACACCGAGTTCCAATTAATCACCGGTTTCCAAATAAACGCCTGGTCTGCTCAGTGATTGAAACAAGTAAACGCCCCGGCTATTGTTTGGTATTTTACGGTATAAACCTGAGTATAAAGTTGCTGCCTCTTAAAGAGAGTTAGAATGTGCAGTTTAAAGTAAGAAATAAATACACACAAGACTAAAGTCAAAGGGGTCAGAGAGAAGCTTTTACCATCATTAGTGAACAGTCAGAGTGAAACATATCTGCTTGACAGTAATATGCCCTGAGATAATACTTGTTATGAACTGGTGCTTTACAAATATTGATTGATTGATTGATTGATTGATTGATTGATTGATTGATTGATTGATGGGTTCCTCAAACCAAATAACATACATCTGTTCTATGGTTCTGATTCTGCATATCATTCAAGGTTTTAAATGATCAAATGTGAATACTGAAACTGTATTTGCCTCTTAGTGTAAGTGTTTCCAACCTTTAAAATACAAAGCTGGACCAAGCTTGACTTCAAATGTAGCAGTTTCAAATGGAGCACCATAAAAACTCCTGAAGCTGAATGACCATCCAGAATCTTCTGTTTCCACATCCAGCTCGCACAGCCGCTGCTCTTTGAGACAGAATCCAAGGACAGAGCCTGAATGGAAAGACCAGGTGAGCTGTCCGTCTCGAAGATTCACCGTGGCAACACTTGAAAAGACAATTAGACCTCTTAAACAATGAGGCCTTTGTCGAGCTGCCTTCACTTCTGCCTCACCCTTCTTCTTTTTCCGAACACATTTCAGGCTCCATGTGAAATAACAGCACGCGTCAGAAGCAGAGAAGGTGTTTCTGTGTGGCAGGGCCTGCTCTGGTGGAAAAAACAGGGGCAGACAGGTGCTGACAGGAGGTTAAAGAGAACACATGTCTGAGAGCACTGACAGAATTATCACAGGGTGATATTTCACCTCATGACTCTTCATAACAACAGTACGAGCCCCTTCTTTGCACAACAGTAGAGAGCCCTAAAAAGACTTTCCCCCACTTGTTTGAGCATTTAGACTGATGCAAATGTTTAAAACTATACATATACCACCTTTCTTACCTACCTACTTTTATCATTGGCTTGCAAAGAATGATTTGATCTTTTGAAATACCTGAGAAACTTTTTTCTTCAAGGTCCAACATGTGCAAAGCGTAGTGCAGACAAGCTTTCAGAACATCAGACGGCTGCTTTAAGCTGTGGAAAACTGCACTGCATTTGAGTCCAGACCTTAATATTGTGATTTGATCACATTACAGAGAGTGTAGGTTTTACGGTGGAAAAATGACGATAATCTTGAGGCTGAACCTTAGACTACATGCAAGAGGGATGTGGGCCGCATTAGTTTTTCCTTACTGCCAGAAGGAATCAATTAATCCAGTCATTATCTATATCACTTACCCCCTTGGGGTCACAGGGGCTAGAGTCAATCCCAGTCGACATTGATGATACACTCTGGATTGGATAGTCTCCAACTGTTCTTCTTTAACTGTAATAATCATATCAGGCTAAAAATAGACATACGGTAATACTAGGGCTGTAAAATCCAAGTCGACTGGTCAACTTATTGGCCGATGCGTGCTCAGTCGACCAAAATTGTGATTGGTCGACAAGATGTATCAATTTATATTTTCCCCTGCAGTATATGGTTCATTTTATCAGGAGAAATGTATCAGGTGAACCGTTTCACAGGTAACAGCCTGTCTTTTAATGTATTTATCATTCATTTCAATATCAATATTATATTAAAAAAATTTCAATATTCTAGTCTAATAATCCTTTATTCGTTTTATAGCTACATACGCACCTGCATGCGCTCTGCCCACTGCAGCGGCGGCAACCCTCACCCAGTTCGCGCTGGATTGTATGCCTCATATAAATATCCAAATGCAAAAACGACATCACAGATGGAATTGTCAATTTTATTTCTGAGGGTATGAGGCCCATTGGTGTCATGGAAGGACAAGAAAAACATTGGAACCTGGATATTCAGTGCCGGCGCGCCCCACAATTATGCACGCACATACGGCAAAATACGAGGGAGTAAAAAAGAGAAAGTTTCTGAGTTAATAGATAAAGATAACAGATGTGGACGTCTCTTCGAATGGAGTCCTATATGACAGTGACTGCCCATTTCGTTGATGAAAACTGGAAAGCAAAGAGTCTTCTGCTTGAGAGAGGTAAAAAAGGAGAGGCGGACACGGGAAGAAACATCGCTGGGGATTATATGAACTTGCCGATGCCTCAAAGGTCGAACAGAAAAAAAAGTGTCTGTTGTAGTGAACAACGTGGCTAATATGGAACTCTGTATGGAAACACTTAAGGAGTCCCATGAATGGTTTAAGATGCAGGGCATTTGGAGGTGTGACTGGCGCTGGCCGGGCACACCCTCATTGGTTGCAGCTATGTTTCTGGGCGCATTTTTAATAAGGGGCACAAAGCCAAAACTGGGCTAAAACAGAAGCAGAAGCAGGTGCTGATATAAGTTTAATCCAGCAGCAGCACGTCATTTTGTGGCGCATTTTGAGCCGCGGTCCGCTGAGGCCCCCCCCCCCTATTAAAGCACAGACACCGACACATATAACGCTTCAGCACCTCTAAAAAACAATGTGCTGAAATATATCATCACAGATTGTTATGATCAAGGGCTGGAGACATTATATTTCTGTTTTAACCGCATTAACAGCAATGTGAGTTTAAATCAATGTTGATTAAAGGGATATGCCAACTTTTGTGTTATTGTTGTTGTGTCTTGCCTTACTCCTGAGTCAATGACGTCTTTTGACCGTGTCGCTGTAGCAATGAAGAGACAAGCAAGGCTCACCTGCCTCTAATTAGCTTAGCTCATACAGTTAATGGGTAGTGTTAGCCTGCCTCTGCCTACAGTCATCAGATAAACTCTTCAGCACCTCTAAATGGTCCTCTGTGCTTGTTGTGACTTGTTTTGTTACCGTGTTATGTAATGTATCTTCTGCTATCATTGCATTGTCTTCTTCTACTCATAAACAGAGGCTTAGTTGTGTTGACCTACTGCCATAGTGGTTTGGGCCAGAGATGTGACGTTAGTGAACAAGTCACTCTTTTGAACAGCTTTTTAAGTGAACGATGAGAACTGATTCACAGTTGTGAGTGAGCCATTTGTTTCGAGCCATTCATAAATACAAATGGCTTTAAAGGCCATGAAAACTCTTTGTATTCATCGGTTTTCTAAGTCATGTAAACAGACCCTTATTAGACCATTGGACAACTCGACCAGTCACAGATAAAAACAACTGCAGTTGGTGTCAGAGACAGGTGGAAACATACTGTGATTATGCAACTTATTTACACTGGCACACTTTTGTGAAGTAATGATTGATTTCTTGTGGAAAGAAGATTCTTGGAGCTTAAAAATGCATTTTCATTGCACTATCTTAACATAAATGAATTATGAAAAATGCCCTGTGTTATGACACTTAGTTCAGATCAATCCAAACCATCACTTGGTTGCCTTTTCATTATAACCTATTATTATTGTTTTCTGGGTCATTTTTTAAATACAGTTGTGGTTGCAGAAAGTCTCTCCATCTCCATATGCACCATTTTATAAGGTCTTTTCCAACAGATTAACAAAATACAGGCTGTGAATTAATTTCAAACTGACAATAATTGTTCAAATTTTCGATGAATATTGAGGTAATGGGCTCTAATTTCGTAAACCAGGCGCAGCGCACCTGCCCTGTGCTGTGCCTGCGCTGCACCCAACGGGGTGTGTCCGGGGCATTTTGTAATTTCCTGAATGCCGCAGTCTGGCACATTGAGGCACGCAACCAGCGCCCTGTCCCGCTCTGACGGGTAGCGGAGAGGGAGGGAGAAGGCATGAGTGGGTTTAATACAGCTGAGTGTAATCTTCCTCCTTGCCTTTAAATGCGCTGCGGGCGAGACCTGACTGATCCCCGCCACTGTGGCCGTGAAGGCCAGGATGTGCGTAACTGTGAGGACCACCTCGCAGGACAGATGTAATCTGTTCCTGTGTCATGAAAAGGTGTACAAAATTAAGGCTGCGTTTACATGACACCGAAAACAGTCAAATCCGATAAGTTTTCGTTGCGTTTTGGCCTTGCGTTTAGGTGAGATCACGTTGCGTTTCCTCTGAAAATGGAAACTTTTGAAAACGGGCTCCCAAGTGGAAAGATTTGATTCCGCTCTCCATGCAGCTCCATGTAAACCCATATCAGAGCGTTTCAGGGTGAAACGCTGACGTCACCGCATGCGCAGTACTCTTTCACATGAAGGCTGTGTGCGCATACCAGGAACAACAACCACTTCGGCCGTCTGCCGAGCAAAGTGTGAGCGTCTTCCCGTGCTCGGTTTGTTATCCAGACAAAACTATCCAGACAGACTTGTTGTCTGAACTGATTTGTTGTCCATAAAAGAAACTCCTGCGTCTCTGTGCGTCTATTTGTTTGTTTGTTGTAGCAGCGCTGCCTCTCTGCAGACCTACACCGCCATCTACTGAACCGGCATGCATACTACAGCTGATTAACTCATCTCTGAGCGTCGTCATCTGAACGCAGAAGAATTCTAAAACGCAAAGGAAAAATCTTTGCGTCTTTAAGTCAGGAGTTTCCATGTAAACGTAGCCTAAGTGACAGTTACATTTAAACACAGCAGCAGGCTAATCCATATGTCATGCTTGTGATCCACCTGCATTCCTGGTCTGTCATGGCCAAACAGCAGAAGCTTTGGTGATATATTCTCTCCTGGTAATGAGACGTGAACTAATTAATTTGCATCACACTTCCAGCTGCTGTCAGGTTAAGTTTCCATTATGACCAATGTCTTGATCCAACATCAGATGTGATGGACAATTAATATAGATACAAATATATATGCTGATTCATACGGTTACATTAGATAGTGATTGCTGTTATTGTTTATTGCATTGAAATGTGCCTGACACTCTGGAGACCTGCCTCTGAGGGTCTGGTGAGATGTGCACACTGCAGCTGTCAGCCAAATTACGACTGCACAGGGTGTGCTTTGCCTGCGCAGAGAATAGACCAGGTTAGAGCTGGCCAGCTTTCGTCTTCCGTGCAGTTTTTTGGCATGAAATTGTCACTGCACCAACCTGAATCTGTTGCCCCCCCTTGCCACACCCATCCTGGCTTAGCTGATCTACCAAATTGCCAAATTGGCTGCGCACGGCTGTGCACTTGATATATTTTTGTCCACAATTATCGTGAGGGGAAAATCCAATATTGTGACAGCCCGAATTGAACCATTTCATTACTGACAACCACAGGTCTACCTCGGCTGGGCCCCAGGACCCATTTAACATACTTCTTTCATTTTGCTGCCTTACTGATTAACTGATCAGTTTTTTTAGGTCAAAGGTCAAAGTCACTGTGTAATAAAATCTTGAAGCAAAAATGCACCAACACCATTGAGTAAATGTTGTTATACCAGCTCCCAGCATCACAATAACCGCTTTCTTACTCTAAACTGTATTTCACCATCTGGCAGTTTTATACCATGCAGAGGCTTAAAACCTCCAGGCGTTAGATGTAGTTTTGCTTCTGCATTGACTCAACTTTATAACACCAGTGGTTTCACCTAGGACTATGCCAGGCTCTGATTTAGATTGTTATTGAAGCTCTGCGTGAAGGATATGTGTCTGCGTATAGCACATGCTGAGCAGCATAGCATCTGGTATGGCTAAATACAGCACAGAAGGCCTCTTTGTCAAATCTCAATCACCCCCCTGTTGTTGTTATAAGACCAGAGATATGGGCTCCACACAAACATTCAGAGCTATTGTGGAGGGGAGAATTTTGTCCACAAGCACATTTTGAGCCTCCCTGCCAGGCTCCCTGTCAGCTCCCCCTAAGTTCCCAGCACCCACCAGGGGGGAGATGGATAATGGCCATGTGGGACGATTTTATATGAAACACCTCTTTGCCTTCCAGGCGTGTGGCTGTTAAATCCCCCTTCATGCCCGATTCCTACCAGCAGTGCTCTGAGCTCCCTACTGGGGTCAGGAGTGAGGGTCGGAAAGGCTCGAGGGAAACCGGCAACTGCAGAGGGGAGGGGCTTACAGATGTGGAACCAGCTGTACATCATCCTCAAAGTGTTTGCATAGCAAGAGGCCACGAGTGTGATGAGTTTTCTCCAGCCTGAAGGGGGAAGTGAAAGTGTTAATTACCATGTTCCTTTAGGTAATGTTGCTTAATGGTCACCTTATCTAAAGTTTAATTTAAAAGGCGTTGAGTGAGTATGTCCTGCACACGGTGAAAGCCTTTGAAAGAAAATTAGAAACATCATTTAATCACTTTTTGGGCTTTAAGAGCCAATAGTGTGCTTTTTTGAGTTTTATATGCCCTTAATTGAGTGTAACACGTCTTCTTTGCATAAAAAAGTACTTCTATCAGTGTTTATTTTGACAGCCCATTTCAATTTAGTTTTAGACTTTGCCTAAAATATCTTTTAGATTTAGTGATAAAATAGTTATCTTGTTTGATTGTATAAAATTAATAGAAAACAAATTAAGTTTTGTGTGAAATGCAATCGCCTTTATTTAGGCTACCTAGCATCTCAGTTACAATACCAGAATTGACATCAAACAGTGAACCTGCTTTACGTGAAAATATCAATTCATGAAGAGAGGCAAGGCAAGTTTCTTTGTAGAGCACATTCATACATAAGGCAATTCAAAGTGCTTTACAGAACAAGAAAAATGTAGTAAAATCACAATACAAAATGAAAACAACAATAATCATTATAAAAAACTTTAAAAGAGAAGAGTGCAGATAAGATCCTTTTAGTCATATGCACAGTTAAAAGGACTGTGAGGAGTTTATTTATTAATTACAAACAAGTCTCACTTTTAGATATATGCCTGATCAAACTACACACTTTAAGATGAGTTTTATAGCATCAAAATAGGTTATCTACAAATGCTATTCCTTAGCTTCGTGGTCAGGTCGGACAGGGCTGGACTGGCCTGGATACTCAACTTCAGGAACAAGACAATTAAAACTAGAGCAAATTTATATTATTGGGACACGTCTTAGAGCACCGGGCTGTAAGTAGAGATATATAGCTGGCTACAAAACTGCGATACTAAGTTTTCCAAAAATTACTTGTTGTCCCACATCAAAAACTACTGCTACGTAACTAGAAAGAGATACATTACCTCGTCGCTTTGCATCCTGTAAGTTGTTGAAAAAAGAAGTTGTAAAGTAATGCAGAGTTCTGAGGAAGGTCTGAGCTGCATTCATTAGCATCACAACGAACACACGCTTTGGCTTGGGTCACGTCTTTTGGTGCGTTCCAGTTGTAGTCAGAAGTAGGAATTTCCAAGTTCCGAATAGGAAACTGCAACTGGAACGTCCCCCGAAGTCGGAATTTCCTACTGGGAACTCGGTGAAACCTCGCCACCCCCGAGTTGACAATGGAAGATGGATGCCCCCAGTGTGAACAGTTATTTAGCTCCTGTAATAATCAATTTATTTGCACTTCTGACTGGGGTGTGTCGCTCTAGATCAGCTGTATACATAGTGTTGTTAGACTTATATTTACAAAAATGCTGCCATAGTGATAATCACATTCTTCATGTGATATTTGTGAACAACAACGCAGGGCGTGCTAACAACAGCTAACAATAGCCTGGTAGCTCGGCATGTTTTTTCTGATTTCAACTGGAACGCCGATAAATCGGAGATGATGTCACTCCCAGTTCCGAGGTTACTGGAACGCAGCATTACGACAGTCGCCGCGCGTGCTCTTGGATAGCAGAGTCTTAATGTCGCTGGTAAAAGATTCTCCTCATAGCACCTTTAAGTACAGCTTTTTTGAGCCTAGATTTGAACATTATCAGAGTAGAGGCCTGTCTCACATCTTCAGAAAGACTGTTCCAGATTTTAGCTGCATAAAACTGGAACCCTGATTCTCCATGTTAAGTCTGGACTCTGGGCACCAGCAGGAGGCCGGTCCCTGAGGTCCTCAGAGTCCGAGATGGTTCATATGGCTCTAACATGTCAGAGATGTACTTTGGTGCCAGGCAATGGAGAGACTTGTACACAAGCAGAGCTGCTTTAAAGTCTATTCTCTGAGCCACAGGGAGCCAGTGTAGAGACTTGAGCACAGGACTAATGTGCTCGTACTTCCTGGTTCTGGACAGGACCCGAACAGCAGCATTCTGGATGTACTGCAGCTGTGTTATGGCTCGTTTGGAGACGTCAGTGACCGGGCCATAACAGTAATCTAACCTACTGGAGACAAATGCATGGATAGGTATCTCTAGGTCAGGTTTAGACACTATACCTTTGATTTTGACAATGTTTTTTAGATGGTAAAAGGCTGCTGATGTTATTGATTTTATATGACAGCCAAATTTCAAGTCTGAGTCCATTATTACACCAAAAATTTCTGACCTGATTTGTAGGTTTCCAGGAGAGAGACTGGAGGTGACTGCTGACACTTTCTCTTTGTTTCTGCGGACCAAATATGATGACTTCAGTCTTGTCTGAATTTAGCTGGAGAAAGTTGTTCTGCATCCACACACTGACCTGATGGATGCAGTGGCAGAGTGAATCCACTGGTCCATTTTCACCTGCTGTCAGTGACACATAGATCTGAGTGTCATCTGCATAATTGTGGTAGGACACATTAGTACTTTGTATTAACTGGCTTAATGGCAGCATGTAGAGATTGAACAGGAGGGGTCCCAGGATTGACCCTTGGGGCACCCCACAAGTCAAGGCTTAGACTTTGCCTGCATCAGTGTTCAGGCAGGTGTCATTTGTCACCTTGATAAGAGCAGTCTCAGTGCTATGATTGGGTCTAAAACCTGACTGGAAAACATCAAATGAGTTGTTCATTAGGAGAAAGTCAGTAAGCTGTTGGTAAACAACTTTTTTAAGGACTTTGCCTAAAAATGGCAGATTTGAGATGGGCCGGTAGTTGTTCAGTACTGTGGCATCAAGACTGCTCCTCTTTTAAGAGAGGCTTTATGACCGCAGTTTTCAAGAGTAGCTCTGATTGGGTCGCTCCCCAACTTATCAAACTACCATGAAGCTAAGGCAGTTGTGATCGGATATATCCCTAACTCTACTTTCTACATGAAGAAATTAGGTTTAATTGGATTAAGTATCTGTCAAACATTTTAGTCTACTTTTTTTTTTTTTTGTGGATGAAAATGTCAGTTAATTTAGTTTAAGTGTTGTCCATGTGAACTTGTTTTTTAGTAACTGTCTCATTTTCATCATGGGAAAAAGTTTGTTGATGAAAACTATGATGAAAATAATTAGTCAACAAAATAAACATTGACTTCTATGCTCAAGAAAAAGGTAAATAGCACCAGGGCTTCATCCTCTCCCTCATAAAATTGCTACTCGAAACACCTTATTTACCCTAAAAAAGACATACCATTGATACATCCCACCATCATTTCATCAGCAGCCAATTTTCGAGGACAATGCAACAGAAGGTTTTCAGAGTTGATTGATCAACCAATCAGAAGAGACTGGACCAATATGGAGGGAGCCTTAAAGAGACAGATTTTGTCTCTTAGTCTTGTTTCTATATTTATTTTTTTTCAATTTGGCAATCACAGATGTTAAAAAAACCTTTCAGTTTTCACATATTGAGCACCCCTGATCCAACTGTACTCTCAGACTGTCTGAAAGACAATTTCCCAAGTCCCTTCGATACAAGTCCCAAGTTGAGTCGAGTCATTTGGGTCCAAGTCTCAATTAAGTCCCAAGTTTTTTCTGCCGAAGGCAAGTTAAGTCAAGTCGAGTCACAGGCTATGTTGAGTCGTCGAGTTGGGTTACAGGTTATGTCAAGTCCCTCACCGTTGTTTCCCAGACCACCCAAAGGTACAGGTTTATATCCTCAAGAGAGACACCTTATCTTCCTAAGGTCTATGTCAAAAAAGAACAGCATAAAGATGTTTGTTTATCGGTTACAACATTACATGTCTGATCATTTAGACCTAGGTAGATGGGAAAGGCTACATTCCATTAAAGAAATGGCATGTTTGAAGTTGAAAGAAACACTGATTAAAAACAAAATGTAATAGTTTTATCCTTGTGGGTTTTAGGAGAGGCCTTATGGAGGCTTTTACTTTGGGCCTCCAAATTACTGATTTTTTTTTTAATCATTTTCCTGCAGTGGGAATACAAGCAGCCGTTTACCTGAATATTCATGTAATGATGCATTAATTTGACCTAATCTCAAATTCAATTTAAAAAGTGTAGCAACACTGTCCTCAATGCAGTGGCAGCCTTCTCAAATGAACATTATAAACATCATTCCTTTAAATCTGGACATAAAGCTGCTAAATTTAGAACAATAACCAGTTTGTTTCAGCCTTCATTTAAGTGCCTTTGGTGATTTTTAATAACACTTTGCCTTTAGAGTGGTAATAGCTGATTTACACCATAATCTACGTTTCATGACCGAGTTTGCCCAGGGATTTACTGCGGCCTTTTTTTTCTCATTAGGCTCAAGCCCTCAGTAAATTCCACACTGTGACCGGTGTGCTTACAGTCTCAGCGTGAACAAAGAGCTTTAGGACATTCTACCATTACTGCAGCTTATCATCTCTCCGTGTTTATCCAAGCTGTTGGGAGGTAATGTTTACAGAGGGGAAATAGTTTTCTGCTTTGAATGCTTCGCTCCATGCACAGGTTTAAGCTGGCTGTCCACGAGTCATAACAACAGCACAACAACGTGGGATTTTCTGTAAAGCCGGCTTTAAAGGTCAGTATAGAGTTAAATGTTTGTGTTTATCTTCATTGTTAATAATGACACTCACACACAGCAACTCAAGCGTTTGAAGAGAATGGTCAGTAAAAGAGAAAATATTCAGTGGGAAAAAATACCTTCTTAACCCTCCTATTATGTTCTTTTGTCAGAAACAGCAATGATGTTCGCGGGTCAACTTGACCGGTGCATGTTTATTTATCCAAAAGATGTCCAAAAACAAAAAAATCCTCCCAAGCAATTCATTACTAACCCCATTATTAACTATTCTATCAATGTTTAGTGCAAAGGTGTTCCTTACCTCCACTTTGACTTCTGGGTCAAATTGACCCGAACAGTAGCCTATCTATGTGATATAAACATGCAGGGGATGGTTGCAAATGTGTGAGATTAACCATTTTCATTTTGTATATTGATTACACTAATTAAGTTAAGCAGAAGAAGTTTCATACTAAAAAAATACTTTAAACTATTTTGTCCTAGACCTTCAAACTTTAAAATGGGTCAATTTGACCCATAACATAGCAGGAGAGTTAATACCAGAGGTCAGAGGAGAATGGTCAGAGTGGGGGGAGATAATAAAAGACAACAGTCACTCAACAACCACTCATCACAACTAAGTCATGACAAAGACCATTTTTCAACACAGCACATTTAATCTAAGGGGAGGAAACCATGGCAGGTACCACTCCTGTCAGCTAAGATGGAGAAATTGAGGCTATGATTTTACTTTGTAATAATGCAGGATGAAGTTATGCTATTTATTTTACAGATATACATAAATTTGTATATACAAATACATATAATAAATATTTGGTTACACATACATACATTCAGAGATGTATCCATTCAGGTAAAGACAAAGGGACAAAAATCATATTTATCTCTGATGAATACAAATGTATTAAAGGTTAGCCCCTGTGGCATCTCATTTTTAAGAGGGACCCGGTGTGTATAAGTAAAGATAGTTACTATGGATGTTTAATCAATGCAATCAAGGAGAGAGATCAATCCAGTATTGACATCTAAAAAAAAGAAAAACACTTGGAGAGGGCAGACTTCTGACAGGATACAATTCTGGATCACGATCATATTGAATAAACTACAATTCCCATAATGTCGTAAAGGGGGCGGGACCCTCAGAGCAGCCAAGGAGAAATGAATGGGATATGCCGTTATAAACTTCAATTTTTTTGTGATTTCAAGCCGGTTCAGTTCCAGATTAAACTGATCTTGATGATAGATACAGTATATTATCGAATAAATTCTTATGCAAATTCATCAAGTTATGTAAGAGATATATATATATTTTTTCTTTTAAATATGCTAAGCTAGGGCATTTTTCTCAAATGTTGGGATTTTTTTGCATCCAGACAAATATGCAGATCTCCACCAAAATGTAATGGCTTCTTCCTTAAACCAAACATCTCTGGTAAAATTTTCATGTAAATCCAAGTAGTAGTTTTTGCGTTATCTTGCTCGCGCTGGTTCAGAACAAGTGTTATCTCAAGGTACTTTGTAATAAAGCAGGCTGAAGCTAACCTGACACTCCAGATGGATAGTTCCAAATATCTGCCACGGAAATATTTCACCAATCCATCTGGGAAGAGCTTCAAAATGTTTTCAGAGGCAGAACCTTTAAAAACAACTACAGCTTGTGAATGGACGATTGTTCCACTCATCACATCCATCACAGACCAATGCACATTAAGCAATGCTGCTACGTATGATGTAGCATATGTAGCAGTTAAAAGCTAACAACAGTTAGCTGTTAACTTAAACTACCTTAGACTACCATCTTACATTAAATTATACCACACAGATGTATCATTTAACACTTGTATGTGAAATGAACCTTGTCTAAGAACATCCCTACCAAGGTTTTCCTGGTAAACTTCTGAGGGGAGCAGATTTCTCCTAGTATCACTGAGTAACCTTGACAACCATACACCTACCCGCATGTCCTTGGAGAATTGCAGCGTTCTCTCCCAGTTTCCCAAAACATGATTTCTCCTAAGACAAGCTTCAAGTGATGCTCTTGCCTCCTCTTTTAAAGAAAAAAATCAGTCAATTTCTGAGTAAAAAAATGCAGATATTGAGACTGCTTCAGAAGCCGCCATTGTTTTCAAACATGCAGTCACTTCCCGTTGTTGTCACATATGCAGCTCCCATCTCTCTTGCCCTATTGGGCCATGAAGCATTTAGCTGAGTGAAGTCATAGGACAGTGGAAGTTGGCAAGATGGACATGCAGGATTTCAGACAATGAATCAGGCAAGACTAGGCTGAAGCCATATGTTTTACTGTATAGATCTTCTCATATACAAATACATAAACACACACACAAACAAACACACAAACAGACCCTGGGGAAAATGTAACCTCCTTGGCTGATGAAAAATTTTGTTGGGTTAAAATGACTGGATTTCTGCTGCAACATTCGGACTGTAGGGTCAGAATTTGGCATAAATAAGAGTACGTACCCATGCTGTCATGGTAATGATATACGTGGGGGACGTTTTCTTGGCACACTTGGCTTTTTAGCAAGACCTGAACATTGTTTAAATATTACAGCCAACCTGAGTGTTGGTACTAATCATGTCCGTCCATCTCTAACCACAGTTTACCCATCTGAGGGCTTCCTCTAGCAGCAACACCATGTCAACAAGCTCAAATAATCTCAAACTGGTTTTAGAACAAAAACATGAACCCACTGTACTCCAGTGACCTCCACTGTCTACGCCACAAAGAATTAAATTAGTTTTAAAGGCAAAAGGGGTCCAACCCTGTTATAGAAAGGTGTACTTAATAAAGTGACATCTGATGTTTAATAACAAGTACATGTTAAGCATCTTAATTCAAGCATGTTTCAAACCTTAAAACACAAAAATTCAAGCACCTCCAGGATTTCAGCACCTGTGTGAAAGCAGCTTCAATGACATTAGCTTAGGCAGGATTGGCAGCTTAACAAAGGATAACATTTGGCCTAAATTAAGAGTGCGACCACATCTCTATTCCTCACTTTACCTCTACTTGGTGAAAATTTAAACAGTTTCAGTGAGAAAAAAAATCACCTCTGATGGTTAGGAAATTACAGCTTTAAGTTATCGTCCGATTCAGGCCAACTCAAAGGTCGGAAGACTTTTTATTGACTTTTTACAGCTCAGTGTTTAAATTTTATTTCACTTTTAAAACATATTTTTGCTGGCAGTTTCTGTATACCTTGGATGATCAGCTTCTTGCCAAAAAATAATTTCCTGGCTTCCGACAGAGAGGGAAAAACTGAAGCCTTGAATCCTTCCAGCAAACAGAAGCCATGCTTTTGGATAACTTTTTGGGAAGTTGCTGACAGAAGGCAATAAATCAGCGTTCTGAATTTTCATCTTATTAATTTTTCTTACTGTTATTCTGCTTTTCAGAAGAAAACCAGACCCACAATCACATCTTCATTGTTGCATTTGGATGAACTGTGTTTCTTTCCCTTGAACCCTTGTTTTCCACTGTGTGATCAATATTCTCAATCACAGCAGTTTTAAGATGACTCACCATAACCTATAATCTGTGTTTGATTTCTTACACTATCATATGTTTACTTTGGGCCACCAGAAAGGGAACATTGATTTGGTCTTTTATAGTTTCCACAATCTGACAAATAAGCATCGATATAGAAAGAAATCCTCCTCCTCAGCAATCTGCTCTGGAAACTGTGGTCTGCGTGCTACTCTTTGACAAGAATTACTGTTGGTAAGATTGGCAGGGGTGGTTTAGTCTTTCTGAGGCCTTGTCCTGTGAAGATGAAAGCATTGTAACATCCAAAATACTGAAAGCCTTTTGGAGGGACTCTGAGGTTAAAAAACTTGCATGAATAGTTTCTGGATTTTCCAGATTGCATTTTTGGTCAAAGGGCAGGTTCACAGCACAAAACTTAAAGCTGAAATAACTGTTTTTGGTCAGAGAAGATCCAACCTTACAGTGCCTTTTAAGAGAAAATTCATGTTAAATATGTAGAAAAATCCATTTATTAAAATGAAGAAGTTGGCAGAAACCTAGCATTTCATTTTTAAAGGGACTGTGAGGAGAATCTGTTTCCGCCGACCTAAGGACTCTGCTACCCATGAGCACGCGCAGCGACTGTCGTAATGTTGCGTTCCAGTAACCTCGGAACTGGGAGTGACATCATCTCCGACTTATCGGCGCTCCAGTTGAAGTCGGAAAAAAACATGCCGAGCTACCAGGCTATTATTAGCTATTGTTAGCTGTTGTTAGCACGCCCTGCGTTGTTGCATGAAGAATGTGATTATCATTATGGCAGCATTTTTGTAAATATAAGTAACAATACTATGTATACAGCTGATCTAGAGCGACACACCCCAGTCAGAAGTGCAAATAAATTGATTATTACAGGAGCTAAATAACTGTTCACACTGGGGGCATCCATCTTCGATTGTCAACTGGGGGGTGGCGAGGTGTCAGTGAGTTCCCAGTAGGAAATTCTGTCCCCGGGGGACGTTCCAGTTTTAGTTTCCTACTCGGAACCCAGAAATTCCTACTTCAGACTACAACTTGAACGCACCACAAGCCAAAGCATGCATTTGTTGTGATGCTAATGAATGCAGCTCAGACCTTCCTCAGAACTCTGCATTGCTTTACAACTTCTTTTTTCAACAACTTACAGGATGCAAAGCGACGAGGTAATTTATCTCTTTCTAGTTACGTAGCGGTAGTTTTTGATGTGTGACAACAAGCAATTTTTGGAAAACTTAGTAGCGTAGTTTTGTAGCCAGATTTATATCACTACTTACAGCCCGGTGCTTTAAGATGTGTTTGAATAATATCAATTTGCTCTCGTTTTAATTGTCTCATTCCCGAAGTTGAGTATCCAGGCCAGTCCTGCCCTGTACGACCCAACCGGAAAGCTAAGGAACAGCATTTATAGATAACCTTTTTAGATGCTATAAAACTCATCTTAAAGTGTGTATTTCAATCAGGCATATATCGAAAAGTGAGACTTTTTTGTACTTACTTAGAAACTCCTCACAGTCCCTTTAACTATCTTCTATATTAAATATTAACTCTTCAAACTCTGGCCGTGTCTGAGCTTAAACACAAACCTGGTATTACAATAAAAAAATCATTTTTTGTTTAATTTCTTTTTTCATCATCTTATCAGTAGATCGGAGACAAGCAGAAAATATTGAGATCTCATTTTCCAGCCATAAGTTTGTGTAGAAGAGTACATTTCTGTGATTTTTTTTTTCAAAATGTTTTCATTTATAAAATATTTTACTTTATTCTGAAATTCAACTCAAGTTTTAAATTTCATTGTTTGGTGTTTTATTATGTTTTTGGTATTTGTATATCTTATTATAGTTTTTTTAACACTTAATAATTTTTGATTTTCTTTTCTTGTACATCTTTTCAGTTATTTTGATTTGACCTTTTCTCTTATTTTAAATGTATATTTTTTGGGGGGCATTTTGTGCCTTTATTGATAGGAGAGAGACAGTGGATAGGCTTGTGAAAGGGGGTGAAAGAGTAGGGGAAGACACTCTGCAAACTGGTCACAGGCAGGATTTGAACCTGGACCGGCAGAAGCAAGTACATGGGGTGCTAACCACTCCACCAAACCAGCACCCCACCTTTTCTCTTATTTTAGCGATTGTTGTGAATTAGTCATCAAATCCATCTTGACATCCTACTACTTGACCCTTCACTAAGCTCGCCCCCCTTGGTTACTGTTCCTCTGCCTGCTTAGCTTTCCCTCCTAGAATGAGAAGAAATGGCCTCAGCCTGCTCTATTG
The DNA here is from genome assembly GCA_036419115.1 of Scarus forsteni. Lineage (NCBI taxonomy): Eukaryota > Metazoa > Chordata > Actinopteri > Labriformes > Labridae > Scarus > Scarus forsteni. The sequence goes on along the minus strand of JAZDUH010000147.1, from coordinate 1,261,569 downwards.
TAAAGTGACTCAAGATATGACTTGTTATTAACTCCTGCTTTACAAATAAAGATGATTGACACCGAGGGAGCCTTGAGGTGGAAAAAGCCTCATTAGTAACACACATCTAATGAAGGGTGTGGTGACATGCTGGAATCTACATTCGTGTGAAGGTGTACTGTAACTGTTAAAGTCACTGTCAGTAGATTGTTATCGATGCTTTGCCCTGAGACATGTAGATGAGGAGTCATACTTGAGCTAATTTCTCAGCACCTTGGCTTCAAGGTCTGGCGCCACATCCCCAGTCAGTCATGTTTAACAAAAAAAAAACTACGTTATTTGATCTTCTCAGAATTTTAAAAAGAGCAGAAATAATGAGCTGACGTGACATGGAGAAAAAAGATGAATCACAAGGGTTTTTTGGTGGGGGGGAACATCACCACGGTGTTAAATTCCTCCTGCAGGAGTGGAGTGATCTCCAGGGAGATGAGTGGAAGCTGTGAGCCTGAGAACAACATCCCTCCTGTTCAATACCATCCCTGAGATCTGTCAGTGTTTACCTTTCTGATCCATTAATCACAGAGCGGCTGCAGAAGTTCAACATGTGACTCAGCTGAGAGCACACAGAGGCTCACATATACACCACACTGCATTACTTCATGGATCAGTGCTGGACTGGACGTATCTAGAGCTTATGGTAGGACTTCAGCGGCACATTCATTTCAGAAAAAGCATGTTAACTGGTGTTTTCAAACACAGGAGTAAAGGTAGTAACATTATTGCTGACTAAGGAGAAAATAATGAATAATAATAGAAATGAGCAGTTCATTGAATGCAGAGATGTGTGAGTTTGCTTTCCAAAGCAGCGAGCTACCCTTCGGCATCACTTACATTTACTAAATCCTTCAGCTTTTTGACACAAAAATGTCTACTTCTCAAGCTCTGCAACAAAGTGTAATATGACAATACTTTTATCCTTTTGTTGTTAAAAGGGTGGCACAGGTACCCATTGCTCACAGCAAGACGGCCGCCAGTTTGATCCCCAGGTTGGTCAGGGCCGTTGCAAGTTCCCCGGTGCATGTGTGGGTTCTCGCCAAGCACTCCGGCTTTCTCCCACAGACCTAAAACATGCTCATTATGCTACAGCCACACCGGACACAAATTCACAAAGACGCGCGTTGAGATTACATGCAAAGTCAATGAAGACGCGTATGGACACAGATTGGTGCGGCGTGTATGGAGCATCTGGCGCGTTTGGGGCGTCAAACGCCTCTACGCCCGAGTTGAAAATATTGAACTTCGGACGCAAATTCGCGTGACGCTGTGCCACGGCAGCCAATCAGCAATGACATTCCCCCCGACGTCATTGATTTGAAGACGTGTGATGCTCCGGCCACCGGCTCCTGCTCAAACCCCTCTGAAAGATGGAGGAGAGGTTGATCTGTGTTGTTTGCCATCATCCGTAGCTACACAATTCGACGTGCAGAGACCGGAACAAAAGGGAACAGGCTTGGGTGAAAGTCTCTGAGGAGACAGCATTTGAAGGGAAGTTCTGTAAATATTCGTTTCCAGCTGGATTTGCCTGCACGGGTCATCACTGAGTCCGACAAACTCCAGCTCTCTACTCCTCCTGTGCTGTGACGTGCATCGCCCCTCAGCTTATCAAAAAGGTCCAGCGTCCAGCCTTGGCATTACGCGTGGCTCCTCACAGGCACTACACGCGTCCGGTGTGGCCGTAGAATTATAGTTAACTGGTGCCCCCAAATCACCCTTAGGTATCCATGTGAGAGCGAATGGGTGTCTTTCCCCTATGTGGCCCTACGATTGGCTGGCAACTGGTTCAGGGTGTACCCCGCCTCTCACCAGATGTCAGCTGGGATAGGCCTCAGCCCCTCTTGACCCTGAAAGGGATTAACAGAAAAGATAATCAATGACCAAAGTTTTAATCAAATGGAAAATAGGTCTTCATTTGTGTTTATCCTCATTTAAAATAATTAGTGCTAACAACCAGTGGATGTCAGCTTAAATCTCCTCGGCTACCGAACCAACTTCCAAGTGTGCTCGATCAGGACTTGAACCAGTTACCGTCTTATCCCCAAACCAAGCCCTTATGAGCATGTACAAAGGTTGATAAAAGTAATTAGCCGTTTTAATATTCAATTTTCCACAAAAAATCATCGCGGTCGCAGTCACCAGTAAACAGCCAATCACAGGGCTACATATAGAGACAGACAACCATTAACTCTCACACTCATACCTAAGGCCAATTAGGAGCCACCAGTCAACCTAATGAGCATGTTTTTGGTCTGTGGGAGGAATCAGAGAGCACAGAAAGAACCCACATCTGCACAGGAAAAGCATGCAAACTTCTCACAGAAAGGATCAAACCGGCGACCTTCTCGCTGTGAGAAGTGTGCTGTGCAACTGTGCCACCAATACTGCAAACTATGTAATAACAAAAAAAAGATTAAAGACATAATTACAATATGCATTTACTACCAAGTACAGCTGCACAAACAAGGAACTGTCTTTGTAAAAAGGTGCAAAAAATGAACAGATAATTAGAATAAAAAGGTTCAGGAGAAATTATGAACACATGTACATACATATATATATATATACAGTGTATAAACTCTGCTCTCTGCAGCAAGAGAGCAGGCAATTTTGATTGCTAATGTTGTTGAGTGTGTTAGAAAGACTTAAATTTTGACATGAATTTTTGCAAAACAAAATCCAGGCCCAGTTAAAACAGCACAAAATGACTTGCAGTTATAAGAGAAAACTTTCCCCATGAGGAAATCAGCAACAGAGATTCAGTTAAAAGTCATGAGATTTATGAAAGGTGTGGTTTGTGCTTTTGTTTGTGTGCACAGACAAAGAGTTTTGTGTTGTTTTCAATACCTAACATGTTGATTTTGTTTGCCTGGTTTTAGAAACAATATGAGGAGGTTTTTGTACCCAGTACTTATTGAAATTAACTCATCTGAGTATTTTACTAGATTACTAAAAGTTACCCCACCACTTCAGGTGTGAACACCATCCCTTGCCTTCTTTTGTGGGATGATGTGAGTTTAGGAAGACCATCATCAATGCTTTTATCAATGCCTTTGGATCACAAGAAGCTAAAACAAAGACGTATCTTTAGCAAAAAGCTACCAGCCTCGGGGATAAAAGTACAAAAGTTTTTTTAAATAGTTATTTGTAACAAAAGAACAGAACACAGACACATAGTGTGTCACAACTGAAGCAGAGAAGGACCCAAAAGCACAACCCACAGACAGCAATAAAAAACATTTAATCTGAAACAGGTTCGGTACAGATCAGGCAGGATACAGGCACGGATATTTATTGAGTTCAGAAACACAGAGGGACACACAAGGGAAAAAAAAAAGGAAAGCTAAACACAGTGGACTAAGACAATGGCAGAGAACCAGAGAGGAAGAGGGATTTAAATCCACACACAATAGTTAACGACAAACAGGTGGCACAGGAGGAGTCACAGGTGAAGGGGATCACAATCAAGGAGCAATAGGAAACACACAGAGAGTGGAGGGCAGGAAACACAACCTGAACAAGAGACAAGGGAGTGATTTCAAAATAAAACAGGAAATATGAGACAGGAGGATAAAATTAAAAGGGGAACTTAACCAGGAGATGGACACACTAACTTGAGCTATTTTTGAGCTATATTTATTTTATTTTATTGTTTATTTTTACTGGGACAGCTCACAATTAAACGTAACTGCACCAGTATGTGACAGCTAATGCGTGTCTGTTGTCCCCGGGCAGGTAAACAGTTTATACAGTACATAACAGGAGATACATCATATGAAATAAAACAGTATATTAAAAGTTAATTTGTATGAAAACAGAACCTATAATAAAAATAAATCCATACACTTTATAAAACAGCATTATTACATAAAAAAAACATTTAAAAAAAACTACATAATCACAGATAAACTGTTAGTGATACCAACACTGAGCTGATTTAAGCCACATCCTCAGCTTAGTTACAACACTGCAAAGCTTTCTGTCTTCCTGGGGCCAGATTGTTTGCTATTTTGAACATCGGGTAGGTATAAGAATAACAAATGAATTAATCAAGGTTGAGTATGTTCTCAGGATAGTACAGTGAGGATGATCCCTTGTTTTTTATCCAGTGTTTTTGGAATTTGTTTGTCAAGTAAACACACAGGTTTGAGTGTAGTAGCATTTGCTTATTAATGCTGTGTTGCAATAGGATAAGTTAGGAAATAACATCCTTACAGAACTTTACAGCTGATGGAGATAACTTATATTAAGTGTTCTTAAGATTGTTCAGACTAACATTAGCAAACTTATACATGTTTAATGATTCTTTGTAATTGCTTCTTGAAGGACAGGGTTGTGTCAAGGATGATGCCCAAATTTCTGGGTTCGAGTGGGAAACTGCAACTGGAACGTCCCCTGAAGTCGGAATTTCCTGCTGGGAACTCACTGACACCTCGTCACCCCCGAGTTGACAATTGAAGATGGATGCCCCCAGTGTGAACAGTTATTTAGCTCCTGTAATAATCAATTTATTTGCACGTCTGACTGGGGTGTGTCACTCTAGATCAGCTGTATACATAGTATTGTTAGACTTATATTTACAAAAATGCTGCCATAGTGATAATCACATTCTTCATGTGATATTTGTGAACAACAATGCAGGGCGTGCTAACAACAGCTAACAATAGCCTGGTAGATCGGCACGTTTTTTTCCGACTTCAACTGGAACGCCGATAAGTCAGAGATGATGTCACTCCCAGTTTCGAGGTTACTTGAACGCAGCATTATGACAGTCGCCGCGCGTGCTCATGGGTAGCAGAGTCTTTATGTTGCGGCAAATCTCCTCATAGCACCTTTAATTCTGATTCCACAAAAAGTTATAAAAATACCATTATGTGTTATTAGGTCACATCATTCAGCTCTACTATTCACACAGGTATTGTAGTCTTTTCATATTGAAAGTTTGAGAACCATATCTATATTTTATATCCGTCATCTGCTGACTCCTGATTCACACTGTAGGTTTTAAATAAAGCTTCTGTTTCCCAGCAACAGCTCGTTCTTCCTCTTGAGCTGAGCCCATACACAGCGGCCGGTCAGACAGGAAGACGATGTCAACTAATGAGACTCGATGCATGGGTGAGCACCCCTCGAGGCCAGCCAAGTTAATCATTTCCATTCAGCCAGCCGGGTCTTTGTACACAGGCCGTGGCTAATGAACTCTTGGTCGGAGGCATTTTCACTACCGATGACCTTCAAAACCACTTTCTTCTGAGAAAAGACTTGAATTACACTTTATTATTGAACACCTTTGACCTTCCGAAGACACAAAGAGATGCTAAGTGACGGGTTTATGCGGGAGGTAGTCCAACGTCTGAGGTCATCTTCTGAATGACACTCTATCCGAGCCAAAGCCATCCACCAGTCAATAAGTCAGATTAGTGCACTATGATACGGATCAACAGCCCTCTAGAAACAATCCTTTTCTTCTTCTCCTTCTTCACTGCACCGGCTGTTCTGGATAAGTGGACAGGCCTTCTCTTTCCTGAAGCCTTCTCCCCATTGCACCCCTAATTAGGTAGGAACTTTCCATGCTCATAAACGCCAATGCGACCATCAAAAGGAGGAATGCACGGAAACAGAGAGGAAAGCTCCAGGAATCACAATCTGCAGGCTGACGGAAGCCTCGTGGATTACTACTTACAGTGTCACAGGCTGAGCCGCTGGGGGAGGAGTGGAAAACTGAAGTGAGTTTAGAGTGATGGAATATCTCGTAGAGTTTCTGGCCAGACCACTAGTGGGTGGTGGCATATAGAAATGCATATCATAACTTCCAGGAACCACCACACTGCCTTATGTTTATATATTGCAGCCGACTAGACTTCAGAACTTAAGAGGGAGCAGAACTGGAGGGAGGCTTTGTCGGCAGGACAAATGTTATGGAATTCAACTTTTAAAGGGATAGTTCAGGATTTAAAAAGTGGGGTTATATGAGGTACATGCATAAGCTATACAGATGGTGATCAGCTCAACTGCTGGACAGAAATAACAGACATGGAGTTAGGCTATAGACACATGCAAACATGAAACTTTATCCGACCAATCCTGTCCAGTGGATGACTGAAGTACTGCTGTTATCAACAGGTTATGGTGCAACAATTACATCCAAAGTACATTTGGAGATGTAATAGTCAGTCAGTGTAACATATAACTATTAATTGACTTAATACAGATGTTACTGGCACTGTCAAATGAGTTGTGTCACCTCAAGGGAGAAATGGATGTTTTGGTCCTCTCTGTCTTTGCTTATTGCTGGGTTTATTGTAAGGGCGTAGGTATGATTTTGAAATTGGTTGGGACATAAAACTGCTCCAAGGCAGCACCCCTGAAATTTGATGTGATTTCCATTGATGACTGTTATTTCACATCATGTAGAGCTGATCAAACAAACAAGCAGACTATCATATTCACGAAAAAGCTTCTCTATATTCTATACCTTCAGCCTCTCCTCCTCCCATCTCTATAACAATCATACATGTTGATGGTTCAAGGCTGAGGAGAGAACAGTTTTGCAAATATTACCAATAAGTGTAATTTATTACCAACAATACAAATGCATAAAATCATGTTTGTAATCCTATGTTTTATTCCCACAAACTTTTATTGTTGGTCTTAAATGGTTGCTGCCTTTCAATACACAAATTATACATGAATAAATAAAATAACAAAGTGTCTCTCGTTGGCATTAAGTTTAAACGTTTTTTAGTTATAACTTTATATACTATGCTTGTGTTTTGTGGCATAGTATTGATAGGAATGTGTCCCTAGCGTCCCTACCCAATTCTACGCCCCTGGTTTATTGTACCCTTGATGCAAACAAACTGCTCCAGGGGTCAGTAAGAAGCTAGCTGAGACCCCTTTCAGGCAAGCTTAGCACAGTTGTTTTCACCAATAGGCTACAGACATTCATTGTTTAAAATGTTCATGTATCAATGAACCGTGCCTAGCAGGGAATGCCCATTTGTACCAGAACAACTCTCAGAAATGATCTGTGTGTGAAAACTAACCAACCTGCAAAATGAATCAAGCCCACAAAGGGGCTTTCTATTGGAGGCAGGTCTTTATATCTCTTATGGAGCATCTGTCTGATTTTGTGCTTTGTCTGTGATTGGAAGGTTGCAGGTTTGAACCCAGCTCTAGCTGTCACATGGTAATATGTCCTTGGACAAGACTCTTAAGGCCAAGTTGATTTGACTGCTGTGCCCATGGCATGTAAATGGGAATGAAAGTGTTGAAGACACTGGTGAATAGCTTACATAGAAACTCTAAACCAGCACTGAGTGAATGGGTGTGAATGACATCCAATGTTTTGCTGTTAAAGAGACTCAAAGATAAAAGTCCATTTACTGGTTACATTTTACAAACAAAACATGTTACAATGATATAATTTAGAAATACTGTAATAGAACAAAGTAGCACAACTGTTTTTTTTTTAATAATCTGAACGTGGTTAAATAACTTAAATACAGTAAAAACAACAATCAAATATTATATTATATAGTTCTGCAAATACAATAGATGTTTGAATCAAAAGCTAAAAATATTCAGTGTCAACGAATCAAATGTGCTATTAGTAATATTAGGACTTAAAGCTAGGGTTGGCGATTTGATTTAGATACACTTTTTGTAATACTGGTTAAAATGGTCTTTATGACCCGATGGTAATCAACTCATAATGTGTTCTTAAAACAGAGCGAAAAATATCTGCTATCTACAGCAGGAGTAAAACAGGGAAAACTCCAACCAATAATCATGCCGGGACACCTTTTTTTACACCAATCAAATCCCGTCGCCAGTCTGCGTGCCTGCTGCGTGTGCATTTTCCCGGCGTGCACAGAATTCTTACCTTTCAAGTTTTGTCTTTGAAAATAAGGGAAGCCCGCTGTGAGCCGTCCCACAACCCCAACCAAGCTCCAGTATCCCTCACATTTTAAGACAGATGTACAAGAAATCGAAAATAAACTCTTTATTTTTCTAAGTTTGTTCCGCTGTTGGCTCTAATCTCACGAGAACTGCCATCCATGCTACTGCAGGTGGCAGTTCTCGCGAGACTTCTTCTTCTTCGGTGGTTGGTATCCATCATTTTGGAGCATTACCGCCCCATTCAGGCTAGAGACGGAGCTCAGTTTGGAGAGGCAGAGGAATGCTTTTATTATTATATTGTCACATGGGAGATTTACAGGAGAATACTGATACAGGAGGATGGGAGAAAAGAGGAGAAAATACGGCAAACACGGTAGTTTCATGGCCAAAACAGGAGATTTGACAGCTATGTGGACAATGTCAGAGGAACTACCTATACCCCGATCAACATCGGCTGTGAGTACTAACTAACTTTACATGTTTGGTGTTTTCTTCGTGCTGACTGAGACATGACTTGGTGTAGTGTAAAACAAACACGTTGTGTTGAGGGTTTGGAGTTGAATCAGTCTTCTGGATATAGCGACTGCGCGTGTGCATGTGAGCGGGGGGTGGGGCTAGGCGGAGCCCTGAGGAGATGCTACTTTCAAATTCATGCTAGTTTTCCAAAATCGCCAACCCCAGCTTTAATTTTTTCAACATTTTTAAGTTATAGTTTAATATCTGAGAAGCTCGGACCAAACCCCAAGTTGCAACAAGTTCTAAATCCCCCGTCAACCCCACCCTGAACAATCGGGAGGGGCAAGAGGAGTAAAAATCTGGCATTAAAAAAAATCCATGTTTATTTTGTGCTGAACACATATGAGTCTTGTGCCATAAGGGTTATAAGATAAATGTTAAAGAAACAGGGAGGAATTTTGATGATTACAAGCTGGCAAACTTTTCTGAGCTATTTATGCCCAAAATAAGAAACTGAATGCACACACTTTAAGTGCAGTATGTTTTTCTATATTGTCAAATGCTTTGTGGCATTAACCTCTCAATATATATTTCCCCTCTCTTACCTCTGATCATGGAGCAGCAGCACAAATCATCTCCTCTTATTTTCCTATCACAGCAGCATTGAAAGCACAGAAACTGTTCAATGTTGTTCTCCACGCTGACATGTCAATTAAACTATGCCATCGATGTGACTTTTTTTTTTAAACATTAACCCCTACCTTATGAGAAAAAAATGATTTGAGGCAAAGATGAAGTCAGATGGAGTAGAAAACCATCTCATGTTTACCTTCCCCCATTCCTGGACAGTTGCTGTTTCTGTGGCCATCTCTATAGGTGGGAGCTACTTTGCTGCTGAACATGAGCCACTTCAGGAAACAAACTCTTATGCAGAATATGTTAGAAGTGGAGTGAAAATATCCTTACCACAGTGAAGTTTTGAGGGTTATTAGTTTTTCTTTAATAAAGAAATGTGGTCCAGGTCTGATAAAACTGCTACCGGAGCTGTTAGCAACTATGCTAATCTCTGTACGTTCAGTCATTTCTGCAGTCAGGTTGTAGGTTGGAGCTTAGTAAGAGTGATCCACCTAATTACAGACATTGAATCAGACCGATCAAGCTGCACTGCAAGGTTAGTTTTAGTACGGGGGATTTGCAAGTTACCGTAAAATACCAAATAAATGCGAGTTCCAATTAATCGCCGGGTTCCAAATAAACCTAGAGTGTTGCAGTACATTTTGACAAATAGACGCCCATTCCAAATAAACGCCGGTTGTAATTTATTCGGCACAGCCTATAAGTTACAGAACACACATGCAAATGTTGAGCTCACAGCTGACAGTGCACGCTTGAAAAGAAACATTATCAGACTGAACCTTATCAGTCCGCATGGTTTATTTTTCTCTCTTGACGTCCTGTCAGCTCGCTTCTCCTCTCTCTGTATGTTAACAAAATGCACGTTGGTGTATGACGCTCTGTTTCACGACAGTGCAGTTACACTCAACGACCACAGAGGGCGCTAGAGCGCAAAAAGCCGGAATCTTACACACTAGGGCTTCACAAATCAAAAGAAGACGCTACCGCTGCAGGTTATTTGCACTTAACATCAGGAGGCTGGACACGTCAGTTAGCGGTACATTTCTGCTTATCTCCATGGCCTCGGTGCAGCCAAAAAAAAGAAGTAAGACCTTAACTTAACTACTTGTAAAATAGTTCCTCACCAGTTTAAAGAGTGTTTAGAGAGTACTGAGTTGAAAGAAGAAGACAAGAGTATAACTACAGTACTGTAATCTTGCGGTAAGGGTGATATTCATACTGGTGTAATAAATAATTTGATTACATTTGCCATATTTTTTCGTTTTCTGCTAAACAAGATTTTTGTGGGAAAGGAATTAAACGCCTGTCCCAAATAGTCGCCTGGTCCCAAATAAACGCCTGGTCTGCTCAGTGATTGAAACAAATAAACGCCGCGGCCATTATTTGGTATTTTACGGTATGTCTGCCTAAGAACTTATTTGATCTACCCTTACTACATTGTGACAAACATTTTTTTTTGCCCTGACTTGAGAATGATTATGCTAAACTGTCATCATCCTGTCTATAAAGACATGGTCTGTCATATTTCTCATCAAATAGGTTGCAGAATTAGAGCAGTGTTATAAAGGACTCAGAAAAATCTTTCTGAATGCTTCACTGATTTTGTTTTTTTCTTTTTTTTCTTTTCTTGTTTTGGTAGATATAAACTTGTTCACCAGCAACTCAGTGGCAGCTCCAGGAAATGTACAAACACCTCATTCCTTCTCAGCATTTCAAGAAAAATGTCAGACCTTATTCAGACCCTGAATCCTTTTATTTATAACAGAGCAGAGAATAAGAGGAAACAGACACTTTGGGTTTAAAGCATCAAAACGGGATAGAAGCTTTGGCCTTCAGAAGCGATGATAAATATCTGTTTGGAACATGAGAAACACAGAATACTTTGTGGGTGTGGATGAAATCATTTTTGCTGCCAGAGCAAGGAAAACAGCCACAGCGCTGGCATTAGGCAGAGCAAAATTATGCATCTAGTGTAGCAAAACAAAACTTAAAATTGTACAGAAACACATGCCATATGATATGAAGAACATTTTGTCGTTTGGTGCAAGTGTCCTCACCATTCAGCTCCTGATGGCTTTGTCAAATGAACATATGCTCATGTTTACACTTTGGGGTGTGTTTGTCTGGAAATGTGCAGTGACCAGGTGCGAAAGTGGCAAAAAATGGCATTAAGAGAGCACATTGGAAAGGAAGTTGCATGATGGCCCAGCAGGTAGTGCACATGATTCTCATTAAGACTCAATTCCTGGGTCAGGCAGGCAGTTTCTGTGTGGGGTTTGCTTGTTCTTTCTCTGCATGAGTGGGTTCTCTCCATGCTCTCCGGCTTCCTCCGACGGATCAAAAACATGCTCATTAGGTTGATTGGTGACTACAAATTGGCCTTATGTATAAGTGTGAGCGTGAATGTAATCTTGAAGACTCAAAACAAGGCAACTGGGAAGAGGTTTCACTTCTCATCCAAGAAGCTTCTTCAGTTCCAGAACTGAATTAAAGTTTATAAAGGCAAATCCCATTTATTTTTCATTCCACAATGTGCGTATAAAATAATATTTTACTATGATGTTGTGGAAATCCCAAACTATGGGTGGAACTGATCTGCTTGGCTGGGGTCTAAGCTCTAAGAGTCCTTGTATGGCCCTTTTCAACTAGCACACCTTGGCCCTACTCTACTTGGCCCTACTCGATTTGCAGCGTGTTTCCACTGGCCTGTTACCTTCTAAACAAGCTAGTTTTACTACCTACTCCGCTCTGGTTCCAAGCGAGCTGAGTCAATACTAAAAGATGACGTCACCGACTGCCGGCCACTGATTAATCAGACAATGTCGTCATCGATGTCTTGGGTCATAAGCGCGACGACCTAGCATGCTAGCGGTAGCTACCATTAGCTTACCCTCATACGTCTTTTCTTTGCAGCTCGATTGCTCTCGTCCTCGGCTTCATTCTGATGTAAAGCTTCCAAACCTCTCCCATGCTTCTCACGGGGTATTTCTTCTTGCCACCTGCAGCCTTCTTCTGCTTTCCTTTTTCACTCGGTTTGTGACAAAAAGCCACAGATTGTTGTGTCACGCTCAAAATGACGTCACCATAGTGCCGCTCAGCTGTTTACAGCGACACTGCACCTGTTGGGCAGGCGACTGGGGCTAATGGAAAAGCAGCACAAGGGGAGTAGAGCCGGGTAGAGTAGAGTAGAGTAGAGTAGGGCTAGTGGAAAAGGGCCATTAGTTGCCAACTTGATTAATGGGGTGGTGTTAAGCATTTGTGTCTCAGTTCCTGTGCCTCGTCCCATGACATATTTATATACTGTATACATGTACATACATCCAGAGATGTATCCGCCCAAGCGGAGACAAAGGGACCGAAGATAAGACTTTATGACAGCAAGAAATCCATAGACCCCATGAACATAAATCTGTCCTCATCATATGTGTCTCTTCTGTATATAGATTATGTTAGTTGTGGGAATCTAATCTGGAGAGAATCCTGAGAGGCAAGTACGGGACATGTGCTCATGTTTTCGGGCACCTGTTATATGACTGGCAGCTGTGTTTCGGTGCATGCCTCAGATGCGAGACAAAGAACTGTCTGACCCCTGTGTACTGACTATAGTACTTCAGGCGAGAGGTAATAAAAGCGTCCATCAGTTTTTAGAGTTTTGGAAGGTTTCTGACAGCTTTACTTAAGCCAAGACTCACAGTCAGAGGAAGCAGCCTCTCTAGACGGGGTCTCTGTCTGGTTATCAAATTTAAAAGAAATATGATTACTCTGAGGTTGCTCACAGGTGGTTTCATACAGGATGTTAATGGGCAAAGTGAATTTATGTGCTCATATCACACTATAGAGTGGAACAAAATCAGATCCTGGCTTTGAGAAGAGTTATTTGTTTTAGAATAAAGAGGAGATTACTGTGACCTTATGAAGGACATAAATAACCTCGCATAAGCAGCTGGATTACTCAGATTCCATGTCTGTCTTAAGGTAGACCCATCTTGCAAAGGTTGAAGCTGAAATTATTGTTCCCAGATGGGAAATTATCAACATCCTCATGAGGACATAAGCAGTAGCTTTGGGTGTGGTTTAGTTGTGCTGACAGGGAGAAGTGACTGGAAGCCTCCGAGTGTGCCCATAATTAATCTGACCGACAGAACATTTGTTTAGTCAGCTCCCCGAGTTCTCCCCCACCAGTTACTTTCTCTGGCAGACTTGAAAAACTCTCCTCAACTACTTTATTATGTACGCCTGTTCAACTGCATGTCAAGACAAATAGTAAATCAGCCAGTTACACTGCAGCAACCAGATGCATTCAGGCATGTAGACATGGTCGAGTTGACATGCTGAAATCCAAACTGAGCATCAGAATAGAGGAGGAGTTGAATTAAGTGACTTTGGATGTGGTTGTTGGAGCTGATCTGCTTGGATTTTTACTCACAACAATCTCCAGGGTTTGGAGCACTTCCCAGTCTGGAAAAATTCAACGATGGAAGATTTTCGAATTGTTCTCTGATGATATTAGCCGAATTAGATGGAAAGGTCAGAATTTTGCTTAACCAAAATACAAGTATGACTCCATCCTGCCTTTTATCAGAGGTTCAGGCTGGTGGTGGTACCATGGTGTTGGAAGTCCTCTGTCAGAGCTGTGAGACTTGATGAAGCATCAGCACCACATGTATTGTCAGGCTTTTTTGATCATGTTTTTAAGAAATGCTGGTCATGGCACAAGAAGGAAGTGATTCAGTTTTAGTGGTGATCTGAATCCAAATGAAACCAGAATTTTTTTTGTTGTCTTGAATTTCTTAACACTGGGAGATAGGGCTGCATTACACAGTTTTGCTAATAACTCATCAAGTTCTCTACAGTTTTTCAAGAAGTTTTCAGGTTATGTTGGTCATGGCACAAAGAAGATGTGATACCATTATGGTGGTGATCCAAGCCTGGGTGCAGATCTCTTAGCAGTGTGAGAAAGGGTACATTTTGACAATAACCAGTCTGACACTTTGGAAGTGCTTTGGCAGAGGTTTGTGCCCTTAAAGCACTTTTATTATTTTTTTTTAGTTTAGCAGCAGTTTAACCGACAAGGTATGCATGTTGTAAAGCCATTCCAGTGATTTAATAAAGTGATTCAGGTGTATGTTAATTTATATATGCAACTTAATATTCTCCAAAAGTAGTTAAAATGGAGATTTCCGCTGATTTTCAAAGTCTTTGTTTGACATTTTGCTCATGTTCTTGAATACATTGCATGTTATTTTGTTGATGATTTGCATATCAAGGTTACTGGCCTGCTGTTTTCAATGTTTAAATATTTATTTCATCAGTAATGTGTCAGTGAAATACAAAAAAGAGGGTGGGTCATTTATGTCAAATACATAAAAACTGTTTTTGTTTGTGCATACTTGTACTTTGTGTCTCAGGATCATTACTAATGATAAGTTCTTAAGCAATTAAAGAAATTGAAACTTTTTGTGTTTATCTTGACAGACAAACCAACTTTTTGTGAATTAGCAGTGAGCCCCTGGTCACTGGTCATCTTGCTGGTGTTGGTGGTCACTACACCTCCCCTCTAAAATGCTCAATTGCAATTACGGGTATAAGTAGCGCATTAGCATTGAGTCATGGCACAGAACAGATTAGCCCTGCAGAGCTCACAGCTCCTGTATGTAGGTCCATCTTTACACCAGAATGCATACGCTATAATCCTCACTAACGTCATTAACCTACTGTAGTCGTGGGGGGAGGGGGCAGGGACGGTCAGAGCTGTCATTCGTTAAATGGTGATATGAACTCAGCTCCTTTTAGCCTTGCTTTTAGCCAAATCTATGAAATATTTGTTGAAATTTTGATCCTAAAGGCAATCTTTTTAGAGCTGGGCATGTTTAGTCTTCCAGGAGCTGTCTCCAGGCCTTTTAGCAAAAGTTCAGAGTGTTTTCTGGATTCATCTTCATGTCATCTGGATCTCATATGGTCTCAGACAAAAATCAGGTCTGGAAACACACACAGTACTACTTCACTGTCTCTGATACACAGCAGGCCATTATATGTCTTAACAAAACAGACCAGAATTTGTATCTAAAGAGCTTTATGACAATATCAATTCATGTGTCAATATTTCATATCTACACAGACATTACAATCAGTTTTTACTACGTGACAATTACACACTTTTGATTGGATTCTTTCAAAAATCAGCAAATGTGGTTGACGAAAACAACAAGGAAGCACGTTTTGCAAAGAATACCTCATCATAATGCAGGATCAGAAGGGACCATGAGCTTTTCTCTAAACTCCAATTAAGAGACATTTATAAAGAATCACTCAGTCAACATCAGCTGATCAACACAGAGCAAGGTCTCATTAAATAATGAAGCACTGTGTCTGTTATAAAACTCAATGGTTGTTCCATATCTGACAGTTAAATCTGTTAATATTTTATGAATTAGAGGGTTTTAGTATTCTTCAAATTGTGTTTACTGCTCATAAGATTTGCCAACAAACATTCTGTAAATATTCCCTGCATTGTCTCTTCCTCACACCGCTAACAGTCAAAACAGAAGAATTTCGATACTTGATAAAAATTACACAAATCAACAACCACTGACTGATTTAGCGGAGGGA
This sequence comes from Scarus forsteni, assembly GCA_036419115.1. Lineage (NCBI taxonomy): Eukaryota > Metazoa > Chordata > Actinopteri > Labriformes > Labridae > Scarus > Scarus forsteni. The sequence goes on along the minus strand of JAZDUH010000147.1, from coordinate 1,245,933 downwards.
CACATGACACGAGTTAGCTAGATACGGATAAACTTTATATTTCCGAAATATTTATGCACTTGAAAACAATCATGTGTAGTGAACTCTTAAACTGTGGTATAACTTTTTGATTTGAGTTCTTGTTGGGAGAAAATACCCTTTGTATTTGGTACAGTACTTCCCTGTTAGCGCCTATTTCTTCGTCTCCGATGGTTACAGTCTGTGTCTTTTTGAGGGAGAGGACAGAACTTTCTACTGTATCTAATGTCCTTAGTGACCCCATGGAGCTCATACAACCCCACTTCAAAAAAACTGAACTATCCCTTTAAAGGGAGCTGAGATGTTAAAAGCAAAGGTGTAAAACCAGACTGATTAACATTGCATCTCTGTGAGAAGAGGGTTAGCTTATGGAACAACCTAGGCAGAGAAACTAAAGAAGCTAAATTGAAATTTGCTTTTAAAATTAAAATTAAAATCATGACAAGAAGATATGATAATATTTGTAAGCAAAGTTTTGGTCTGTCTGTGCAGTATTTTTGGGTTCATGACTTTGTTGTACCTTTTTTTTTCTCTTCTCTTTTCAGTGTAAATAGAACCCATGTATCCTTAGCCCTAAACTGTCACAGTGTAACACCATCCAATATATTTCAGTAGTCCATCTGGTGAAAGCCTATCAGAAGCATACCCAGCAGGGTCAATCAGATAATGTCATAGGCAGATGCTATTCTTACTACAGAATGTGAGCCACTTCATACATTAAACTCCCATGATAAAACTGATACTGAAGATATTAGCATCAGTGCTCACTCCTGTACATTCAGTCACTTCCTGATGTCATCTCCATCGTAACTCCTCCTCTTCCTACTTTAGTGGACTCTGATTGGACTGTGTGGCTTGGGGTCCCTCACTATTGTTGAAGACTGGGGCTTGGTAAGTTGGATCTACCTGATTTCAAAAAACAAAACCACATACAGAGAACCAACAAACCAACTCTTCATTGAACTTAAGACATTAAAATTTAAGGACCTGGTTGATTATAAAACTATCCAATTTATGTATAAAGTTAAAAATCATATGCTACCAAACAGAATCCAAAGGTTTTTTGTCAATTGAGAGATGACAAACATCATCTTCGAGGACATTTTAAGTTCAAGGGGTGAGAACTAGATACCTGAGACTTCTGTGTCTCAGTTAAAGGAGTTACATTATGGAACAGATTAGGGGTAGTATGTATCAAAAATGTGTCATTATTATTAGCCTTTGCTTACCTTTTATATTCATTTTTGTTGGATTTGTATAGAGATAAACATAAGTACATTTTCCATCTTAAGTTCGAAATACATTCATTCATTCATTCATTCATATATGAATCAGGCTGATCCAGCTGCTGTGCATGTTTAGCCCCAGTTAAGGATGGGCTATAATCAATGTTTGAGTCATGTAGTTGCGGAAAGCAGTTGCTGCAACTTTAAATGTTATTCTGTGAAGATTTTAGGTATGAAAAACCTTAAATTTGCCAGTTGTCTCCCTGGCAGTTTCACCTTCATTACAAATGTTGCCTGCATATTTTTTTGCAATTTAGAGATTTTGCAAATCTTGCAATTTTGTATTAAGAACTTTAACTTCTAATTATTATATCAAATGTGTTAACATCAATATCTTAATGTCAATGATAATATACATGCACTTTTAATGTTTTATTGCAAACTAAGCGACTCCACCATAAGACTAAATTCTTTAGTTTATCATGTGCTCACTGATTTAATGATCATGATTTACTGTATTTTTAGTCTGTTTTACTTTCAACAAAGTTCTAACTGAGTACTACACGTGGAATTAATTAATTTTTTATTACAACATAAACTTCATCAATAAAAACATTTTCTTACCCAATATCTCAGTGTAACTATACCGATATATGTATTGGCCACATCCAACTTGCTATTAACATCTATGAATATCTCCTTACTAATAACACTTTTAAACGTTTTATTTCGTAAGACACCTGAACACAGATGACAGTTTTATGATTTTACTGTCATGCTTAACAGTTAAGCGTAAAGCCTGCAAAGAGCAAATGCGACTGTGTGACAGGTTGAAGCTTGAGCTGTATCTAATGACCTCATGAAATAAAGGCAGCACCTATATTGGTCCACATCATTCATAAACTGTAATATTGTTGGTGTTCATCTTAAGTCAGGAAATCACATAGTGGACTGTGTCTGCAGCAAAGCTTAACAGCTAGGCAGATACTTCCAAAGGGAAAAAAATACATAAATAAAATATCAAGACACCTGCTGTGTGACCTCTCAAAAATGCTCTTGACCTGACATTAATGTCTGACTGTTTCCATCATTTTAGCATTTCCCCATTCGCCCTCCACATCCAGCAGCCCTTTCATTAACATTCCTTGGATTTTTTGACGTTAGTCAAAGTTGGAAGCTCCCGCTCAGTCTGACAGGAAAAACACTCATATGGATGACATTAGAGGGAGAAGTGGAAGTCGTTTCCGAAGGTGAATAAGGTTAGCCACTTAGCACATTCTGATTTCCTCTGTAATAAACACAAGTCTGCGCCTGATTGTGGTTTCTAATTTAAGAATCTACTTTGGAAGTGCTGCAGGTGTGCAAGATTAGAGATTGCCAAAATAGAATAATGACGTAAACACATTACTTTCTTACATCCAGAACCTCCAAATATTCCACACCTTGATTACTCCATATAAACACAAAACATAAAACAAAACATTTCCAAATTATGATTTTACTGTCATGCTTAAATTATAGACCAAATGAAGCTGCACCCTCTCCATGTGGACTTTAAAAATAATGCTGTTGTCAATACTGTAATTGATATTACTCAATAAAGATGCATTTTGGTGCCACAGAAGTAACCGAAAATACGAAAATAGACTTTAGTTAATAGTACACAAATGTCACTGAGATGTAAAATGAGCTTGATTACATCAAATGAGCCTTGAGAACATTCAAAAACACAATAATGAACATAGACTGGGCTGAACTAAATCAGTGCACAGGCAGTGATCTTCAAGCATACAAAACCTGTAGCTAGTGTGGGATTAAACAATGTACAAATCAGTGAAGGAGAACTGGTCAGCACACTGCCAGAAGAGGAACACATTCAGCTAACAGAAAAGCCACAGGAAGGCTAGGGTGAATTCCAATTTTACCCTTTATCCCCTCCCCTTTGTCTTACCCCTTCCCCTTAGCCCTCAGTTTTGAGGGCCAAGGAGAAGGGGTGAAAACACACACCATTCCCACTACGTCATCACCCAGAGCCGCTTGCTGGCTGTGATGTTGGCACATGTGAGAATAGCTGTAGCTACAGCTACGAATGCTAGCTCATTATAACAACAAATTTTAAAATACAACCAACAATTCCAAACATGATTACGATTTACTTGATAATTTAATAATTACTTATAATTATGTGCGACCTTTCAGTATCTGCTCTTCCTTCTTGTCAGCGTAGTATATTATGGAAAATTCTCATACCCCTTCCTTACAAATGAGGTCCCAGTCTATCTTGATTTCAAGGGCTGTGCAACCCTTCGTTTTCACCCTTCCCCTTATCCCTACGGAGAATTAGGAAAGCCCTAAAGCCCTGCAAACATGCAAAACCAAGACAAGGGCCAAGGGGTAGAATTGGGAGGGACCCTTAGTGTAACTGCAAACAACTTGGTTGATCAGCTATGGACTCTCCTTCACTGACAAGTACCTCATGCAGCCCTCCCCTCAAACCTCCTGAACAACCAATACCAGCAAAATTAAGTGGTGTTTTTTGCAGATATTATGATAGCTGATGCTAATGTAGAATTGGTAGGTTTGAATGATAAATGGCAAAAAGCTAAAAACAAACAGGAGGACATAAGAATATCTAAGTTACCTGTTGATGCAGGATGTTGACTGTGAACTTTGTCAACAATAAGTCAGTCAAAAACACTTGTTTCAGGATCAGAGATACCAGTGGCTAATGTGTGTAACTCTGCAGTCTGCAACTCTCACCGTGCAGAGCCTCCCTGCGCTATAATTTTACAAACTCAATAGAAAAACAGTTGAGGTGCACTAAAGTTTATCTCTATAATATGTTTTAATACACAGGCCATGTGTCTAATTATGTCTTTATTTAAAGATGCTATGAGGAGATGATGCTATGATCGAAATACACACTTTAAGATGAGTTTTATAGCATCAAAATAGGTTATCTATAAATGCTATGCAAAATTCCTTAGCTTCGCGGTCGGTTCGGACAAGGCTGGACTGGCCTGGATACTCAACTTCAGGAGCAAGACAATTAACTAGAGCAAATTTATATTATTTGCACATGTCTTAGAGCACCAGGCTGTAAGTAGCGATATATAGCCGGCTACAAAACTACGATAGTAATTTTTCCAAAAATTGCTTGTTGTCACACATCAAAAACTGGGTCACGCCTTTACGACAGTCGCTGCGCATGCTCGTTTGTAGCAGAGTCTCTATGTCACTGGAAATAGATTCTTCTCATCGCACCTTTAATGAAAACACACAGGGTGTTTGTCACAGAGGAGTTAAATTGTGCTAGAATAACATACTTTTAGCCATCGTGTCATTTGGTCAGCTTGTCCTCTTCTGACACTCACTTGTGGAATTAAGCGTTCTTTACTGGGATACAGTTGATGGACTTGCTGGATGAATCAGACTCTGTATGTTGATGGGAGGTCAAAGGCTGTGCTTTGTTCTAAAATAGTACCAAAACAAAAAAGTACAAATACAGTACAGTTTTGGGAGGGATCGAACAGGTTGTGCTGTCACATGCAAATGGTCGTTTTAGAAAAAAGAACATATGACTTAAACACTAAGAATCCCAAGTGCTGTTTAAGTTTTTAGTTTTATTTTATTATAGTGGATCCCCAGGTCTTATAGGTGATGGGTCCATTGAAAAAACAACCATTATCAGTTTTCTATGGTCAATAGCCAAAGTATGAATAAGCTATGCACTGAAACTGATTTTGGCAAAGTTCTCAGTATTTTACTACAGTGTCTACAGATACCTACTGTAAAAAATCTTTAGAGTTAATTTCTATAAATTGCAACTTAATTTGGGCAAAATATTGTTATTCTTGTAAATGGAACAACATTTTTGCCACAAGGGCAGAAAATGTGACTAAGAAACAAGGAACAAGACCTGAACGCAGATATTAACAAAAAGGTCAAAGTATTTAGATTAAAAACACACCGAGATTTAAAAATAAAACAGGAAAGACAGGAAACATGAGGATCAATAGGTTTTTACTCACATACATGTATAATTACATACTTAATTAAACAAACTTACAACAAACATGACAACTTTACCATAAAATCTAGTCATCTACAGCAAAATGTCTACTCAGTTAATTGCTGAAAAGGGTAAGGGATAAAGAGTACATTCCATTTTGCATGGGAAAACTGACCAATACCTGGCAAAATGGAATTTTCTTAAATGCTTCACATTTTTGGGTAAAAAAAAAAGTTTGATCAAATTTATTTTATTGAATAAAAAGTGATGTATTTTTATTTTACAAAAAATAGTTTGAGATAAAGTGAAATAAACTTGATGGATACTACATCCAGTGACTGGTTGGCTGTTTTCTCCACACACCTCATTCTCTTGAGGAGAAATGGAAAGAACAAAATTATTTGCAGACTGAAAATAATAATGACACAATGGTATAAATAGTTTATTAAAAATCCAATACATTCAACAACCTTAACTGTGTTAAATTATGCAAGGGATGTAATCATTTTAAATGACCAAGGAATCAAACAAATTTTATTTCCTAGCAACATCATTTAAGGTTCTATCAAAAATCTAATGTCCATCTCTTCAAATTACATTTGAACATGTTAAGTACTCACCTTGGTCAAGCACTCGTTTTATTAAACCACCATGAATGTATCATAACATTACTGACTGGAACTCAACTGCATCACAAACAAGCTTGTGTGGTGCAGCAAAGCATGACTTGTTCAGCTTAGTTGACGAGTGTTTGTTTTGTTGTTTCAGCTTTAATTTCACAATAGCCAGGTTTCCATTACAGTTTTTCGCAAAATAAAAGCGATATTCCTTAAATTTCGACAAAGTATATTTGTGCTTTGAACGTGTTTCCATTGAAGGTTGTTCTAGGCAGGAGCGTCGTAACTCTCGTGAAATATCATCCCCCAAGGTTTCACTGCAGGAAGATGGATGCTAACCTCCAAATTCCATTGGACGCGAAAGCACCGTACAGCGCGGCACGGCGTAGCGTCCTTGAAACATACTGTGGAGTACTTCGCTCCCATTGTAGTCTATCGGGCAAATCCCACTGCACGCGCTGCGGTGCATGAGCCCCTCTTGACCCGACAGGGTCATGCTGAAGCGCCAAGGCGCGAGAGATACGCTTCAGGTCTATTTTCTGCGCGGCCACTTCCAAACATCGTAAATTCACTGTTGTTAAGAAAGCACCAGACAGGAAGTCACCGTGTGGAGTAACACAGTAAACACAATGCACAGACTCTTGCGCGTATTTGTCCTCAATGGTTTGTCATTACGTCAAAACCGGAGGCACGAGCATCAGGTCAGCAGTCGGTCAGTGGGTCCCAGCGGCAACACGACACCTTGGATGAAGAAAAATGAATCGTAGAGGTACAGAAATATGTAAGATTGTATCCATGACACAATACATCTTTTCTACGCGGATATAGGTGGATGGAAGTTGATTAAATCACATAGCTGTGTGGTTGGGACCAGCAAAGGGACCTTAGAGAAGCGAAGTGAGGTGTTATTTATTTATTTTCTCAGTCTGTAACATGTTTTATGAGCGTGTGACATTGCTATTCTCATGAGAGCCTGTGGCTCTCTGGGAATCAGCCCCCTACGGGGCTGTGCGCCGCTTTCAGTGGGGTTTGCCTGTCGGAGCAAGACCGTGGTGCTCCGCTCTTTGGCGCTTTACCGTGCAGTGGAATTTGGGGGTAAGGCCTTTCGAGCCTTTTCTCCCTCATTTCCGTTTCCATCTCCTTAATACACTCTGCATTCCTCTTTTGTTTGCTGTCTAGTACGGCAGTTGTTTTTTTCTCGAGAATAATGTCAAGAAAAGTCTCCGTCTCCTTCTCTGTCCAAACGTACCACGCCATGTTTACTCTGAGGGAAGTGATCATGTGACCAGGTATGTCACGTCCTGTGACGTATAATTGCCGAATAAGTGTTTCCATTGTGCTTTTGCGACACATTTGAATATAGAAACGTCTGAAAAACCAGCTCATGAAAGTGTAAAAACTTTTTAGCGATATTTTAGTGCTTTTTCAAAATTCAGGTGTTTCCATTATCATTTTTTTTTTGCACTATTTACATTTTGCGCATATCCAAGGGTAATGGAAACGCACTTATAGACTCAATGCCTTGATATCGTCAGCTTATCAAGACTGAACACAAAGTTTTGGGGTTTCTACAAAAGTGTCTTTAGGAGGACGACAGAGCAGCAGGAGCAGCAGACTGGACAGGTGGTTTCTGACGCCCCAAAGGTGAGCATGAAGTTGACATTTATTATCACAGATGGGCCATTTTGTTCAGTGGTTGGTATTTCCAGGCCGTTTCACAGAATGGTTTGGAAACAGTCCCCACATGGGCATAAGTTAATCAGGTTTCGAAGGTAACATCTCCCGGTTTGTCCTGTCATAATGGTGGATGCAAAAGTGGCTGCAGAGTCAAGACGCGTTCATCACATCATACTTAGAGAAGAGGAAAGTGGCAGAAAGTACAAAGACTCCTCACACTCAGCTGTAAAGCCCATCTGATGACATGATTTATAACAGATGATGAGTACTTGAGTCACGTTGCAGAAATATGCACCGTGTGTTATCGTTTATTGCTCCCTCCTGCCGGTCTGCTAACTATTGCGAGATGAAATGACTGACAGATTCTAAGCTTCAGCCCACCTAAATCACAAAAACACGTATTTTCCCCTCTTATTCCTACTGTAAAAGTGCTCTATAGATTGTTTTTCCAGGTTTTAGATATCAGCCACAGGGATTTCTCCAGAACCCCGATAATAGAGGTGAATGGAATTTTGTATATGTGGGTGCTCAAACCTTTGGAAACACTGGAACAACTTTCCAGGGAAGACGTGGTGGTTTTTCAGGATTATCCACAGACCTAACTCTCAGCACGTCTCCATATTTCCGCTGTCAAAAGAAAACAGTCAGGTTAATGTTGTGAACACATGCCAAAATAACAAGTTTTCCTCGAAAGGCTTTGTGATTTAAAAAACAGAGGAAGTCCCCAACGGCTGGATCCCTGATTAGAGTGGGGGAGGTCCATGCGAAACAAAAAGAGTCAATGTTTTTGTCGGTGCTGCAGGAAAACGTGAGAGCATTGCTGTTAAGCTTTCGTTCAGGGTTCCATGTAAGGCAAGTATACTTTTTTTTCCCCCAAAACTGTGTCCATGGTCTGTCCACATATAAACAGCTAAAACGGTCCATTTGAAAATGTTCCCCTGATGATACTATCCAGGAAAATGTCACCTCCTTCAGATGTAGGACACTCCCTGAGCCAGGTACTTGTCCTGTCAACAGTCAACCATCAACAGAAATGACATCATTTAACATAAATTCATACTTTTAGACCAGTTAAACGAACTTAATGACAGTTCTGCTAGATGCTGCTTTGTCAATCAACATCATTCCTCTCCAGATTACATTCATTATAAATATAATTTTAATTTTAAAATGATCTCGCTCACCATATTAACTGCATCCATAATAACTATCTTTGCAACCATGTAGACATGAGGACCCTCTTGAAAATGAGATGCCACATCTCAAGGAGCTGACCTTTAATACTTTTATATTCATCAAAGAAAAATATTTCACAATACAGAAAAAGGAAAAAATGATTGAATCTACAGAGACAAATGAGATGAGAACAGATTTATGATCTGGGTGTCCATGTGTTTCTAAAGTCTTATTTGTAGTCCTTTTGTCTCTGCCTGGATTGAGACATCTGTGGATGTAAGTAAATGTATATACGATGTACCTATCTATCTATCTATCTATCTATCTATCTATCTATCTATCTATCTATCTATCTATCTATCTATCTATCTATCTATCTATCTATCTTTAAAGTATGTCTATACATATATATATATATATATATTATATGTATATATATATATATATATATATATATATATATATATATATATATATATATATATATATATATATATAGATAGATAGATATAGATATATATATATATATATATACATATATAAATACATACATATTCACATACACACGATTATTTCAGTAGAAAATATGGCAACAATGTGATTTCACATATTTTAGAGTGAAGCATTGAGGAAAGTGTTCATGACTTCTCTGGTTCAGAGTCAAAGGATATGGGGGGATGTATTAAGTGAGACCACCCTGGCTGTCGCTTTTCACTGATTGTCCCCACAGACTTAAGTCAGGGGCATACTCATACTGTCTGGATCTGGTGATTTGAGAGTTTTAATGCTATTATCAAATCTATTGCAATGATGTAACTAACTTGAAATGCAGTTGCAGAGTTTTCAGTTGAAGGACAGTAAAGGAAGGGAACAGGTCAAGAAGAGGTGTGAAGGTGGTGTTAACAGTTGTGCTAATGTAAGACATTTAAAGGTCCCAAATGTCCAAATAACATTCACCCAGTGGGCACTTCTGTAGATACAGCTTGCTATAGTCTGTTTGCCCACAGAGCAGCAATATTTTTAATGGCAAAGATTCAACAAGGTATCTAAAACATTCCCTTTAAGTTGAGGAACTCGGACATAAAATGCTTTATTTATCACTAAACATTCTGTCTTCACTTGATTTTTGTAACCAAACAGACATAGTCAGGTTTTTATGTTTTATGTCAAACCTCTTTGGCTTTATTATGGTGAAAAATAGCTACATTAGAAATAAATCTAAATCTGGCAGTAAGGATTTCTTTTTGATGGAAACATAATTATCCCCTCTTTTTACAGTACAATTTACATTTGTGTTTGGAGTGGGGCAAAATAGTTTGTATTACTTCTGAGTGGAGTTTATAGTGGTAGTGGAGTGAGCATCTGATCCCTCCTGGGTTTGGGGGCACAACAAGTCCAAGCAACTTTTAGAAAAGAAGACCAAAGTCACTTTTAATAAGAAGACCTGGCAACTGGTCAGATCATCGTTTCCCTCATGTTACTCTACACTTTGAGGTTAATTCCAGTGGATGTTCTCCTCACACTTCTCATGTTAGCCAAGCAGCTCTTCTACTTTTACTGACTAGGCTCGACTGTCAGGTGACCCTGAGAACTGGCTGCAACACAATGGTAATGATGACCAGTTTGACAGGTTTAATAAAAACTGAAACAGCTATTAGAGAAACATGTGAGATATATAATAAACCAATGCACGAGTATTTTGAATTAGTGAAGCTCTCAGCTCTATTTCAAACAGCAGCATGAAGTCACAGCTCACACATGCCAGTACATGGGAGCCCACAAAAAAACACAAGCTCAGTTTGAGTCCTTTTATTTACTGCTCTGCCTCCCCACAGCAGGGACATGGGGTTATATTATGGTGGAAAATTCCTGGTCATTGGTTTCTAGGATTAATAAGAACCAAATATAAAGTGCCAGCTTCAATTTTGGCCCATATGTGAAAATGAAAAAGGGGGAATTTGGCCTCTGGTGTTGAGTCAGAGAACAGAAAACCGTGATAAACTAATGACAGAGGGGGTTCTGCTTTTACTGGATGTACCAGCGGTTTTGTTTGTCACGCCTGCCAACAGAAGGCTGTGATTAAGTTAGTCGCTGTGGTTATCTGCAACATGTTTACTTTTAAAAACGGTGATTGGCATGACATAACAATCTGTGGGCTGTAGATGAACTGCTTTATGACACAGGAAGTGTGTGGCTGGTCTCACTTTGCACACAATGTGATATAAATATCTGATTTTTGTTGGGGCAGGATAAAAAAGAGTTTGATACTATTTTCAAGAGTGGATACTTTTATCTTCTTTTTTTTTTTGGCCATTATGTTTATTGGATTTTCTTAGTTTATACAAGAAAACAGAAAATGACTTAGTAAATCAACAGGTTTACACAGACAGATCACAACAAAAACAAACAAACAAACAACCAAAAACAAAACAAGCAGCTCAAGTGGGATCGATTAACAACACAGGTCAAGGCAGTAACAATCATATGCTCATAATAGGTCGAGATACAAATTCAAGGGACTCCTTTAACAATAATGGCAGAGAGATCAGGTCCAATGTAATCCAAATAAGGCTGCCAGACTTTGTAAAACTGATCCTTCTTTGCATGTAATATGCTTGTAAGGTATTCAAGGGGAACAAGTTCAAAAACAAGTTTGCCCCACCCCTTAACAGAAAGGCTCTTATCACTAATCCAATGTAACAATATATTTTTTCTTGCTGCAAAAGTGAGAATGTTATACAATCTTTTATTTGCATCAGAGCTTAACATCTGACTTGGAACATCCAAAATTAGAGAAATGGCATCCATCTCAAAGTTTTTATGAAATATTTTGTCCATTTCAAAAAGTATTTCTGACCAATACTTTTGTACAATACGACATGACCATAAGCAGTGAGTTAGAGTGCCAATTTCTGTTTTACATTTAACACACAGAGGGGAAAGTGAAGGGTTAAAGGAATGCCTGTGACTGGGAGATATATGAGTTTGATGTATAATTCTGTATTGGATTGATTTGGTCCGTGAGCATATTGAAATCTTCCTTGCATATTTCCAAATACTTTCCCACACCTCATCATTAATAGTCACTGATAATTCCCTCTCCCATACACTCTTCACCCTCTGCGTATCAGTAGGTGAAATATCGGACAACACCTTGTAAACAGAGCTCAAAGACATTTTTTCTGGATGCTGTAGTAACATTTTCTCAATTACAGACACTTCTGGATGTTCTATTAGGGTAGTACTGTGAGAAATGTAATGCCTCAGCTGTAAGAAGCGGAAAAAATCCTGCCTTGAGAGCTGGTGTGCATTTCTTAATTGTTCAAATGACATCAAAGCATTATTCTGAAATAAGTCCCCAAGTATATTTATATTTTTGTCATACCAAAACTGAAAACCAGAATCTAAAATGCCTGGAAGAAAGTCTGGGTTACTAATTATAGGAGTAAACACTGAAGTTAGTTTAGACCTTCCCTCTAGATGTCGCACCAACCTCCATGCCTTTAAGGCATTAAAGGAGACATATCATGCTGATGCATGATTTAATACTTACATTTAATATAATATAATAAATTTGAAAACAAGATCTTACACCCCCTTAATTTTCAAAAAATGAGATATTGTATTTTTTCTGATATCCTAGAACGAGATTTGATGCCTCTGAAAATAGGTCACTGCGAGATGTCCACGAGATTTCAAATGTCATGATGTCACGAGGTACCTTTCTTTTTATTGGAGTAATCTGATAAAACACTTCCTCCTCTGTGATGTCCGTTAGCCCCAAACCCTCACCGAGGAACACATCCAGCAACAGGGGTATAAAGCTCCCTCGCTCACTCTCCCTCATTACCAGCTCTGGCCTGTAGGGGGACTCAATACGCGGTCGCTGCTGTGAGCCTGCTGGAAAATACAGTAGAAGAAGAAGGACAGGCTGGCTCTACCCCCGATAGAACTGACCAATCAGAGCACAAAGGGCTGTGACATTGTGGAGTAACTTTAGGTCATCCTTGAGACCAAACGTTTCAACAAGACCTTCATAATGGCCTAAAATGAGGATTTTGAGAACGCTATTGTGGGGCAATGAAGGAACTAAATGACTTGTACTGAGGGCAGAAATGCTTTACAAGCATCCTAGTCTGGCATAGTGAAAAGGAGAAACAAGCATGATATGTCCTCTTTAAGTATTATTGGATAAGAGCAACTCTCTGTAATATTCTTAAAATTCTTAATAAATAACATGTTTCACAGTTTATATTTTGATAAGGATGATTCAATATCCAGCCAGATGCAAGATGATTTGTTCTTTATCCACTCAGAAATGAACTTCAAAAAAATGACCATCTGCTATAAAGATTTCTTTTAGTATCTGAAAGCGAAAACTCTCCTGTGGGCTAGTTGAAATCCAGTAATATCAGACGTGGTCACATTAAGACATTGATGTAGAGAAACTTCATTTGTTTAAACAGAAAAATTTTCAAATGTTTTATGGGATGGTTTGGTTTGATTTTCTTAGAGAAACATAATGGTCTATAGCTGATGATTATTTTTTGGGAGATGTGAGTCTCAAATTGCAACATCAGCTTGTTTGACCAGAGTTTTAAAAATGAATGAAATGATTCAAATCAATCAATTATCAATAACTAAATGACCAAATCAATCCACAAATCAACCAACAAACCAACATAATAAAATTCAAACTAACATGTTGCTCAACTTTTTCGCTATTAACTTCCTGACCTTTACAAAACATGTGGACTTTGTCATAATCCTACCTTTTTACTAGTTAAGGTACCTGTTTTGTTCATGCTACATATTTTGTCTGTTTGTTTCCTGTTTTATTTAGAAAATTGACTCATCATTCCATAGGTTTTGCTTCCTGTCTGGTACCATCACTCCTGATCTCTGATTGTGCTTCCACAGCTGTGTCTCATCACCCCCATCCTCTCATGTATTTAACCCTCATGTCTTCCCCTGTCTTGTTGCCAGATTGTTTGTACCTAAGCATCACTTTCCAGCACTTATTCACAGCCCAGCCTTTTCTCATAGACCCTTTTTGCCAGGACTTTGCCTTTTTTTCGATACCTCTGGCTGGACTGATTGCCTGCTTGTGTACCGAACCTTGAACCAACAAGAAACCCTGTTTTTTTGCCTCACTTGTCTGCATTTGTCTGTATTTGAGTTCTTTTGAGCCACAACTGTTAACCATGACAGACTTCAATCCTTAGCTACCAGTAAATTATAGATGTTGCTTTTTTTTGAAATTGTAAAAACTATAAACAATTAAAGCTAGGGTTTGTTTATTGGAAAAGTAGCATGAATTTGAATGTAGCATCTCCTCAGGGCTCCGCCTAGCCCCTCCCACCCTTCTTTCAACATCAGCCCCCCCCCCCGTTCACATGCACAAGTGCTGCTGATTCACAACCAGAAGACGATTCAGCTCCAAACCCTCAGCACAACCTTTATGTTTCACATGACACCAAGTCATGTCTCAGTCAGCGGTAAGAAAACACCAAAACATTATCATAGTAAAGTTAAAAAACAAACATGGAAAGTTAGTTAGTGCTCCCAGCCCGATATTGATCGGGTATAGGTAGCTTTGGCCATGAAACTACCGTATTTTACATATTTTATCTTCTTTCCCGCCGTCCTCCTGTATCAGTATTCTCCCGTAAATCTCCCGTGTGATGATATAATAATAAAAACATTCCTCTGCCTCTCCAAACTGAATTCTGTCACTAGCCTGAGTGGGGCGGTGATGCTCCAAAATGCTGGATGCTAACCGCCATAAAACCGAAGAAGAAGAAAAAGTCTCGCAAGAATGTCCAGCTGCAGTAGCCTGGGTGGCAGCTGTGGCAAGATTAGAGCCAACAGCAGAACAAACCAAGAAAAACAAAGTGTTTATTTTAGATTTCTTGTACACCTGTCTTAAAATGTGAGGGATACTGAAGCTTTGTTGGGGTTGTGGGACGGCTCGCAGCGGGCTCCCCTTATTTTCAAAGACAAAACTTGAAAGGTAAGCATTCTCCAGCGGACACTGATCCCTCTCAGCTCGGCTACACGCACCGACTCTGTGCACGCCGGGAAAATGTACGCGCAGAAGGCAGGCAGAATGGTGACAAAATTGATTGGTTCAAAATGTGTGCCACAAAGATGTGATTGGTTGGTGTTTTCCAGGTTTATTCCTGCTGTAGATAGATCGCTCTATTTTAAGAACACATTATGAATTGGTCATTGGTCAAGATCCTTTTAACGAGTATGACAAAAAGTGTATTGAAATCAGATTACCAACCCTAGCTTTAATTTCTCAATGTTAATGTAATTTTATAAATCTCAAGGGGCTTACCTTAAATACATTTACATTCAACTTAGACAAATATGGTGCTATAAAGATAAAATAATTGATATTCAGCAGAGACAAATGTGATGAGGACAGATTTATGGTCTGTTCTAATCAATATCCAATAATCAGAACTCGTTACACATCTGTAAATCTTAAATTTATTTTTTATCTACCGCATTATTTCACAGCTTTTTCTATTTTTTTAAAGACTGAAATAGTTCACTACAGCCTCTGCTGACTTCTTTATTCTTCTATGACTTCTCTTGTCTTTAGTATAATGTTGGCTGTTAGATGTGAGAAAGAAAGTTATTAATAAATGAAAGCTTCTCACCACCGTGTGAGATACTAATTATGTAAAAGTACTTTACATAAAATTTTACTAAACAAAATCAACTCAACATTGAGTTTGTTTAAAATAATTCACTATTTTCAGGATCTATTCCTCTCTTCATTTAGGACAACCACTTCACAAGGTTTTCTCAAACTGACCTGGGCTCAGTATGAGTGTAAAAAAACTGCATGTCTGTACATATGTGTTCATGAAGTGGTCTTCTTGGACATTGATCCTTAAGCTGCATGTCTTATTCATGTAGACACAGAGAGACATTATCCTCGGCCTGTAATCCAAGGACATGCTGGTCTTGACTCTAATCTGTATCAGTTTTCACTGCTGCTGTGTCACTGTGTCTGGCTGTTCTGGCTTTATGTTGAAGCTTTCTGTTGGATTTATCAAGACCTATGATGGTCTCCCCCAAAACTGAGGAAAGAGTTCTGGACTTTAAATCAATATGACTAACCTGCACATTTGTATCTTCTAAAATCATCACCACATGTATAAACGCAGAGAAGTTGACAAGCAGAAGGTGCATGACACCTTTCACCTGTGAGCTGGATCAGGGTCTGTTTCCCCCAGAGGACAAGATTAGTGGTCCTGGGAAAGGAGAACAAGTAGGAATTAACACAGTGACACGGCTCCACCAACACGACCTGAATCTCCCTGGATCTGCAAATGTAGACCTGGATTAGCTTGAGATGGACTGTGATAGCCGAGAGAATTGAACATGCAATGTCTCTCTTCTTGAACCTGCGACCTAGAGTGAGTTGTCTGGACTCTAAACGGGTTAAAGGGGGGAAAGCTTGGAAGAGCTTCAGTAGACTTTTAACTTGCTGCAACGTTACTCCTGTGGGAAAATCCACGTGGACAAGGTCTGATGTCTTACTGGGCCTCTTTCTGGCCATTGAGTGTCAGACTACACTGGGAAACGGGTGAAGCATTAAATAGACACAGGCAGGGTGTAAAATTGACTTTTAACTCACTCATTAGATTTTTTTTACTGGCCACTAATATAAAAATAAATAATAAATTGTTTAATCGTGTCAAATACTTTTGTTTTAATTCATTTGGGGCCTGTTAACAAGACCATGTTGCCAGAAACGCAAAAGCCTTTCAATGCCTGTTAGCAGTCTATAGTAGATGCTCAGTAGTTGGCAATTGCTGTTGTGGTTGCTGTTCCCAGGTGCGCGGGCTACCTTTATCTGATGGAGTACTGTATTTAAAAAAAAAAAATACAAAGAACTTTTTTGCACAAAGAATAGGGAGGAATAAAGTGTGCCTTTCGCCAGGTGTTTAGTGTTAATTTGTTTTTCAATTTATTTTTCATCTATATGCTTTCAAAAGAATCATAAGTGCTTAATGATAGGGGATTTGACCTTGCTCTAATAAAAAAAAGGAAAAAAATATGTGTAGTATATGTATGGTCAGGCCAGACAAAGATTAAGGGGGTCTGTAACTCAAAATACACATGGTTTTAAGTTTCCCTTTAATCTCCGTTAATCTAAAAAGTTGACCAGGGAGACCAGTGGACAGTTTTAGTTGTTTTTATAGAGTACAGTAAGTCCACCTCCTTTCCCAGATGATCATGGCTGGTTAGAAAAAAGTTATCACAAAAAAATCAACTTTGTTAAAAAAATAACATCTTGACAGATAAGAGATTTGCTGGACAAAGATCTAATGTTGAACAAACTAAAGTTGGTAGTGTGTTCAGTGGTAGGAGTTGGATTTAGAAAAATTACATTATGTGTGTCTCTGTACTTTGCAGAAAAGACTTTATTGTTCGAACCATCAAAAATCTACAGGGTGGGTAAGTATTATAAATGATTGGTAAAAAGGGGGGCTTTGTGTGTTTAAAATTTCCCAGATTGGACAGTTTAATGGGGTGTGGGACCGTGAATCTTCTCAGTAGGCTCTTGAGGGATGATAAATGTTGGCTGAAACACAGTTGAACTGATCGGATCATTATATTGGTCAAAACTCACGGTGCACGGCCCTTGTGTGCATCAATCAGAGGAGGAACTGACCAAGCAGTGTGCAAATACAGCTTAGTGGCTTTCATACAAGGAGACTTCAACTGCTTTTTCTTGTTCTGTTTTTCTTATTTAACAAGAGGGGTTAAAAAATGGAATAAAATGTTTGGTGCCAGCATTTGAGAGCCTGTCCAATTCAAATGGAGACAGTCACATTTAAAAGAAGACGGATGCTTCCAGAACAGATTAAAATTGTGGATAAAACCAAACAAATAAAGCAGCACTGAGACTGAAGCCAGGAGTGAAGCCGCAGAAGCCCGCTAAAGAGGCCTCAGCTGCAACCGACAGTAGGAGGGGGTCAGAAATAGAAGCATTCAGTCCCTTGTGTTTTATGAGACTAAAAGGATAGATAAAAAAATGATAAAATCATCTGTGAAAAGCTCCTACTGCTGGAATGTCATTGGTGCCAACATAATTCACCACCTTCCTAGCAGAGGTGTGTTGGGACAGCAGGCTAGGCTAGGATATCATTTCCCTTGGCTCCAGGGAGGAGTGTGTCAGAAAAATTATTCCCTTATCAAGAATGTCAGAAAAATGATTCCCTTGTTATTGACCTCCGACTGGTGGTGCAGCCTGGAAGGATGATGGAGAGTAGGGTTATCAATGATTTTACTCGCAAGGAATGAGCAGCTTACGGGCAATTTATGCAGCTTCTTCTCATTAAAGTCTGCATGGTGTAACATAAGAATTTGTATATAGCAAATGGGCAGGACAGTTCAATTCTGCCTGCAACAAAAGTCATTGAAGTGTTGTTTCCTCTTCATTCTTTGCCTGTCATACACTGAGTTTCACTTTCTGTAGGAGTGCACTTTCAGAGGGAGTGTGATTAGTCTTGGGGCTGTTTTCCTTATCCAGGTCGGTTCAACCCAAGTTGTCTGTCTGGCTTACATGTTGGCTGCTGATATGAGTGTGCCGTCATTAGGGAGTCAAAGCTTGGTAAGGTTGTTTTCCTTTCGACACAGCCTCACACATCCGAATAAAAGAGCACAGAAAGAGACTATCCTACATCTCATAACTATGTAAGATAATATAAAATAACAGAACACTAATTAGGCAATAAGATATTAATAAGCTAAAACACTGATATGATATTCAGTACATTGAAACTTTCATAACAGAGTGTGACAGCTTTACCAGACTTGATGTGTCTGATGGTTGAGTCCCTCATGATCAAACTGAAGATGGCCGTGGAGCAGATCCTTTTTGGAGGTTTCAAGAAAATCTTGCAATGCTGAAATGGGATCCCTCCCAGCGCGCATGTCACCCCAACACTCCGGGTGCAGCCCGTTGATGCTTCAGAGTCGACAGAGTGTTTCTCCACTGCCTCTCTGGTGCTGAAGAGGAGGCCGCTTCGGAGGTTTCAGCACCAGAGAAGAGGGAGACAACACCAGATACTTGGGAGCCGGTTGTTTTGGTTTTCCTTGGCCTGAAAATGATGGTATCCATTAGCTTTTCAGCTGCCTAGATGTGACTAAGTATTAATAGTTTACCTTCAAGTTTCGCCGAGGCAGATACAGATAACAGACTTGGATGTAGAGGTGAGAGGAGCCATGGTTGTA
The DNA here is from genome assembly GCA_036419115.1 of Scarus forsteni. Classification (NCBI taxonomy): domain Eukaryota; kingdom Metazoa; phylum Chordata; class Actinopteri; order Labriformes; family Labridae; genus Scarus; species Scarus forsteni. The sequence goes on along the minus strand of JAZDUH010000147.1, from coordinate 1,226,944 downwards.
TGGTTGTTAGCTGTGGTGGTAACTGGGCTAACTCAGTTGGTAGTCTGATTAGCTATGGTGGGAGCCGAGTCTGCTGTGATGGTGGCCAGGTTAGAAGCCGTAGTGGCAGGGTTAGCTGTGTTGGTAGCTGGGTTAGCTGTGGTAGTAGCTGGGTTAGTTGAGATGGTAGCAGGGTCAGCTCTGGTGGTAGCCTGGTTATGTGGTAGAAGCGTGTTATCTTTGGTATTAGCAGGGTTAACTGTGGTGGTAGCCAGGTTAGCTGTGGTGGTCGCCAGGTTAGCTGTGGTGGTAGCTGGGTCAGCTGTGGTCATAGCCTGATTAGCTGTGGTGGTAGTGGGCCTAGCTGTGGTAGTGACCTGGTTAGCAGTGGTAGTGGCAGGGTTAGCTGCAAAGTAAATTGTGGTAGCCAGAATAGCTGTGGTGGTAGTCAGGTAAGCTGTAGCAGTAGCCGAGTTAACTGTGGTAGTCACAGATTTAGCTGTGATGGTGGCCAGGTTAGAGGCTGTAGTGGTAGGGTGAGCTGCGTTGGTAGCTGGGTTAGCTGTGGTGGGAGCCAGAATAGCTGGGTTAGCTGTGGTTGTAGCTGTGGTCGGAGCCAGGATGGCTGTGGTGGTAGCTGGGTTAGTTGTGATAGTAGCAGGGTCAGCTCTGGTAGTAGCGAGGTAAATTGTGGTAGCCAGATTAGCTGGGATGGTAGTCAGGCAAGATGTGGTAGTAGCTGAGGTATCTGTGGTAGTCGAGGATTTAGCTGTGATGGTGGCCAGGTTAGTGACCGTAGTGGCAGGGTTAGCTGTGATGGTGGCCAGGTTAGTGACCGTAGTGGCAGGGTTAGCTGTGTTGGTAGCAAGGTAAATTGTGATAGCCAGATTAGTTGTGATGGTGGCCCTTCAACTTCACTTTATTTTCCCCTCAGGAAAATTTGCTTTGCAGCCAGGTAAAAACATGAAACGTAAAAAACAGAATGACACAAATCCAGATACAACATTGAGATGGAAAACACAAGTACAAAAAAAAACGAGCAGAACCATCACTGCAATGTTTTTAAATGACATGACTCGACTGTTCATTACAGTCAAATGGAACTATCGCTCATAGATCCAACAGCAATATGTAAGAGAGTGATTTGTAGTTTGTTTATGTGTTTTAAGTAATTAACAGATTTGGTATGAGAGGTTGAAAAATCCTCTTTCCTCTTCCAAAGCTGTCTGCCTCAGCATTAAACATCCTTAAGCACTTTTTTTTGCTGTTTTCCAAACCATAGGTCTTAGTACTGAGGTTTTCAATGCAGAGGACAGAGACTGAGTAATAGTGTGGTTTGTTTCAGCATGATTTCTATGTAGATATTCTGACTAAACAGCTGATATGATTAGTCATGAAATGTGCAGCACAGATGTGTCTGTGAGCAAGACTGAGCATTTTTGTTAAGAAAATTAGGTTCAAACGGAAGGGTTTTTTAATGGTGAGATAAGTTAAAATACTCCAGAAATAACCTTCACATGGACTGATATTCTGCTTCACTGGTGTCCTTAAGAAATAAATTATTCCAAATCATGAAAAATGTGCATTTACAGCTGGTCCATTGAAATACAAAGCCTCTGTGTGAGTTTTCCAGGTTTACCCAATGCTTTAGGAGCACGCTTACATTAGACAGATGGTCAAGGTGTTCAAACTGATCTCCATGTATAAAATATCAAAATTTCAACCAAGAAAGCTTTTGAATTAAGAGTTAAAGTTTTTAAATACTTTGGCTGGATTAACTGAAGAGGCAGATGTTTTTGTTTTTGCCATCCCGAGGCTTCAGTGATTCACTTACAGTAAAGGGAAGCCATTAACAGCATAATTAAAGAAACAATATGAAATATTCCAATTTAAAATGAAATGAATAAGTTTAAGCTGAAAAGTGCAGTAACTTTCACTAGGGTGCATGATCTACCTTCACACAATCTGTGTCATAATTTTTAAAGAGTCAAGCCTCTTAAGAATTACATTGACTGTAAAAATGTCTGCTTATCCATCAGTGTGTGTTGTCCGAGCTAGGGGGAGCTTGAAATTTCATTTTCTATTAAATGTGGTCCTGCAGAGAGAACTTTTGAATCTGAATTTGCTTCAGATTATTAATTATTAATTAGGATTATTGTTGGGTTGTCACCAGTCCTCAACTGTGATAATGGTATACCCCAGGGATCAGTCTTAGGATCCCCGTTGTTTTGCCTTTGCATAAATGATCTTCTAAATGTGTGCAGATAAGCAGACATGAAATTCTTTGGCAATGATAAAACCATTTTTGCACAGAGAACAGCAAAGCAGAAAGCTACATCTAAGCTTTCCCCTTGTTTTATCAAACAGAGGGAACCACTTAATTTTCCTCACAATCCTTGGCAGAGTCTTGACTTGTACATGACAGGAAAGTGCTCGAACCTGCCCACCCTCATGGATAAAATAAAATCATCACAACAAAAAAGCAAAACCTTATTTTGACCCTCTTTGGCTGAAGGTTGGCTGGTAACTATTTGGATCTCGGCAGTCATTTGGATGAGGGGGCAAAACTGAAATGGCTACATCTGTAAATTCTTCTGGTCTTATTCTATGTTGCTCTGGCGTTGCATTAAGTGGTGTTATCTGATCATCTGTGTTTTACTGCCTACTATTTGTGTTGTATAATCCCTGTTTCTTTGGTATTAGTAAATGGGTTCTTCAAGTTAATTTTTTTTAGTCTCTTTGTAAATCTATTTTTTTAAGTGCTCTATAAATAAAGCCAAATTTGTACCTCAGGTTAATATTGAACAGGAAAGTTCACAAATCACCCCTCAAACAGATCACCAGTAAAGAATGAAAACGAGCTTCAGACACTTCGGATACATTCTTCTAAATAAGAGGTGTTTGCCCACAACAGCCTCTTAACTCTTGGAGAGTGTAAAAGATACACCGCTTTCACATCAGAGGGAAACAAAGACTGTTCCCAGGAATGCCCCTGCAGCGCTGTGCTTACAATAGAGATGCTTCCTATTTAAAAAGATGGTTGTTATTCAACACAAAGCAAATACAACTCATAGATGCCTTTCATGCCAACATATCTGCAGGCATTTTAAACATGTAACAGCAATTTAATCACCGCACATCTACTGACCCAGATCATGCTGCTCTGGATGTTTATCTGCAGGAGGCCATTCATGATGCTGCCATCCAACACCAGACATTTAACCTGTTTGTCCTCCTTTATTCTCTCTCTATTGGCCATTAGCGTGTTCTACTGTAAGCAAATATGAACTGATTTGAAGGACCATGCTATTAGGCCTGCTGTCAAATCAGAGGAAGTTTAATAAATTACAAATCAATTACAAACAGATTTGCTTGTTCCTGTCTCACGTGGTGCTTTTATGCCTCCATATGGTTTGAACTGATGTTGAGTGGAAGTACAGTGGAGGGTCATCTTGCCTTACCTCACAAATTTCATCAGTTCATTGTCAAGTAAGACAGGACATTTTTCCAATGTATGACAGAAATCCCTCAATAAATTCTTGAAATGCCCATTACACAAGCATGGCATGATCATGAGGCCCTGGGACATTTGACTCTCTCCATTTCAAATTGTACCTGATTGCTGTTAGGTTAATTTAGGCATACGGGCAAAATTTAAAGAAAACCCTGTTAAGTGTAATTGAGATGTTGTGGCCTATTTTAAAGGCATGAAAAATGCTATTTAAAGAGGTGTGGAGCACAGCTGTTTTGGGTGTATCCTCAACCTTTTTCAGCTATTTTGATGATACAAATTAATGGTGCAATTCCAGGCACAAGGGTGCAAAGAGGATGCATTATGTGCCTTGATTACACATAGGTGTGTTTGTAGCCCGAACATACTGTAGGTCAAACCAATCAGTGACAGCTCTCATTCCCTTTATATCAGGGCATGTTAGGCAGTTGGTGCTTTGCTATTGACACAGCAGAGTTCAATGTTTGGTTTGAATTTTGGTTGGATCATTTAAAGGATAAGTTCGGTTTCTACAGCTTTCACATTGTTTATAGAATGAAGTAGAACAATATACTCACCCAGAAGGCTTTCCTGATCCAAACAGTGCTTCGGGAGATATTTAGATCCAAAATCGAGCGGCGGACGTCCGTATAATGGTAGCACACGGGGCACGTAGCGCCGCTCCTAAAACTGCATTAATCGTCCAAAAACTCATTAGTTTCGTCAATATTTCATCATGGTCCGCTCGGGCTACTGTTCCATTACAGTCTGTGTCGCTCCAGACATGTTTTGTGACTGTACTGACCTCTGAACTAAAGAAGTAGAATGTTTGCCTCTTCTCTTGCTGTGCCACTTAACACAAAGAAAGAACACTTTTGGGAAACTGTATGAAATATCTTAATGCTCAGACTAAAGTGTTTTTCCGCACTGAAGCATCTAGAACTCATGAGCCAATGAAAAACTCAAGTCAGAACTTAAAAACAGTCAAGTTAAAACAAAAAGGATCACACATCTATATAGTTTTCATAGACCTGTAAATTTTACATAGAATACGTATTGGCTTCAAACATTTTAATTTCTCATTTTTCCAACAGGAATCCTTGGCTCTGTTCCCTGCTGCCTGCATAAAATACACTGGTCAGCCTGTCATATTGTCTGTGAGCATAATTCACAGCGTGTGTAAACAAATTTCATTAATGATGGTTAATGCTGCATGACAATGTTAAATAGGGAAAGTGTTTTTCTTGTTTTGGGGGTTTTAAGCATGCTAAGTCAAACCACAATAGCACACTGTGCTTACGCACGATTACGTCAGCATCTCGATCAGGGGTGTCCTAACATTTTTCACTAAAGGCCCCATTTTTAAAAATGAAAGGATGACTGGGCCAGGTAAAAAAAACAAGTCACAACAAGCACACAGGACAGTTCAGAGATGCTGAAGAGTTCATCTGATGACTTTTTCCAGAAGCAGGCTAGCAGTGTTTGAGCTAAGCTAATTAGCTTGGAAGAGCTTTGGCTGTCTTTTTCGTGTTACTGGATGCACACATGAAAGAATGGTGTCTATCTGTATGCTATGGACTTGGGACTGAAGCCAGATGTGCAAAAGAAAAAAATCACAAAAATTGTTCTAAATCAGACATTGAGATGTAGAAGAAAGACAAATGATGGCCTTAATATGCAGTAATTAGTTTGTCTTTATTAATTGTTAAAGTGCAAGATTTTAGATTTAATATCTTCCATTTCTTTTAGATCTTGCTCAGGTCCAACTAAAGTAGACCACTGGATGCATTTGGCTACTTTTCCATAGTTTGGACATCCCTGACCTAGATCTTCTTGCTTACTAAGACTCTTGTACGCAGATGTTTGCGCTGATGCTGAAGCTCTCTGACCTCCATTCATACGCTGCTCCTCACACACAGTGAAGTTGTCATCCTGTCTGAAAAGCCAAACAGCAAACACATGGGTCCTATGAGCAGCCCTGTGTTTTGACACCCTGTATGGTGGAAGTACAAACACACGCAGTATTTTTAGTTTGGCACACAGAGCTGGAGTGAGGAGGGAGCATAAGAGGGCCATGCATGGTGTCAGAGAGGGTGCTGCTCTTCACCAGACTCTGACACTAAACGTTTGAGAGTGCTGCTGAGAATATGATCAAGGACTCTTTTGTTGCCTTTCACTAAAAGGTTCTTGTCCCTCCTTTTTTTTTTGCCTGTGAATATCCTCAGCGTCCAGAACCAGCACGTGTCAATGTCACACAGGCAGTGTGAAGGAAATGCACAGAAAAGGTCAAATAGGCAGCTTGCAAAGAACCACAGAGTTTGTTCACAGACAGCCTACAGAAAAGATTCCACATCAGTGACCATATGTAATTAACTGTTTTAGGTAGGTAGCAATAAAACTCTATTTGTCCGTTTTCTGGAATTCCTCCTTCCAGCCACTGAGACTGTCTCCATCATGCGGGTTTGACCCAGAGGTTGCCAAGCTGTGTTTGTGTCTTTGTCTGCATCCTCAGTAGGGTACAACTGTGGTTTTGGCGAGTGAAGGGGAGGAGACAAGGACAGTAGTGAGGGGACGCATAGAGGAAAACGTGGGATAAAAGCCGAGGAAGTATTTCAGCTTAGCACGCCATAAATGGAGCTGAGGTGAGGAGTTCATGCCAAGGAGCGGAAGTTCATGTAATTTCACGTTCAAGAGTATGGAAATATGCTACAATTGAGCTCCAACCACAATATGAGGTAAACAACACCCTCGTCTGCTATCATCTAACCATTAAAAACACACTTTATTCAAAATGTCAAGTGCAAGACTCCGTCAGCCTGTTATTCCCATCATATAAAAAAAAAACATCTGCTATCACCAAGTGTCTCTTTACCCTGGTCTGTCATTGTGCCTGAAAGCCAGGCCTTCTCACTGCAGTCCCCAGAACACCAAATAAAGTCGGCCAATTTCGGGTTGCTGATGTCATCTTCACCGTTTTCTGGCTGCCCTGTAATCATCCCCGTTCTGCTCTGTGATTGGAGGAGCCGCTTCGATCTGGCCTCGGTGACATCTGTGGAAGAAAGAGATGTAGAAACATATGGCTCCTTTAAAGCTAATCCTGAAATGCTCTTTATTTTACAGATAATTAAACTTCTCCAAACTAAACCCTGCATCACATTTAAGATGGTAATAAATTATAGCTTACTTCTTTATTTCACGGCATGCTGATGTATATTTAACGTTGTAGAAGTACTGACATCAAAGATTTCTAGGAAGGGAAATTTCGAGTAATGCTGGCCTTTCAACCAACAGTCTATTGAGAGATTGGAGGGATCCGGAGAGTTTTACAGGAGAGGGGCTAAACTTACATGATCTCACGCCAATCCTGAGGTCAGACTACATGATTTATGCACAATTATGGCCTGACCCAACAATCGTAGACCCCTCAGCCAGAAAATCTGTATTTCTCATCATGTGTATTGTGCCATAGTGACCGAGAAGACTAGTCTAGGACGCCAGACAGAAAGACAGCAGGTTTGATTTTTGTCCTGCCTCCTTCGATTTGGATCCTGACATGAGAGACCAAAGAGAGCACTTGGAGCTCTGATGCCTTGGGAGCTACAGTATGAGAAATTAGGTAGAGCCCTGAAAACAACATCCCTGCCTTTAGGATATACAGTGGAAAGGCTACTGCCAGACTGTAAAAAGAAAAATGTTTGGGAGAAGCAGCAGAAAAATATTATAAACTTGGTGAATGACTGCTTGCATTTATCATCAAGCTAACAAATCATTAATCAAACATTTGGAAAGACAAACAACAGAATAGCACTCTAAATATGTGTGTGTGTCTGGTTGCGTCTTTACATCATCCCTCATACATCCAACATCATCACGCCAGAATATTCAACCAGTTTCAATCGTGAAGTATACCATGCTTGTGGGGGCAAGTCACAGAGTAATTTTATGGCCCTTTTCCACTAGCTCGCCTTGGCCCTGCTCTACTCGGCCCTACTCGATTTGCAGCGTTTCCACTGGCCTGGTACCTCCTTAAACAGGCTAGTTTTAGTACCTACTCCGCTCTGGTTCCAAACGAGCTGAGTCGATCCTAAAAGATGACGTCACCGACTGCCAGCTACTGATTGGTCAGACAATGTCGTCATCGATGAGTCATGAGCACGAAGACCGAGAATGCTAGCGGTAGCTACCATTAGCTTACCCTCATAGTCTTTTCTTTTTCAACTCGATTGCTCTCGTCCTCGGCTTCATTCTGTTGTATAGCTTCCAAAACTCTCCTGTGCTTCTCAAGGGGTATTTCTTCTTACCACCTGCAGCCTTCTTCTGCTTTCCTTTTTTGCTCTGTGACAAAAAGCCACAGATTGTTGTGTCACGCTCAAAATGACGTCACCGCAGTGCCGCTCAGCTGTTTACAGCGACACTGCACCCCATTGGGCAGGCGACTGGGGCTAATGGAAAAGCAGCACAAGGCGAGTAGAGTAGAGTAGGGCTAATGGAAAAGGGCCATTAGTCACCTAAAGTGACAGGGTGACTGATAAAAAAGTGACCTTGGCATTCAGTGTCTATTATAGGACAGATCCAGCTGCAGTGATAGGCCAGTATTGGAGTATTTACTTCTAAAAACTCAAAGACATGTTAATTTTTTATTTCAGATTTGCAGCCCCAAATAGTAGGACCTACCAAAACAAGCATATAAATGGGGAAACATTTCCTAAGCAATTTTCTTCTGAAATGCATACACAGCCAGAGGGCATAGCAGTTACAACTTCCTTCATATAGGACATAGTTGGCTCGCTAGCTGTTTTGAGGATTGTTACAATTTGGCCCCTGTTTACACAACCAAGAATGTTTGCATTTTGTCGTGGTTTGGCTGTTAGTTTAAATGGTAAAAGTGTTTTGGGTGCTCAAAACAGAACATTTTTGAAAGCAGTAATAAAAATTAATGTTCAAGAGAGCAAACTTATGAAAAGACCACTGCTTCTGACTCTCTGTATAACGAAAGACCAGACCAGAAAACTGAGACACCACCACCTAGTGGCCTGGCATGTAGACTACACTGATCTCTTCATGGATTATTGTGCACAGGGGGAAAAGACAAAATCAAAACCAAAGCCTAAATAATTGGACCTTTTTTAGTCGATCATCTTCACATTAACAGGCCTCAGTCCTCGTTTCTTACTGCTCTACACGTTTGTGGCTTCAAGGAAAGGACAAAGAATTCAATTTTGCATTACACTAGACATTTTTGTTAACAAATAGATACACTCAAACAACATTATCATATGTGTAAGAGGAAAAAGAGGGAGGGGCTGATTGAGTGACCAGTCTGTGCTTCTGTTTATTGGTCATGTTGTTTCAACCAAAAATAAAGTAAAACTATTATATTAGCCTTTAATATGGTAATATCAAAGGTTCGGTACATGTATTGGTCATAAGTCTACGTATAGATGAGGCTTGACACTGAGCATGTGTTCTGCATATGTAGTTGATCTGTAATAATAACAGAAAAAAGACCAAGTACATTTTTGGAAAACAGTGCAACAGTCATTCATTTATAACCTGCTCTCTCTTATTTCTGCCCTATGATGTTGCTTTTCTGTGATCAGACGAAAACAATTAAATCTCTCCAGGAAAAATTGCCCACTGGTGTGTTTGATCAAGAGCTGCTGAATTGGAAGTATGCGGACAGGGTGAGGACAGAGCACTGTATTGTATCTGGAAATTGGACCTTCTTCAAAGAGAACCACTCTGATTGCACACAATTACTCCCTCAAATATATCTACAGGGGGGCCTGTATAAAACACAATAACAGCCCATCAAAACAAATTTTGCAACCCATCATTAAGAGCTACAGCTCCTTCTGTTCAACGTTTTCGTCTGATGTTTACACCTTCTCCCAGAAGAACTTGGTTACAAAGAAGCAATATATTTTCAATGTTATGAAGTGCAGTGTTGGACAAGTAGAAACAGGCTAAAAAAGTGGACCCAGACATTCCTCTACCCAGTGATGCTTTCTAGCTTCTTCAAAAGGGATCCAAGGTAGATCCATATTATCATCATTGAACCAAACATTTTGGGCTGTGGGAGCACATCAGAGTACCTGAAGGAAACTACACATAGAAAGGACCTGTCCAGCTGGGCAGTTGATCCAATAATAGTCTAGTAAATTTGACTCTTCTACAATGTCTCCTCTCTGGCTTGGTTAAAAAGGCCTCCAATGTAACCCAACCATCCTAACCGGATGCCTGAGCCACCTTAATCCTTTCATGCATGAATTATTAAATTACAACGGAAAACTTCTTAAAAAGTTTGTTTATTCTTTCCAACAAGCTAAAAATCATTCATTTTTTTTATTATTTTAGATTTTAGAGAGACTGTGAGGAGTAATTACAAAAAAGTCTCACTTTTAGATATATGCCTGATCGAAATACACACTTTAAGATGAGTTTTATAGCATCAAAATAAGTTACCTATAAATGCTATTCCTTAGCCTTCCGGTCGGGTCGGACAGGGCTGGACTGGCCTGGATACTCAACTTCAGGAACAAGACAATTAAAACTAGAGCAAATTTATATTATTTTATTACTTATATTACACGTCTTAGAGCACCGGGTTGTAAGTACCGATATATAGCCGGCTACAACTACGATACTAAGTTTTCCCAAATTTGCTTGTTGTCACACATCAAAAACTACCGCTACGTAACTAGAAAGAGATACATTACCTCATCGCTTTGCATCCTGTAAGTTGTTGAAAAAAGAAGTTGTAAAGCAATGCAGAGTTCTGAGGAAGGTCCAAGCTGCATTCATTAGCATCACAACAAACACATGCTTTGGCTTTAGTCACGTCTTTGGTGCATTCCAGTTGTAGTCAGAAGTAGGAATTTCAGGGTTCCAAGTAGGAAACTGCAACTGGAAAGTCCCCCGAAGTCAGAATTTCCTACTGGGAACTCGTTAAAACCTCGCCACCCCCGAGTTCACAATCAAAGATGGATGCCCCCAGTGTGAACAGTTATTTAGCTCCTGTAATATTCAATTTATTTGCATTTCTGACTGGGGTGTGTCGCTCTAGATCAGCTGTATACACAGTATTGTGAGACTTATATTTACAACAATGCTGCCATAGTGATAATCACATTCTTCATGTGATATTTGTGAATTACAACACAGGGCGTGCTAACAACAGCTAACAATAGCCTGGTAGATCGGCGTGTTTTTTTCAACTTCAACTGGAACGCCAATAAGTCGGAGATGATGTCACTCCCGGTTCCGAGGTTACTGGAACGCAGCATTATGACAGTTGCCGAGTGTGCTCATGGGTAGCAGAGTCTTTATTTCGCCGGTAATAGATTCTCACCTTTAAGGGGAGTCATGTATCTGTCCACTGCAGCGGACACAATGCATCAAAGGTATAAATATTAATATCGTGGAACTTAATAAAGATCCACAAACAAATGTCTCTGACAAACATTTATTTAGAGTAAATAAAAGAAAAAGCTTAATCTGTAGCATATGTATCACTGCTGTTAAGTGAACCAATGACTTGTGAATTACACCCAAATTCCTAATAAGAACTACAAGATTATGTGAAATCTGAATACAGGCATAATGCCCAATTTTCCTTTCATCAGCCGTTTTGGATTTAAGATGCAGTATCTCTATGGTAAAAATGTGCAAAGTTAACATATTTATGAAATGTAAGACAGAGGTTTGGGACTTTACCTGGTAGTTGGATGGTACTGCAACTTAAAGGGTGTACAGTTTATTTATTTATTATTATTTAGATCTGTTTTCTGTAGTGGACACCGTGCATTTAAGGGTTAAGCTGGCTCCTTTAGATGAGGGGGGCTGCAACTCTACAGTAAATGCCTCACAATCCTGGAGCTGCTCGACAGCTGCTCCATTGCTGAGGTAAGACTTTGCTTTTTTATATTCAGTTATGACTGTCGAAATGTCAGATTAGGTGACCACAGGGCCACAAAGACAAGCATGACGGACTTAAGGACTGACATGACGATGGTGGAAGGAGGAGGGCTGACAGTGGAGACAGTAAACAAACACACTGTATTTAGAGAACTATACTTTTGTTGTCTTTACAAAGGTCAGGATAAATGATGTGTTACCTTGATGATAACTCACTAAGGTACTGACATTCTTCTGTTGTTTCTGTCCAACTTTTTTTTCACAGTTGGGTGGAAGCTTCTCTACAACATTTAAAGTTAGGGATGTTGATTGGAGATCTTAACAAATGCTCCTGTAGCTCTCAGGGCATCATCTTCAGTCTGTTACATCCCTATTTGTTGAAAATGCTGTGCTCTGGTGCTCTCATTAGTTAAATGTCCCTGATCTGAAGTAAGAAATCATTAGATGAGATCAGATGAGATTGGATCAGATAATACTTTACTCTTTGGAAAAAAACTTTCTCAGGGAAATTGGGAGGCAAGACAAAAATCCAAATATCAATTAACATGCTAGACTTTCTGTAGTGGAGCCATGAGGCGTCCTAGACAGGCCTTTTTAAAATACACAAACACAGACTGTAACCTACATGTAAAAAGTCGATGAACCACAGGCAGCTCGCTCAAGCCTTTTTTAACATATACCGGTAACAATAATAAGTCGATTTAGTTCACTTATAGGCGGCACGTTGGTACAGCTGGTAGTGCACCTGCATCACATGGAGATGGTCGCCAGCTTGATCTTGGGGTCAGGGAAAGACCTCTGTGTGAAGTTTGCATTTTCTTCCCATGCATGCATAGGTTCTCTCAGGGCACACCAGCTTCCTCACACATACCAAAAACATGCTCACGAGGTTGTTTATACTTTCTTTTTTGACAGACAAGAAGGTGTTTTAGTTCATACCTTTACATGTTCATCAGGGATCTTCCATCTTTGTCAGAAGTGTCACCCGATGTTAGTGTGACTTGTCCTTTTTGTAAAAGTGTGAACTAAAACACCTTCTTGTCTGCTGAAGAAGAAAGTATAGGCATATCATCAACACAGACATAACATAAAGAACCTACTTGGACTATGCACTACACTCACTAAGTTGACTCGAAATTTCCCAATGAGTGTGAGAGGGAATGGTTGTCCATCTCTCTATGTGGCCCTTTTCCACTAGCACGCCTTGACCCTACTCTATTCGGCCCTGCTCAATTTGCAGCGTGTTTCCACTAGCCTGGTACCTCCTAAAACAAGCTAGTTTTAGTACCTACTCCGCTTTGGTTCCAAGTGAGCTGAGTTGCGTATTTAAACACGCGTAGTGCCTGTGACGCGCGGCGCGTAACGCCCGAGGATGGACGCTGGACCATTTTGACAAGCTGAGGGGCAACGCACGTCACTGCACAGGCGGAATAGAGAGCCGAAGCCAGTCGGACTCAGTGATGACCCGTGCAGGCAAATCCAGCTGGAAACAAATATTTACAGAACTTACCTTCAAAACCTGTCTCCTCAGCAACTTTCACCCAAGCCTGCTCCTTTTTGTTCCGGTCTCTGTAGAGTACACACGTCGAATCGTATAGCTCCGGATGATGGCAAACAGCACAGATCAACCTCTCCTCCATCTTTCAGCGGGATTTGAGCAGGAGCAGGTGACCGGAGCATCACACGTCATCAAATCAATGATGTCGAGGGGGAATGTCATCGCTGATTGGCTGCCGCGGCACAGCATCACGCGAATTTGCGTTAAAAGTTAAATATATTCAACTCGAGCGTAGAGGCGTTTGCCGCCCCAAACGCCCCGGATACTCCATACCCGCTGCGTCCAACACGCCGCCCGGGGCGAATCTGCGTCCAAACGTGTCTTTGCATTGACTTTGTATGTAATCTCAACGCATGTGTTTGCGAAGTAGCGTGCGGTGTGGCCATAGCATAATGATTGTATGCAGAGCAAATACATTTTTTAAAGCTTTAGTGCATGTTTACAGCCTTGTTCACAAAACCGCTTCATTTGCTATAATTAAAACATTTATGTACTCTCACTATGAGGATGTAAATTATTTATATCACCCAATTTTTCTTTTTTAGGATTTCCTGATGCAGCATTGTCATTGCTCAGGTGCCCTTAAGCCTTGTCTTTACATGGCCTCTCTGTCTGTGAGAAGGCTGAGCCAAAGTGAGGCTGAGATGACATGTACCATGCCAGCACCCATTAGAGAGCATCAACAGTGATCCAAATGCTCCTTTAACATTCAGACGGCTGACATTGCATGGCTTTGTCCAATTATTTGAAAGTCAGTGATTCTACAGATGCTGCTTGATGGAGGATGTAAACCTTTTTCTCTTTTTAGTCTTTTAGCTTCTGTGTCCCGCAGATAATAAATCTAACCCTGACTTTAGAAGAAGTATTGACTTTGTTATATCATATCTGCCCTTGTCAGTACACTTATTTACTGTCCTTTAATCTTCAGTAGAGACAACTGCCTGAGGTTACTCATTCAATATGGAAAAACTTTGAAGAAATCCTTTTAGGAACCATCTGTCACTAAAACTTGTAAAAAAAAAAGGCAGCCCAAGAGGAGGAGGGGGAACCTTTTCTGTCCTGAGTTTACCTCCAAGGCATAATAGTGACAAAGTGTTCACTTTCACATTCCTCGGGACAGGATTTCTCTTCTCTGAAAGGAAGCAAATAAAACTGATGAAGCAAAGAAGCCACTGATAAAGAGGAGAAGAAATGTGATGTATGAACTTAAGGAGTTTCCAACCTCCACTTATCTCTCTGGTGTCTGGTTAATTCATTTCTCATGTGATGTGACGTTACTGTCCCCTGCTGGTGGTGCTCCAAAGTGCACTCACATTGTTCTGTCTGACATTTACACTGTCATTTCTTTTTTATACCCTCCTCTAATATTTATTTTTGGCATTAAAGTGAAACATTTAAAAGACATTCAGAACCAGGACTTAGTTCACATTTTCTGTTCACTTTTCTATTATTTATAGGTCTCAACATTACTCACTTGTACCTCATTTCACATATAAAGTATTTCTAAACCTGAATGATGCATGCAGTAGATGATTCCCCTTTATTAAGCAGCCCTTCAACATATGGCAGAAAAGAGTTGGTGTAGTTTGTTCAGAGTCCTGTAGAGGGCAGCAGAGCAGCATCATTTCACACCCCAGGACTTCCTCTGTCCCCCAGCTCTCAGACATTTCATCTGATTTGTATTTTTCTAAGAGATGAATGACTCAGACATCCTCCACAGACGCACATGCATTCGACTAACGTGGAAGTAAAAAATAAGGAAAACCACACGTGCTTTGACAGCTGGGTTGAACTTTGTAAAGTTTTTTTCACAAATGTCTGAATCAGGGGCCCTCGCATCACCAGGGCTGAATCATTGTTTTCATATTCAGGGTCTTTCACTTCATGAGAGTGACGTAGAAACCGAGGGAGAGGGATCATCAATCATCACTATAATAAAAATGGATTCATGTTGGGTGTTGGATGTATATATTTGTATATATATATGTATATGTGTATTTCATATATGTTTGTATGTATCTGTGCATATATGTGTGTCCATAAAATGAAGAGTTTTATGCTCTATTGACTGATTGATTGATTGAAATACACATAATTACATGAACATAAACATGTTTTCTCTCTTTATGTGATTTTATTATTTTTTTCTTTTTTCAATCTCTATTATTGTATATATATACAACATTCAAAGCACAGGGTTGGACAGTCATCAAGAACAGTAACCCCTCCCCCCCACGCCCCCCCCCCACCATCCCCCCACCCCCATTCCCTTTCGGGTTCCCACACCAGAATTAATACACTTAACTTCCCACAAAAATTACAATAAAAATACCAACAAACATACTCATCCACACTCACACACATACCCATGCACACCAGCCGAAATAAATACATGAATAAATTGGATATTGAGGGCATGCACCTGGTTTAACTTTGCTGCAATCTAGAAGAGAGGATGTCAATGCACCCCCTGAGCTGTCTGACTAACACCAGGTGCACATCCACCAAACCCACGTCGCAAGTCACAAGTCAGTTCTTTATGTGATTTTATGTGAAGATTTTAATTTCTTGCTTAAAGGTGCTATGAGGAGAATCCATTTCCAGCGACATAAAGACTCTGCTACCCATGAACACGCGTGGCGACTGTTGTAAAGACGTTATAGAATTTCATGCGCTGTAGGTTCAAATCCACCAACTGCAACAATTTGAAAATATCTGAATTTTTTTCTTCTGTCACTCTCATAGTGCAGACAACACATAACACAAAAACTGGGCCTCTGACAACAGGCACAGTTTTCCATAGAAATACTTTCCTTTTACCAGCGGTCCATTCTGATCATGACGATAATCTGAACACAATGCCAAATGAAGAGATAACTACTTTATTTGTGTACAAGCTCATTTGTGTCTTCTCCCTTATTTAAATGTAGGGCACTGTAGCACTATCATTATAAATAATAATAAAAACATGCCCTCTGAAAATCTAAACTTTCAGACGTGTGCGTGTGTACGCACAGGCTAAGCGCCTCATTAAAAAAAATATATATATATATATTTTTTAAACGGTCGGCAATGCTTTGCCAGGCAGCAGCTCTGGCTTTAATTACTGCATTGATTGATGCTGCCCTTTTTTCCTGCTGGATTTTTGGTTTTGACTTGAATTTGTCATTAACACGTCAGGGCTTTTTCTCTCCCTTGGACACGCGCTCAGCCGCAGCTTGGATCAGCCTGGCTTGAATAAGCGTCTCTGAAAAACAGTTGAGCCTCGTTAGTGGAACTACTTGCAGCTGAGATTAAAGTGGCTGCTTCTTCAAGCCACGCTTACTGGCAATAACCCAGCCTTTTTTTAACCCCCCAAGTTACACTGACTTTACAACAATAATCAAACAAAGTTATTTGTTTTGATGTTCATATTTTATCACTTATTGAACTTCTTTGTTATGAAGATTCACTGAAGTCCACTGTCCTTTATCGTTTAATCACTTAGTGATAAACAGGGCATAGCATGGGCATGTCTATCAGGTCTATTAAGACATGGCATGGTCCTTAACATGGCAGGTTAGAAACTACATCAGGTTCAAGTGACAACCCAAAGACCCATTTTTTCCTCTTCCTCTTTCCCTGACGTCTTCCCTTTCATATCTGAGAAAGCAGGGCGCTGCTCTGCTGGCGACCTGACAGTCTTCCTGATCCTGTCTCCCCATGCATGTGACTGTCTTTGTATGTTATTTGACGATTTCAACTTTAAATAATTTTTTTTTGCTCTGTACTTCTGACATGTGCGATGAAAATAGTCAGATTGATTGATGTCTTTCATTATGCAAAAGATGATGCACTGCTGGATCCACCAACAATTGGCTTACTCCTGAACCTCATTCTTTAACTTCATGGACCAATCACATGTCTCAAAGTCACTCAAAACACTAACAAATGTGGGCCATAGGCTTCCATTGAAAAGCACAAACTCTCTCCTTTTGCCCATGAGAGGATGTCCAAGTCCTCTAATGGGTAAAAGAGGATGGGTGCATCCATCAGGATATCATACCACGGCCAAAGTCACCAGATCTCAACTCAATAGAGCAATTTTGGTATGTGGTGCTATAAGATTCCAGCACCATTGTATAGTACACAGGGTAATAAAGAACACAGGGTATCAAAAGGTACAAAACCCAAAACCAGTGAAGTTGGCACGTTATGTAAATCGTAAATAAAAACAGAATACAATGATTTGCAAATCCCTTTCAACCTATATTCATTTGAATACACAGCAAAGACAAGATATTTAACGTTCAAATTGATAAACTTTGTTATTTTTTGCAAATATTAGCTCATTTGGAATTTGATGCCTGCAACATGTTTCAAAAAAGCTGACACAAGTGGCAAAAAAGACTGAGAAAGTTGAGGAATGCTCATCAAAAACTTATTTGGAACATCCCACAGGTGAACAGGCTAATTGGGAACAGGTGGGTGCCATGATTGGGTATAAAAGCAGCTTCCCTGAAATGCTCAGTCATTCACAAACAAGGATGGGGCGAGGGTCACCACTTTGTGAACAAATGCGTGAGCAAATTGTCCAACAGTTTAAGAACAACATTTCTCAATGAGCTATTGCAAGGAATTTAGGGATTTCATCATCTACGGTCCGTAATATCATCAAAAGGTTCAGAGAATCTGGAGAAATTACTGCACCTAAGCGGCAAGGCCGCAAACCAACATTGAATGCCCATGACCTTCGATTCCTTAGGCGGTACTGCATCAAAAACATATCACCACATGGGCTCAGAAACACTTCAGAAAACCACTGTCAGTAACTACAGTTCGTCTACATCTGTAAGGGCAAGTTAAAACTCTACTATGCAAAGCCAAAGCCATTTATCAACAACACCCAGAAACACCGCCGCTGGGCCCGAGCTCATCTAAGATGGACTGATGCAAAGTGGAAAAGTGTTCTGTGGTCTGACCAGTCCACATTTCAAATTGTTTTTGGAAACTGTGGTCGTCGTGTCCTCCGGACCAAAGAGGAAAAGAACCATCCGGACTGGTATAGGTCCAAAGTTCAAAAGCCAGCATCTGTGATGGTATGAGGGTGTATTAGTGCCCAAGGCATGGGTAACTTGCACATCTGTGAAGGCACCATTAATGCTGAAAGGTACATACAGGTTTTGGAGCAACATATGTTGCCATCCTAGCAACGTCTTTTTCATGGTCCTTCCTGCTTATTTCAGCAAGACAATGCCAAGCCACATTCTGCTCGTGTTACAACAGCGTCGCTTTGTGGTCTCCTCAGTTCCCAAACGTTTACTGAGTGTTGTTAAAAGGAAAGGCGATGTAACACAGTGGTAAAAATGCCCCTGTGACAACTTTTTTGCAATGTGTTGCTGCTATTAAATTCTAAGTTGATGATTATTTACAAAAGAAAATCAAGTTTCTCAGTTCGAACATTAAATATCTTGTCTTTGCTGTGTATTCAATTGAATTTAAGTTGAAAAGGATTTGCAAATCATTGTATTCTGTTTTTATTTACGATTTACACAACGTGCCAACTTCACTGGTTTTGGGTTTGTAAAAAAAGTAAAAAAAAAAAAAACGAAGATTTAAAGGTGTAGTCAGCAATGTGGGAGAAAACGAGTGGAGAGGTTGTTGATAAACGAATATAGACCCGCCTCTCCCTTCATACCTCACCTCACACACACACACACACACACACACACATAGAAATAATGATAAGCCATAAAAACATAGCTAAGGTAACCCTGACTTGTCAGACAATAGTAGCCACTCGACTGCTGTTATTGATAACATCACAACAACAGTACATTTTGGCAGATTAGACAATAAGATGAATGCCCGACGGCTGTTACTGTTATGTAAAGCACCACAATAAGAGTTCCCTCCACCGTAGGAAAGCAACACAAATGTTGACCCCGATCTTCGCTCCTTCATGGTCATTGCCCTTCTTTTTCACTTTTCACTCCTCTGAACTTTTTCTTTTGGGCTGTATTTCAGCCATTGCTACTGCACATATTGTATCTCTCTCTTATGCTAACTGCACACGTTACGCAACCTACTACCCCCCTCTGTCTGATCTGCGAAACCAGCTTCTCTGGTTGCTGATGACAGTGTGCAGAGGGTAACTGGCATCGCCCATGATGCCCAGTAGTTTGTCAAGGGTCCTCCTCTCTGCCACCATCACCAGAGAGTTTCCACAATTTGATTAATCTTTGCCACATAAAAGAGGCTGTTGTTAAGGCAGAAAAGGGGACAGCCAGGTCCTAACAAAGTGTCCCTAATAAAGTGGCAGGTGAGAGTTTGTCTCCAAAAGAATTCTTTAATTAAGTGGGAGCCAGTGAGTAGGAGGATTGAACTGGAATAACATGAGTGGACCTCATCAGCAGTCAGTAGTGTTGTGGATCATTTGTAGATGATGAAGGAAGGACTTTATAAGGCAATTGAAGAGGAGGTTGCATATATTAAGCTGGGAAAATATAAGTAAGTAAATTAAGAGCAGAGTTTAGGGAGGATTTCCTAAACAGAGGAGACAAATTTAACTCTCTCTACTTTCAGTCCCACCCTATGCAAAAAGAAAAACATCACAGAACACATCTGCTTCTCCATCTCATGTAAATTATTAATTTTCATGTTCGCAGCACACCAGATCCACCCCTGCATGTTTATCCCTCTAGACTTAGTTAATCACACGCATACACTATGCCAATACTTGAATAACTCAAGTAGACAGAATCCATACTCATGTCTTTCTCTCCTCTCCCCATAACTTTTCCCATGCTACACATAGGAAGGTTCCTACATGATGGAATTGCCTTTTCTATCAAAAAGCAATTTGCCTTAATGAAAACAGATTACAGATAAGGATGATGAAACTGGTCATGCATTTCAATCAGGGGAGTGCCAGACATGATGCGTGTGTGTGTGTGTGTGTGTGTCTGGGCTGCTAACTGAGTTGGAGATGAGATCTGAGCCCCTGGCTGTTTCTTCACAGTCAGACATTCAGATGGTGATGCAGCGTTTTCGACCTCCTGTGGCAGTGATGGACAGGTGATGGAGGAAGTCTGTTCAATGAAAGTTATGAAGTAACACTTTTCACATTTTTGCCTCTGCCAAGAAGGTTATGCTACTAGCAGTGTCTGTTTGTTTTTATGTTTGTGTTTTGTTTGTTTCTATGTTTGCAACATAACTCAAAAGTTATAAACAGATTTCGATGAAATTTTCAGGAAATGTCCGGATTGGGACAAGGAACAAATTATTAAACTTTGGAAGTGATCCGGATCACCGTCTTGATCCAGGAATTTTTAAAGGATTCTGTAACATTGCGAGATAGGACCATTTTCAGCATTTGTGCATATTTGTATGTTTTCATGATCACCACTAGTATTTTGATGAAATAAAGGTAGGACTAATATTTACGGTGAAATTCACAATATGGGTGAGGACTGTGGCGCGGGCAGAGGTCTGCACTCTCTGGGTGCTTTTCTAGTTTATTACATGGATTGTTTCTTCACAGATGTGAAGGATCTCATGTGGTGAAATCAATCAATGCTGATGCCAGGAAGGCTCATCTGGGAGGACGACTGTCCCGGATTTCACTGGTGAAGAAGTACACTATATTACCAAAAGTGTTTGCTCACTCATCCAAATATTCGGTTGTTCCAGTAACTTCCATGGCCACAGGTGTATAAAATCAAGCAGACTGGCTCTACAAATATTTCTGAAAGAATGGGTCGCTCTCAGGAGCTCAGTGATTTCCAGTGTGGTTCTGTGATAAGATGTCACTTGTACAGCAAGTCCAGTCATGAAATTTCCACATGACTAAATATTTTACAGGCAACTGTTAGTGGTGTTAAAACAAAGTGAAAGTGATTGGGCACAACAGCAACTCTGCCATGAAGTGGTGGCATAAAATCAGCAGATTGCTGAGGCACATAGTGCAGAGAGGTTGTCAACATTCTTCAGATTCATTACCTAAAGACCTCCATCTATGTGACTTCAGATTCCCTTAAGACCAGTGTAGAGAGCTTCATGAATGGGTTTTCATGGCCAAGCAACTGCATCCAAGCCTCACACCACCAAGTGCAATGCAAAGCATCAGATTTAGTGGCGTAAAGCACAATTGCTACTGGACTCCAAAGCAGAGGAGGTGTTCTCTGGAGTGACCAATCACGCTTCTCTGTCTGGCAATTCAGTGAACAAGTCTGGATTTGGTGGTTTCCAGGAGAACAATACTTGTCTGACTGCACTGTGTGAAGTATAAAGTTTGGTGGTGGGGTAATTATGATGTGGGGTTGTTCTTCAGGAGTTGGGCTTAGCCCCTTAGCTCTGCTGCACAACACATTTGGACAATTTCATCCTCCCAAATTTGTGGGAACAGTTTGGGGACAGCCCCTTCCTGTTCAAACATGATTATGCACCAGTGCCAAAGCAGGTCCATAAGACATAGACGAGGGAGTTTGTTGTGGAAGAACTTGATTGGCCTGCACAGAGTCCTAACCTCAACCAATAGAACACCTTTGGATGAAGGAGAGTTGAGACTGAGAGCCAGGCCTTCTGGTCCCACGTCAGTGTGTGACCTCACAACTGTGCTTCTGGAAGAATGGTTAAAAATTCCTATGAACACTACGATACCTTGTGGAAAGCCTTCCCTGTAAAGGTGAAGCTGTTATAGCTGCAAAGGGTGGGCCAGCATCATATGAAACCTTGTGGATTAAGAACATTCAAGACATTTGTGTGAGGGGAGATGAGCAGATGCATTTGGAAACACAACATCTGGTTTGCCTCTCAACTCCACCACATAAAGTCTGGCATGCTAATTAATGTTTTAATTTCTGTCTTGCCTCCAGTGATTTCTTCCTTCATGTCAGGGACATTAACTAATGAGAGCACCAGAGCACTGCATAGGTAACAAACATGGATGTAGCGGACCGAAGATGATGCCCTGAAGCGACAGGACTCTTTGTTAAGCTCTGCAAGCTAATTGACAACACTTGTGTGCATGGGTCCAAACAGGCCAGATTTGCACTACATTATCACAGGCAGATCTCTGAAAAAACCCTATGGTCTTCTTGGGGTGTTGTCTTCCTGAACTGCCCACTTGGCGGATTTTCTTTGACTTCACCAATTTCACGAAACTTAGTCGTAAGTTTGGAAATGGTACCAGGGCTAGAAACAGATGTAGTACCAGAACACCAACCTGCAGTTTCCCTGTTGCATGGGCTTTGTTATGAAGTTATGGCATGTTAAATCTTGAAGCACACACAATGTCAACAAAGTTGCAGGAGCCATACAGACAAGAGCTGTCAGTTCAGTGCCAACAGGTGCCAGTCATTCTCTTGGAAATGTTTATGTAGCTTCTATGACAGCTTGGGTACAGTATATATTCACAGTCATTGATGTTCAGATAACCTGACCCAGCTGATCCAGCTTTGTCTGAGATACTCTGTTGGACTCCCTGTCACTTTACATTCCTCTTTCCCATGTGTGCTCAGCCTGCTCTGATTGGTTAACTAATCGCTGCAGTCACTATAAGCACCTCAGTCAATCCCAAAAAGACCCAACAAGCTGCTCAGATGTATATTTCTCAACTTATCCTGTATCCCTCTCCACCATCACAAGTATCTATACTCCAAAAGGGGCATTAAACCTTCCCCTGAAGTACGGCAAGACATCACTTTGAAGTCTAATCACCAAAGAGATGTTCTTGCAAAAGATATTTCATATTCTTATTCATCCATAGTAAAATAAATAATAGTTCCCTCATATTTGGTCTCTCCCGATTGAACTAAAAGGTATTTGGCAAATGAGCCAATATCTATTTCTTCTTGTGAATAACAAATATGCATCCTAGAAATCAGATTTAAATGTTTTGAACACAGGGAAATTCCTCTTAGATGTATGATTGGCTTGATATTAAAAGTTTTGTGCTTTTGTTTTTGTGCTATGGAGCGTTAAAATGGAAATGAAATGTTTTTATTATTTGCCAACCAAGTAATCTTCGGTCTGTTTGTTAGGGTCAGTGTGTTTTGTAGCATTTTCAAAGGAGCAGAAGTGTCAGTTCAGTTCAGTTCACTTCTTGTAGCTTTTTATGGTTGTAAATAGTATTTTTGCTCTGAACACTTTTTGTTTCTACCTGCTGGACCAAGGCAGACGTTTAACAGGGAGGTTATGTTTCAGTAATGGAAGGAGGGGAAATGAGACAAGGCTGTGTGGGCAGGAAGACGAGTGTGTTTGTGTGCATGTTTATAATATAATTAAGGTTTACCCTCATACCTGATACAAGTAACTCCTTCAGTTCTGAAATGGAAACCCATTCTGTAACACTCAAAAATGACATATTAATATTTTTCCATTTTTTTAATGACTATTTACACCCACACACACCCACACACACACAGATTTTTTTGGATATGTAGTTTTTCTACTTGGTCAAAATGAAAAAATGCCTTATTCTGAAAAAAAAAAAGACATTTTATCCTAGCATTTTTGTATATTAAACATAAGGCACCTGAGATTTTAAAATCAGCATTCAAATAGTTCAAATTGGCATCTAGAGTTGATGTGTTAAGATAATTTTGGTAGTTATGATGAGGGCTGAAATGAGTTAAAACAAGTATGAAGAATATCGTTGTCAAAGTACAAAAGGGATATGCCATCTGTTATTTCTGAATAGGTAATGCACTTAACAAAATATCGATAGGCTACTCTCAAACTGTGGTATTAGTTTTTGATGGAAGCTCTTGAAGGTGTAGAAACTATCCTTTGTTCCTGGTACGGTACTCCACTGTTTGCGTTTAGTTCTGCGTAATAGACTCTTACAGACTGTGGCTTACTGAGGGAGAGGAGAGAACTTTCTACTGGATCTAATGTACTTAGTGTCCATGTGGAGCTAATACAGCCCCACTTCAAATAAATGGAACTATCCCTTTAAAGCAAACCATTTCAGAACCACTGCTATAGACCATTAGATCTTAAAATGAGTATAGTATTTTAAATCTTGGTGCAAACAAGATATATTTATCATTCTATTAAATAAGCAAAAGTGTCATTTTTCTAAATTAATAATTACCTCATAAATACAAACACAAATGTAACAACTATATAAACACGTGTGTCTGCATTGCCCTGATTTATAAATCTTTCTAAATCAAATTCAATTCAAAGTTATTTAGAAAGTGACTCAAAAAGCAATGCAAAGTGTTGCATTTTCTTTCGGTCATTGCTGCTGATGCTCTGCTATAAAACTTTTTTATGTGTCTTTGCATAAGCTTGTGGGTTCAGCTGGGTGCTGTTTGATATATCAGATTGGTCCCAGTAGTCACATGACATGGATTAGGTGCTTAACCTGACACACCTGATGGAATATTCAGTATACTGTAAGTCACTTGTCTACCTGGACCGCAGGCACGAGAATGTGTTTGGGAATGGGCAGAAACTTCTAACAGCACACAGAAGGTGATTTAATTGTTCTGTTCATCACATTCACTACAGGCAAAACAGATAATGTAGGAGGCAGGTGCTACTGCCACAATGTAAAATCCAATACATTTGTCATTTAGCTCAACAAAACCTTGCCAAAACTTGACAGAAGTGGAAATATCTTTTCCATCAAGAAATGCTTTGAGTACTGTTTGTTTTTCATTTAAAAAACTTTTCCTGTCTCTGTACCCCCTCCCTTTGTCTGTTTTTGTGTGTACCTGAAGTTCTTCCTGCAGTCAAGCACCTGGGAGAACACCTGCATCTCATCTCCAGTCATCAGCTTCAGTACAAAAAGCCTGTTTCAACTCCACCTGACTTTACTCTTCATGCCATCCATTCCTCTTTGAAAACTCCAAGACAACTAACAAAAGGTCAATAGTGCCAAGACCCCACCAGCCAACAAACAACTGTTTTTCTGCCATAACTGCCGAATATTTGGCTCTTTTCTTCCATAAACAAAGTTCCGTAGAGGTTTGGAATAGCTTTAGCTGATGCCTCAGTTAACAGCAATATTGGATTAATATAATCCCCTCAGGCATATGCAAGAAGCAGTCTGTCCTCTGAAAGTTCTTGTTTTTCCCCTAACAGGCTTAGATTGTTATTGAAGCTATCTGACAGCAGAAGAGAAGAATCTTATCTGTATATATCCCTTCTCATGTTGTAAGGTCTTACTTTAAATCCAATTCAGTCTTTACATTTTTTTCTCTAAAGCTAGCAGACTTAGTGTACAGACAAAATGTAAATTGCAGAATAAGAAGGAGATGCTGGCCCTCCACAGCCCGATGTTGTTTTTTGGTTGGCTTGAGTTCTTTAAACTGCTAGTTTGAAATCAGTATGATTGTTCTAGACATGATGACACTAAAGAAATGTCCCACCAGAGAGAGCTGTAGACTTCAAAGAATGAAAAACAAGGGTGAGTGACCGTAACGTCACCCCAAAGTTTCTTAAAAGGACTGTGAGGAGTTTCTAAGTAATTCCAAAAAAGTCTCACTTTTAGATATATGCCTGATTGAAATACACACTTTAAGATGAGTTTTATAGCATCAAATAGGTTATCTATAAATGCTTAGCATTAGCTTCGCAGTCAAGTCAGACAGAGCTGGACTGGCCTGGATACTCAACTTCGGGAACAAGACAATTAAAACTAGAGCAAATTTATATTATTTGGACGTGTCTTAGAGCACCGGGCTGTAAGTAGCGATATATAGCCGGCTACAAAACTACAATACCAAGTTTTCCAAAAATTGCTTGTTGTCACACATCAAAAACTACCACTACATAACTAGAAAGACATACATTACCTCGTCGCTTTGCATCCTGTAAGTTGTTGAAAAAAAGAAGTTGTAAAGCACTGCAGAGTTCTGAGGAAGGTACGAGCTGCATTCATTAGCATCACAACAAACACGCTTTAGTTTGGGTCGCGTCTTTTGGTGCATTCCAGCTGTAGTCAGAAGTAGGAATTTCCAAGTTCCGAGTAGGAAACTGCAACTGGAACATCCCCCGAAGTCGGAATTTCCTACTGGCAACTCGGTGCCTCGCAATCCCCGAGCTGACAATTGAAGATGGATGCCCCCAGTGTGAACAGTTATTTAGCTCCTGTAATAATCAATTTATTTGAACTTCTGACTGGGGTGTGTCGCTCTAGATCAGCTGTACACATAGTATTGTTAGACTTATATTTACAAAAATGCTGCCATAGTGATAATCACATTCTTCATGTGATATTTGTGAACAACAACACAGGGTGTGCTAACAACAGCTAACAATAGCCTGGTAGATCGGCATGTTTTTTTCCGACTTCAACTGAAACCCCGATAAGTCGGAGATGATGTCACTCCCACTTCCGAGGTTACTGGAACGCAGCATTACGACAGTCGCTGCGCGTGCTCATGGGTAACAGAGTCTTTATGTCGCCAGTAATAGATTCTCCTCATAGCACCTTTAAGTACGCAAAATGTGAGCTCCTTTGTACAGCAATTTCTTGCTAAATCATGCCAAAAGTGAGGGTTGTACTCTGAAAAGTCCAAATTTGTTAAAAATCACTACTTTAACATTTTTCTAGATGCTTCGGCAGTGATATTCAGTGCAGCCATTTTCACCCTCAAGGTCCTTAATTGAAGGGAAAAGGATAAATTAGATGACAGAGTTTTGGGTCTCTTTTGGAATACAATGGCATTTACTAAGCATGTGTTGTCTCATTTGGCTGTTTTGTAATGTTGTTACAAAGCTGTGCATCCTGCCTCCATTTCCACAAAGTCATTGTCCATCTGCACAGTTATACTGAGATTCATTTCTGTTATATGCCAGGAGCCAATTTGGCACCAGGAAATGGAACATTGAAGTCTTCTGCCCTGAGCAAGACTTCAGAGGAACATGACTGGGGCCAGAATCACAACAAAACAAAAAATGAAAATAAACGCAAGAAGCTGCGACAAATCTGCTTGGTACCACAGTGGAAATGCACCATAGTGTTTTTAAATACATAATTAGCTGAGGTCAAATCAAAGCAAATCCGTTTGACCACTCTTTCAGATCTTTGTCAATGGCGTAAAGATAAAAAAGACAAATCTGAATCTTTTATACCTCCTCCATACTCTTCTGTCTTGACTCTGTCCAGGGTACAAAGAGGAGCTGATTAGATCCCGGCTAAATGTGTGGCTGGTTTTGTCAGAGCGGTGCTGACTCTGGACCCTGGAGACCCCCCTTACCATTTTCATATCCAAACCTCACAGCAAGAGCAAACGCCTAATTAGTGTCCTGATGTTACCAATGCACTCGTTGTCTCTCTCTCTTGGCTTTATTACAAACACAAAAGCTGTTCAGTGTGCAAACAGGCTCATTCTCTGACAGCTCTGCTGCCACTGAGGTAAAATCCTGATTAAACAGGCACCAAAGAGGCTTGTGTTGTTTGCTGTTGTTATGTTGACGTAGTTTGTCCAGAAGATGGATTAGGGACACAGAGAGGGCAGTGTAGAGCAGATGTTTGTTTATGTGGAGCTTTCGTTGTCTGAATGAACAGGTTATGACTTCATTAAGCTAAACTGACAGACCTCCGGCTTTTCATACAAATAAAGCAACTTAAAAGTTCTTTTATGAAACAAAATGGGTCTAAATTTTCTGTCCGTCAAACATTACATATCGTAAATCCTGACAAATAACTGCACTTCTATGTTCAGTAGAAGTTTTGACAGCATGGGTAAATTCAATCATTTTGTATTTATGGAAATACTATGTCTGATGGAAACTAGGAGAACACTGACACATAATGTGATAATTCATCAGGATGATGGCTGATTGATTCTCTGGTGACTGGCCATGGTTACAAGGTGTACTTTAATTCAGATATACGGAAGCATTCAGAATTAAATAACTTGGAATTAAAGTATTCTCCTTTTGTGTTAACATGGAAAACATATTTTTATTTGTCTTTATTCAATTCAGCTTAAGGTTCGGGGTTGGGAATGATTCTGATTGGACAGGGACGGACATAATGCATTTGTGTACATGAAGACAACAAACCCCTGTTCCCACTTTTCTTTTTGGCTACAACATGGAAGATCACAGAATAAGCATAATTTTACTTTGATTTTGATTATAGTTTTGAAGCAGCAGCTCAGTTACATACTTTTCACTTTCGTCATCAAAGGAGGAGAAGGGATGCAGAAGACCGTTCTTTGGCAAAACAAAGCCCATGAAAGTGCAAAGCAAGAACTGGTGGAACCAAATCATTCTGTCTAAATTCATGAATGATGAGTGGAAGAGAACTTTTGGGTGAACTGTACGTTGTTTGTGAAGCTGTGTGTCCTGGTGCAGGGCTCCAAGTCCTCTTACAAAGCCTCTGTCCTTGAAGTCATCCACCTGAACATGCATGTGGCCATTGTCTTCTACTGGTTCACACTTGGGCCAAGTATCACCTGGTAGCAAATCAATTTGGGACTCACAAGGCAGCAGTGAATAAATTCACATACCTGTTCTTTAAGGGCATGGTAGAAGAAGGACGACTAAAAACTCTTAATACAAACACCAAATGAAGAGGAGGCACTCAAGATTGTGAGAAGGTCCTCACATTACATTCCTCAGGTTTTTCAAGTTTGTTTTTTTCATCCTTCCCTGGTTCAGAGTTCAAGACAATTGCATATTGTTAAACCTGTAGCAAAAATCAAACTAGAAAGTAAGTATGCTTGACTGAGTAAACATTACACACAGCACATAGCACCAGTTCTAATTAAAGAAGTGCAAACATTATGACAAAAATTGGCAGTATTTTGTGGGTGAGCATAGGCATTTTTAAAATATATAACTCAGACATAAGTAAAGTGATAGTAAACTTTAAGTATATATCACAAAAAGAAATGTGAAGCAATTATGTCAGAAATCACAAAAATAAAGAAGTTCAAGTAATAAGGTGATAGCCAACCTTGCTAGCCCTCTGGATCTGATGTACATGTGCCTAGAGTATATTCTGACTGGGACGAGCACCCACGCCTCCGTCCCTGCCCCTCCGCGCAAGTGCCGGAGAGGGAGGAGAAAAGGCGTGAGTGGGTTTAACACAGCCGAGTGTAGTCTTCACCAATCAAATGAACGCCTCTCCTTGCCTTTAAATGGTCTGCGGGCGAACACAGCGACTGATTGGTCTGAATGATCCCCGCCACTGCACAGCGTGCCAGAAAGACCCTGTAGCGGAGATTGTCAGAGCAGCTGTCACTGTTACAGCAACTTAGACAGCGGAAGGGCCATCGGGACGCGCATGGGAGGCCACGGAGCGTGTCACAGTGTAAGCCAGCTCCAGGGACAGATGTAATTTTTGTCATTAATAGGAGTATGAAACTAAGAGACAGTTAAATTTAACACAACAGCAGGTAAATCTATTTATCATGCTTGTGATCCACCTGCATTCCTGGTCTGGCAGAGCCTTTGGTGATACACTTTATACTCTCCCGGTATCTCTTCCTCATCCTCCTTGCAATAATGTACTCCATCTTTTTAGATCATGTTAAGAATAAAGACTAAAACAGAGGAATATGGGCAATCACAATTAATTTCTTAAGACACCGACAGACATACATTTATTTTCTCTCTTTTTTCTGTCTTTTCTCCCTCTTTTGTTCTGAATTTCATGAAATTAGAGAAGCCAGATATATACTCAGTGTCAGATGTTAAGGCTGTTTGTTGTTGGCTTGGAAGATGTGCATCAAACTTCCAGCTGCCGTCAGGTTAAGTTTCCATTATGACAATACAACATCAGATGTGATGGTAAAATAATACAGATACAAATGTATATGCTGGTTCAGACAGTGACATTAAATAGTGATTGCTGTGATTGTTTATTGCATTGAAATGTGCCTAACACTCTGGAAACCTGCCTCTGAGGCTTTGTTGACATGTGCCCACATGTGCGCCTGTCACCAAATTGCAGCTGCGGAGGGTGCGCTTCGCCTGCGACGAGAACAGGTTGGAGCTGGCAATCTTTCAGTGCACCTTCCGCACTGTTTTTTGGCACGAAATTGTCACTGTGCCAACCTGAATCTCTTGGCAACTCCCTCTGGTGGGCTGCCTCACCCATCCCAGTGCAGCCTGTCTACCAAATTGGCAAATTGGCTCTGCATGGCGGTGCACCGGACGAAATTAACACTGCGGGGTGCGCCACCCCTGCACCACGAAACTAGGGTCCTCAGGGTTGATAATGATACTGCTGGGGTGGGATTGCAAATCTGGATTGGCCATATATATTATAGAGGGGGAAGTGGGCCTGTCGGTGGGCTTGGTAGGAGCTACCTGAGGCCCTCAAACCAATAATTCTTTCATTAGACCCTAAATTCTGCTCGAGACTTCTGCTCAGCAGGTTCTCCTCTTGTTTTTGAAACATCCTTTTCCCCTGCTCTCGGCGCTCCTGTTGCTCCTCAGCCCATCAGTTTTGTTTCATTTCCTGTAGCGCTGCTATCTGCGTTTGACCAGAATCGCAGAGCTTGATGATATCCAGATTTGGTTTGTGCGTCTTCTTTCCTATAAATAACATGAGTTGACTCAATTGTAATTACATCTCCTGTTACGTAAGTGTAGAAAAATTGCATTATGAAGCAAGCAGCTGTGATACACACACACACAGTTGTAGTAGTAACACAACTGCAATCCCCTCAGCAAAACAGATCATTGTAAGGAACTGATGTTATTATGTTGACTTTTTCAAGGTTTTTGGTTTCTTTTTTGGCCATTTAGCTTTACTAATTGCAGAGGTGGAGGCGACTGGATGAAAGAGAGCTGGTGATGATGTGGCAACAAAGCAGTAGGCTGGAATTCAACCCAGAGTGCCTGCACCAGAACAAGAGTCGCAATAGATAAAGAAGGATGTGCAGATACAACCCAGTGGGCTACTGGGACCCCATTACTGCCACGGTATTAAGATTCATTATTTAAACTTTGGACAGTTGCAATGTAGCGTATAAACATAAACTCTTTATGATAATGAAATAATTACACTGATATAAAATGGGTATCAGATAATACACTGTGTTAGTTTGGTCATCACTGGGGAACAGCTTCAACTAAAATGTCAGATTGTAGTCTGACACCATCTCACAGACAAAGATTTTGCAAATACTGGAGATGTTAGAGGGTTATTACACAACTACGACGAGATTTTATGCATTCAGTCCTATGTCCTCTTGTCCTTCATTGTAGGGCCTCTGCGTGAAACTACTATAACTGTATATATTGTTAATAACATTGAAATGTTTAATCATTTAATATTTACAGTGTGTTGGTGCAGTATGCTTATGAGAACATTGTATGGGGGCTTAGTGAAAGGTTTTCCGTTTGAGACATCAGCTTTTTCTGCGTGGTTTGACTTCTTGTCCACACATAAGCACCATTTTAGGCCAGTGAAAAAGCATATTGTTGACAACTCCAGCAGAGGGGAAGCTTTTTGAAAACACTATCCTATGTGCTGACAGGACAAAAGGACGCATCCTGCTACAGGTAGAGAGACAAAAATAAACGGTGCATGTCATAGACAGAGGAACATGGCTATGAACAGCATTTAAAGGTGCTATGAGGAGAATCTCTTCCGGCAACATAAAGACTCTGCCACCCATGAGCACGCGCGGCGACTGTCATGATGCTGCGTTCCAGTAACCTCGGAACTGGGAGTGACATCATCCGTCTCATCTGCGTTCCAGTTGAAGTCGGAAAAAAGCATTATGATCTACCAGGCTATTGTTAGCTGTTGTTTGCACACCCTGTGACGTTGTTCGCAAATATCATATGAAGAATGTAAATATCACTATGGCAGCATTTTTGTAAATATAAGTCTAACAATATAATGTATACAGCTGATCTAGAGCGACACACCCCAGTCAGAAGTGCAAATAAATTGACTATTACAGGAGCTAAATAACTGTTCACACTGGGGGCATATTCTGACTTCGGGGGACGTTCCGTGTTCCAGTTGCAGTTTTCTACTCGGGACTCGGAAATTCCTACTTCTGACTACAACTGGAACGCACCAAAAGATGTCACCCAAATTAAAGCATGTGTTTGTTGTGATGCTAATAAATGCAGCTCGGACCTTCCTCAGAACTCTGCATTGCTTTAGAACTTCTTTTTTCAACAACTTACAGGATGCAAAGCGACGAGGTAATGTATCTCTTTCTAGCGGTAGTTTTTGATGTGTGACAACAAGCAATTTTTGGAAAACTTAGTATTGTAGTTTTGTAGCCGGCTATATATCGCTACTTACAGCCCGGTGCTCTAAGAGGTGTTCAAATAATATAAATTTGCTCTAGTTTTAATTGTCTTGTTCCCGAAGTTGAGTATCCAGGCCAGTCCAGCCCTGTCCGACCGGACCGTGAAGCTACGGAATAGCATTTATAGATAACCTATTTTGATGCTATAAAACTCATCTTAAAGTGTGTATTTCATTTAGGCATATATCTAAAAGTGAGACTTTTTTGTAATTACTTAGAAACTCCTCATAGCATCTTTTACCATGCATTTTTGCGTTTTTGTGTGAAACTCACAGTTTTTCAAAATACAGGCCTACCTGTGGACACGAGATGTTTGACATCTGACACCTATGTTTGTCCCATTGCTGCCATGAAATATAGCTTAGCTATAGTGCGACATAAATAAACAGACTACAGTCAAACTGTCGCTTTAAGTTGTTCATTTTGGAGCCAAACTGGTGATCAACATGTTATTGCTGACAGCTCTTTATACTTTATTCCTGACCTTTATGAAAGACCAGTAATATTGGAAAGACAGTCAAAGTGTGTCTGCTGAGGACAATGTGGCTCTGATTGTCAGTTTTTCATAGGCCTCCTCTTTGTTCTCCCTCATTCTCACCAGACTCAAACCCCTGGGATGAATTATTTTTCTCGTATTAGGGAGACATTTATGACTGAAGTCCCCCTTGTTAATGATCAATACTTGGGAAATATAGACTTATCTGAAGGGGAATGGAGCAGGCGTAGGAAGAGGAGGTCCCAGGTGTGTTACAGCACAGGACTTGATATTTGATGTTGGTGAGAGCTTTGGGCCAAATGAGAAAGGCGGTGAAAAACAATGTGGGGTGTGTAACTGGAGCTTCGTATGTACTGTATGTGTGCTATGGAAAATAAAAAGCTTTCAAAACTGAAATATGAAGCAAGAGTAAAGGACCCAAATCATTACTTATAAAGACCGGTCCCCCAAGTGTTTAAGGTGCCTTTACATCTAAAGCTTGCTGCTTTGTTCCCGTCCTTTCAAAAGAATCATTGTTGCATTTTCATTAGTATTGTAAAGTAAGCCACGGCACACACAAAAGCAGGCTGTCCTCACATTACTGGGTCACAGCCTGCATTTGCCACAGTATAAGAAGACATTAGTCGTGTTTACATGGAAAAAAGTGATTTTGGAATAGATGCTTGATCAGAAAAAAATCACGTCACGTTAGCATGTCAATCTGGAGATTTAGTTTTAAAATAACTAATTCAGAAAGAATAAGAGTGATTAATACCCCTCTGGTCCATTCTCTCTTTTTCCTCTTCTCCCTACTCAACTGGGCCTGTTAGAGCTGCTCGCACTCTATGGTCCCACCAGTTGCATTTTACTGTATTTCACTCTATACAGCACGGGCGGCTGGTCCATAGTGGGCGCTAGTGCATAGTCCTCCTTAAGCCACATGAAAAAAGAAGAGAGAAAATAGTTTATTGTGCCCTGATTGTTCCTGTCTAAGTCTTCATAGTAATCAGCAGCCTGAATATCGCTGCGATGTCACTGTCAAACCAGCAGACCCGCCCCCTTGGGGCAAATTCAGTCAGACTGAAAATCGCCCCAGGCGCTCTCATAGACTTACATGGAGAGACTTTTTTTCACATTTTGGACCTTACAATGCATTTCTATGGGCTCAGGGAGTGCTAGCCTCAATGTGATTACGTCATACGCACTGATGCCTGCTCGGACGAGACGCTCAGCACGCGGATGTGAGAGAGATGATTCAAAGTTAATGTGAGTGATTTATCGATGGTTAATCAGTATTTAGGAATAAATACTATACAACTAATATAAATAATAGCACTAGTATAATTCTGGAGTGTTTCTTTGTTGTTCTTTTGCCATATATTTGCTGTTTTTGCCGTATATTCGCCATATTTTTGCCACATATTAGCCGTTTTTGCCGTATACTCGCCATATATTTGCCATTTTTGCTGTATATTCACAGTAACATGCATGTATGAACACATTAAGACCAAGGATGGAAAGTGAAAGCATATTCCAGTTGAGGGTTGATAAAAACTCCTACAAAGTACAACAAAACAAGAGCATATTGAGAATTGACAGAGGGAGGAGGTGGGAGGAGGGGGGCAGTGCACTGTGCAGAAAAATCCCTCAGTGGATGTGAGGAGGGCAAACTTGGACTCTTGTCTTCATCTGGACAGGAACTGCTTTAGGAACTTATTGTCAATGAAAAACACCTGGACATGGTCTAATAAAACAAAAAACTGTAACATGCACACTAAATGCTGTAGGCAAACAAGAATGTTTGATTTTATGCTCATCTCAAAAACATTTGTACATGGTCATTTACAATTTATTTGAAGAGAAACCTGTTGAAAATTGATATTAATTTTCTTTTCTTGTAGTTAAAACAGTGTTTTAAGCATTTATAACATAATAATGTGGAATATTTGCCAGACCTGTTTATGTTTATTTCTAATGAGCATGAGCAAATTTGTCAAAAGGACATTTCCTGACCCATTTATTGACAAATAATGACCAGGCATCCTGTTATAATTACAGTATTTAGAGTTATTGAGGATCACCCAGTAAGTGTGTACCGTGGAACCAAATGTATTGTATTTTATACATTAACTTAATTTAGCTTTACAAAAACACCGTACAGTACATGTTGTGTCTGGTGCTACTATCGACAGGAAACAAGTTAACCAATGCAATTTAACACTGCAAAGTAAGCTATCTGACTATTTTAGATTATTAATTTACCCACTGAACGGTCAATTGTAGTCATTACCACAACTGTTGCCCCCCCTGAGAAATTTTTCAGGAGCCACCACTGCTATACAGACTTCACTGTAAGTGACTTCTCTTCCCGTTAAGTCACTTCCTGTTGTCGTCACGTCTGCAGCTCCCGCCTCTCTTCCCTGATTGGGCCGTTAAGCATTTAGCTGAGTGAAACTGTTGGACAATGGAGGCTGGCAAGACGGAGATGCATGATTTCAGAAACAGGCAGGTCCATCTGCTCTGCAAGGCTACTCTTCTCCCCCTCCTCCTCTGCTCTCCTCTCCTCAGCTCAATCACCCCTACACACTCTACCTACACTCTAGCCCTCCATTTGCATGTTCACGTGGAGGGTCTGCCATATTAAGGGTCATCCCAAACCACGTAGTGCAGAGGGGGGGTGGACCGTTCAGCCCTTGAAAAGTGAGTCTGCATCGATGCACACTCTAGACGACTTTGCCTAAAGTGGGGGAAACAACATACAAACATAATTGCTGCATGTGTCCAATATATTCCCCACGCCTTTGTCACACTGACAGATAATCACAAAAAGCAAGGTTTAAAAAGATTAAACAAAACAAGCAAATCTTATTCTATGCTGACATTTGATTTGATTGTGCAGCCCTGACACCTCAAACGTGAGCACAATTGTCAGCATTAATTCATCTGTTTGATTGGAAATGTCAGATGGTAATGGGATTGAAAGATGTGGAATCACTTGAAATTATTTGAGGTATATGATAACAACCATACACAGGGGTGCATCTATGGCGACAAGTCCTCTGTTTTCCGGTGAAGAGGGCCTCCCGTTCCTGCATGTCATATTTATAGTCTCCCTTCAATTAAAACTATGAGTGTGACTTCATTTGGAGTCACACTCATTAGTGAAGACACAGTGTGTAGGGGCCGTTTGGGATTGAGCCCTGCTCTCACTCTGCTTCAGGCTGTAGAATCACCTTCAGAGAGCTGAATTGACTACACCTGTGGCTGCAACCAGGAGCTGGCCTTTAAAAGGAGGAGAGCAGGGAGCCATTTCTCTCTCTGCAGCAGAAGGATGAGGAGGTGTCCTACCAGTTTTTCACAGGAGAATTGCCATTGTCTCCTGTGGAAGACAGCCCAGACCCTTTCTTTTCTTTTAGGTTACACTTGAGACTTGTGGCAACTCCATTTAGTTCAAGATTTTGCTTTGAATGACTTTGTTTTTTTGTTAACTTTGCTTAATAAACTTTTACTGATTTTGAATGGTTCCTGTCTCCCTCATCATTTCCCGTTTTTTTCCCTTAAGTGTTATTTCACCCTCATCCCCTGTTTTTGGCGAATGTAACAATCAGATTAAAGAAAAAGTGCACATGTATAAACCTGGCTATTGTCTGCTTATAGCTCTCTGCATTATATAGCAGCCACCATATGTGCAAACAGTGAGAGAGAATAAACGACTACTACAACAGGTCTAATTACACAAAAGATGAGCTACCAACAAAGGGACTGTGGTTTGACTTGGAGCAGAAAGGAAGTAACAACTCACCACTGTTTTGACAAATATAGCAAAGATCTACAAAACCAAATTCATAAATTCTGGCTGAGCCATAAAAAGAGGAGGCTGTAAACCAGATCCAAGGACATGTCTGGGTCCTGTGGTCTCATTTAAACTAAGGCAGAGTGAAAGGCTGCCTTTTAGCCTGAGGATTCCAGATATGAAATTCTGTTTGGAGGTAATGCATTCTGTGTCCTGCAGGTTAAAGAGGAGAGGGACATCCTTGTTATCAGCACTCAGTTTAAAAGCCAGCTTCAGTGATAGTATGGGGGTGCTTTTGTGCACATGACATAAATAGAAGGGCTTAGCTACGTAGTAGATTTAGGAAAACATCAGGCTGCCACACTGAAAATGTTTTCATCAACAAATATTAGAGATGCACAATATTGGATTTCTGATATGCTAATATGCCTACATTTCCAAAATCATCACAGCACCTACCAGTGTTGTGTGTGTACAATAACATAACTATTTTCAGGTAAAAGTAAAGTATCGCACTACTACTGAAATATGCTAATGAAGCCCAGTTCCTTTTTTCAATTCTTCACAGTGTTACATTTTTCCACAGAGAGATCTGTCATCGATGCTGCCTTCTCAGCTTCCCACATTAGACACGAGCATTGTTGCCACGTCCGCTCATAATGTCACAATCTCAGTTTTCAGCCTCAGCCTCTCCCGCAGCCTGTCACTCCCTGCTGCAGTCTAATTAGCCCAGACTCACCTCACCTGTGTTGCTGCTCACACCTGCACCTCATCTCCGGCAATCAAGCCAGCTACAAAAGCCCCAGCTCCACACTCAATCGGCGTCAGACTGTCTTCGCACTCATGCTGAGAACTCCAGACTTGTTTCCCGGATTGATCACCCGTTGCCGACAAGTTTTGTCCCAGACTTTGCCTCATACGCCTGACTCTCGGCTTGACTTCAAGGTATCGACTAGCTTCTGTCCTGCATTCACCCGCCTGTCTGAATCCCCGGCTTTCGATCCTGCTCCAGTCTTCTGTTGCCGAGCCCTGCCTTCCCTACGTTGTGTTCTCCACCTGGTATCTGATCCTGCTCCAGTCTTCTGTTGCCGAGCCCTGCCTGCCCTACGTTGTGTTCTACGCCTGGTATCTGATCCTGCTCCAGTCTTCTGTTGCCGAGTCCTGTCTGCCCTACGTTGTGCCATCCGCCTGGTATCTGACCCCCTGCCCGTCTTCGACAACGTGAGTTCGCCTGAATTACATCTCTGAGTGTTCCTGAACGCCTCTGCTCGTCTGTGTATCTGATCCCTGCCTGTCACCTGTTGCCGAGTCCAGCCTGTTCTACGCTGTGTCCTTCGCCTGGTATCTGATCCCTGCCTGTCACCTGTTGCCGAGTCCAGCCTGTTCTACGTTGTGTTCTTCACCTGGTATCTGACCCTCTGCCTGTCTGCGACAATGTGAGTTCGCCTGAATCACATCTCTGAGTGTTCTTGAACGCCTCTGCTCGTCTGTGTGTGAGTCAACCTTCCATCGCCTCCTCCTTTAAAGACTGTGTGAGACTCTGTCAGTACATCTCCTGTGTGGCGCAGTCGGTAAAGCGCCCGACTTCAGATCTTGCTGTCGCAGGTTCGACCCCCGCTCAAGCCACAGCCTTTTCTCTGTTTAAACTGTGTGGGTCTCAGTTTTAGACTCCTCCTGTGTGTTGCTATCTAAGAAGTGTTCGTCTTCAAAGTCTGCTGTCGCGGGTTCAACCCCCGCTCAAGCTGCAGCTACACCCCTGTAAAGACTGTGTGAGCCCCTGTCAGTGCATCTCCTGTGTGGCGCAGTCAGTAACGCATCCAACTACTGATCTTGCTGTCGCGGGTTCAACCCCCGCTCAAGCCGCAGCTTCTCCCGTAAAAAGACTGAGTGAACCATTTTCTGAGTATCTCCTGAGTAGTTCAGTTGTTAGAGTACTCATCTGCAGATCTTGTGGTCGTGGGATCAAACCCCGCTCTGAACTGTGTTTGAATTGCTGTCAAATAAAGACTGTTCATTATTCACACTCAACTGCTTCCTTCTGGGTCCTAACTGCAAACGTGTCACATAAGTGTCTTTGGGCTTGTTGTTCTCTAAAGTCGCTTGTATATACATGAGTTGGCAGCATTTTTTGGAGCTTGTTTCTTAACATGCAGTTGTTTATTTGTGCTTTTCTGTCTGTGTGAATCTCCCCTGATCATTTATCTCCCAGCTCCCCACAATAAAGCAAACCACAAGTGCAGTAAGTAGTTTGTCCGTTCCACTTCCTCATTCCCTGGTTATCGCACCCAGCCTAAAATACATTCACACACGGCACATGTGCCAAAGACATTGTTGCCAGGTCTGCCTATTATAAGTGAGGTTGAGCTTGTTGTTTTTAGTTTTTTAGTTGCTTTGAACTTTGAAATTGAAATGTCATGTTGACAAAAGTTTAAGCTTTATGTAGATTTCTCTTTTAAAAAGTAATAAAATCAGATTAGAAAAAATAAATAGCTGGAGCTTGCTTGTTTTGGGCTTGTTTGTATCGATCTGGTTGCTAATTTCAGAAGAAAAGTCTGGAAACACTGGACAGAAGGTCTCATTCTCCCACACAGTCTGTGACATGATTGTGTTAAGTAATAAGCACAAAGAAATATCTGTTATGTCCTCCAAAAGAGAACTTTATTTAGGTCTACCCCCTTAGGACATTGGGTTCTGCACAAAATTGAGCAACATAAAAGTAACAAACGATGACAAAAGTTACTTTCCACAGAGGGTATCTCAGTGAAGTTAACTATATTTTTTAACAAATAATGAGTAACAAGCATAAACTACTTTTTAAAAGTAACTTTCCCAAGACTGGCACCTTATGATGTCCGTATCAGTTTTTGTGTTCAGACCTCAAAGTCTGTACTTACTGATAGTGATCTGTTCTTCTCAATGTGATGGTCCGTTTGTGTTTTGAAACAGATATTAAAGTAGTAAAAACATTTTCATTCTTTAATAAATACTTTTGACTCATAATATTAAGCATTCAGTGATGAGGTAAATCATTTAGGAATATTTTGCCAATGTCACAGCCAACATATGGGATGGTTATGGCTATTTGTTTGATCAAAATATCGGTTGTGAATATCTGCAAACATTTGGCACATCTAATGATACGGATATTAGTGTGATAATATTGTGCATCCCTACAAATATTGCAAAATCATGGCTGTTTAAAATAATTTGAAAGAAACATAAGTCATCTTTTTATGTACAGATGCAGAGCTGGTCTCTCTCACTGTGGTGTAAGCTCAGGCAGGTAAAATCCCTTACTATCCCTTTAAGGGTCCCATGGCTTTGTGTTTTTTTTGACCATTTACATGATGTCTTAAGTGTTTATTAATCAAGAATTTGATAAAGTTGAATACAACTTGAGAAATCTAATCTCTGTCGAGGATCAGATGAATCTCTTTTTCCACCACCTTTGGAAACTCTTTGATCAAGGAGGCAACGGGAGGTTATGATAATGAGCTTTTTGCGAACTGGCTGCCCAAAGATATCTGATGGAGTGGGAAGGAGGGTTTAGCGGCTGTAGAGTGGACCCTCAAAACAACCATAGTGTCTGCCTGTGACCAGAAAAATACACACATGTAGGTAAAGGCTGTACAGCTGAGACATCATAAACTTTTCATATTGTTATTCTGCTTCTCAAGCCCCTTCTAACAACATTAAAAGCAAAGAACATTGATTTTGCAGGAAGTGGACTTAGGAGTCCTTTAGTCCTTTAGGGTCATGAGACATCATTTGACTTTCGTCTGACATTACAGGAATGTGAAAAAAACATCACCTCTGAGCAAAAGTAAAAAAAAATAGACATTTGCTGTTGGTATTTGTCACCTCTGTATCTGTTCTTAGTCCAGTGTTGTAGCTTACTCGGCTCTTGTGTTCCGGTTCCTATTGTTGTCCTTTTTTACCTTCATCAAGGAGAAAATGTTTTCGCCAGGGTCTGTCTTTTAGCAAGATTACACAAAAACTACTTAATGGATTTACATGAAAAAAATACCAGAGGTGTGGTTTGGTCCAAGGAAGAAGCCATTACATTTTGGAGCTGATCAGATCTAGATTAATGTCACAAATAAAAAATTAAAGATGCTATGAGGAGAATCTATTACCGGTGTCATTAAAGCTGGGGTTGGCGATTTTGGAAAACTAGCATGAATTTGAAAATAGCATCTCCTCAGGGCTCCGCCTGCTCCAAAATGATGGATGCCAACCGCCGTAAAACCGAAAAAGAAGAAAAAGCCTCGCGAGAACCTGCCTGGGTGGCAGCTATCGCGAGATTAGAGCAGCAGAACAAACTTAGAAAAACAAAGAGTTTATTTATGATTTCTTGTACATATGTCTTAAAATGTGAGGGATACTGGAGCTTGGTTGGGGTTGTGTGATGGCTCACAGCGGGCTTCCCTTATTTTCAAAGACAAAACTTGAAAGGTAAGCATTCTCCGGCGGACTATGATACGTATGAGCCCGGCCAAGTCTGTGCACGAAAATGTACGTGCAGTAGGCGGGCAGAATGGCGACAGGATTAGATTGGATTAAAAACAGGTGTCCCGGCATGATTATTGGTTGGTCTTTTTCCTATTTTACTCCTGCTGTAGATAGCGGATATTTATTGCTCTGTTTTAAGAACACATTATGAGTTGATTACCATCGGGTCATGAAGACCATTTTAACCAGTATTACAAAAAGTGTATCTAAATCAAATTGCCAACCCCAGCTTTAAGACTCTGCTACCCATGAGCACGTGCGGCGACTGTCGTAATGCTGCATTCCAGTAACCTCGGAACTGGAAGTGACATCATCTCCGACTTATCGGTGTTCCAGTAGAAGTTGGAAAAAAACATGCCGATCTACCAGGCTATTGTTAGCTGTTGTTAGCACGCCCTGCGCTGTTGTTCACAAATATCACATGAAGAATGTGATTATCACTATGGCAGCATTTTTGTAAATATAAGTCTAACAATACCATGTATACAGCTGATCTAGAGCGACACACCCCAGTCAGAAGAGCAAATAAATTGATTATTGCAGGAGCTAAATAACTGTTCACACTGGGGGCATCCATCTTCGATTGTCAACTCGGGGATGACGAGGTTTCACCGAGTTCCCAGTAGGAAATTCTGACGTTCCAGTTGCAGTTTCCTGTGTGGAACCCGGAAATTCCTACTTCTGACTACAACTGGAAGGCACCTAAAGACGTGACCCAAGCCAAAGCGTGTGTTTTTGGTGATGCTAATAAAGCATGCAGCTCGGACCTTCCTCAGATCTCTGCATTGCTTTACAACTTCTTTTTTCAACACACTTACAGGATGCAAAGCGACGAGGTAATGTATCTCTTTCTAGTTACACAGTGGTAGTTTTTGATGTGTGACAACAAGCAATTTTTGGAAAACTTGGTACCGTAGTTTTGTAGCCGGCTATATATAGCTACTTACAGCCCGGTGCTCTAAGACGTGTCTGAATAATATAAATTTGCTCTAGTTTTAATTGTCTTGTTCCTGAAGTTGAGTATCCTGGCCAGTCCAGCCCTGTCGGACCCGACCGCGAAGCTAAGAAATAGCATTTATAGATAACCTATTTAGATGCTATAAAACTCATCTTAAAGTGTGTATTTCGATCAGGCATATATCTAAAAGTGAGACTTTTTTTGTAATTACTTAGAAATTCCTCACAGTCCCTTTAAGTTTATAATGGCAAATCCCATTCACTTATGTCATTCAGGGAATTGTACTTTATTTGCAAACTGACGTCAACTTTTTTCAAGCCTATGTCACTACATTTCACAGCTTCCTTTACAATGCCAGCGGAGGACTTCTGCGAACAAAACATCTAACAATAGCCTGGTAGATCTGTACATTTTTCCGACTAAACTTGGAGATCACGTCATTCACACTCCCCTCTTCCAATGTAAATGGCCAGAGGTCTGCGCTCTCTGAGTGCTTTTGCAGTTTGTTTTTGTTTTACGTTTTTAAAATGATGTCTTGTGGGCATTTTCATACCAGCTTGTTGCTATTTTGCTTACTTATTCAAGTCCCATTTTGCATATGCAGAGGCTGTTTTGTATCCTGGGGTCCTTTTGCTGTTTGTTGTCTTAGAGGTCATCAAACTTCAAACATTAACTGTCACCTCAGAGGATCCCGTCTAGCTCTCAGCCATTCACCATCCCCTGGGCTGCTGTCATGTACCACACAGCTGCCCGATGACACACAGTCTGGCAGGCATGCATTAGATTTTGCCTCTGTTGCCTGGGATACTGCTTCCATAAAATGCACACCCAGGCTGAAAGCAGTGCAATCGTACGGTTATTATTGCAAAGACCCCAAAATATTATTTCACTATTTCATGCCCAGCTCCACACAGATTACTTTAGGGCGAAACAACAAACCAATGTCTGAAAGCCTGCTTACACGAACTGATGCCTGCAGCACAGTGTTTAAGAGACTTTAGGGATATTAAAGCAAGAAGGAAGAGAAGCAATGATGTTGGTTTGTTCTTGTTTGTTTTACAAGCAACAACCTGCATTTAGAGACCACAGACCTCTGCTTACTGGGCTGTTTGAGATGCTTCATCAGTACTTTCTGGCCTTTTGACACCACAGGAGAAATGATTTTTGCTCAATGCCCCAGTAACTTGTCATACCTCCTTTTGTTTTACCCTAAACAAACATTTGGACATATTAAGTCCATTGATGATCTCTCCCCTTTATTATACTCATTGGTATTGTCATTTTTTATAATTGAAAAGACTGATTCTTCAACTTTCTAATGAGATTTAACTTGTAAGGAACTTGCCAGCACTGACCACCAGAGATGGGCACTGGAGTTGAAGACTCGTACTCGAGTCAAACTCGAGTCGCATTTTTGGAGACTCCAGACTTGACTTGACCCGACCCTGAAAGACTCGGGAATTGACTCGACTCGAGATCAAAGACTCGTGGGCAATCTTTATATTATGGAGGGTTTTTTGAGTGTGCTGGGAACGTTTGTTCCCCTCTCTTACCTCGCCTTGC
This sequence comes from Scarus forsteni, assembly GCA_036419115.1. Classification (NCBI taxonomy): domain Eukaryota; kingdom Metazoa; phylum Chordata; class Actinopteri; order Labriformes; family Labridae; genus Scarus; species Scarus forsteni. The sequence goes on along the minus strand of JAZDUH010000147.1, from coordinate 1,183,470 downwards.
TTCCTCCCTCTTCGTGGCCGCTTCCAGACCTCATAAATTCACTGTCGTTAAGAAAGCACCAGACAGGAAGTCACCATGTGGAGTATCCGGAAGTTTCAAAATAAAATACAATGCACAAACTCTTGCACGTAAATTTCCTCAATTGTTTGTCATTACGTCAAAACCAGAGGCATGAGCATTAGGTCAGCAATCGGTCAGAGGGTCCCAGAGACAACATGACAACATGGACGAAGAAAAGTGAATTGTAGAGGTACAGAAATATATAACACTGTGTACATGACAATCAAACATCTTTTCTACACGGATATAGGCGGATAGAAGTTGATTAAATCACGAGGCTGTGTGGTTGGGACCCGTAAAGGGACCTTAGAGAAGGGAAGTGAGGTGTTGTTTATGTCTTTTCTCAGTCTATAACATGTTTTATAACAATGTTTTGTGACATCGCTATTCTCATGAGAGCCTGTGGCTCTCCGGGGATCAGCCCTCCCCCTATGGGGCTGCACGCCACGGTGCTGCTCGGCGCCTTCAGTGGGTCTGTCGGAGCAAAACTGCGCTGCGCGGCTTTCATGGAATTTAAGGTTCCGTCCCACCCACGTATCAGTCATCAGTCAGTCATCATGGAAAGCACAAATGGAGCAGCTGCCGGAGAAACTCCACTGCCACGATGAGCATCATTTTTGCTTCTTCTTCATGCATCCAACAACAGCAGCAGCAGCATGGCTGATAATAAACAGCCCAGAGCAGGTAGCAGTTGCCTTAGTTTGTGCTTTGGTACTGGTATTGACCCACCACCAATACTTGACACTATTCTTTGTCAATTTCTTCATAAATGGAAGGTGAGAAAAAAAATTAATAGGAAATGGAGCAAGAGCTGTGCCAATTTACAACTAATACTTCCTGTACTCAAAAGACCAAGATTCCTTGGAACATGCGCAGAAAACAAATTAATGTTCCTTTCGATGGGGATAACCTGATAGACGTATACATGACTAAATATCTGGGTTAAAAAAGGAGTAACCCAGGGGTGATTTTGGGGTTTTTAAAAACCAGAACACAAGCATATTCCGGTTTTTCAAAAGAGTTATTGGTGTTTACATGGCTGTGCACATCTGGGTTATTGCTAACATTCCTGTTACTAAAGGGTGAATGACTGCATGTACCTAGATATTTACATTTATTCATCCTGTGCAATACAGTTCCATATACAATAGAAATATTGGGAACTCAGAACAGGACTATTTTCAATCTTAATTTTTATCCTCGACCTCATATTGAACACAGAGCTTCAGTTGCGTTGACTTGTAGGATTTTATTTTATCTTGTATATGGCTTGTACATATAAAGTCTTCTTACAACTTTTCTTTACTTATACTGTTTTTGGATACTTTTCATTTAATTACAATAATAATACATTTTATTTAAAAGCACCTTTCTGAACACTCAAGGACACTTCACAGAGTTATTAAAAACACAATTAAAATAACTAAAAACAACAGACAAGAGTGACTTAAAGTTAGAATAGAAAAATGAGGTTATGGATAGTATGTCATTCTGATCAGATGGGTTTTGAGTTGTGATTTGAAGTGAGGTAACTTAATTTTTTATTGCACTGAAAAGGAAAAGCTCTCCAATGTTGTCGTTCTTTATAATGACGATTAAGGCCATTTTGATTCAAGATGACAGAAGGAAGCAGATCCCAGCCAGGTGACTTCTGAGTCACACGACCAAAGTGCTGCCCCTCCAAGACAGTGGTAGAAAACAGACCTCAACCAGGCACCCCCTGCCCTTCTCTACCCAAAGCCCAATGTCCACCCAAGGCAGCAGGAGCTAGCTGACCCACAAACTCATCTGAGGAACCTGACTTCTCAGGTGAAAGAGGAGAAAGCAAAGGGAGAGGACAATGCCATCTATCACAGCAAAATTGAGGACCTGCAGGAGAGCAGGCTCGAGCAGAAAAAAAGAAGAATCAACAGATTTTCCTAGAAATTTTCCTGGTTTTCATTCACAAATCTCCCTTTTATGTTGATGCAACGCTGCAATAAACCCTGTAAGTACACTACATAAACTGAAAATCAATTTGATTACAACTTGACTGTTTTATTCTGCTCACGGCTCATCTGTTAGTGGGACGATTAGTCTGTCAGTCTCCAGCTAATTCAGTCAGGTGGTTTCATTGGGTTAGATATTGAGTTGGTAATTGCTCCTGCAGGCTGAGTGATCGATCTAAGAGAGTTTGAGCGATAACATTAAATCTTGATGAGAGGGTTGGTTTAGCACCCTTCCTCAGAGAATGAATATGTTTCAAACAAGAATGACCTAATTTGTCTGAACAATTATTTATTTTACAGGTTGGCAAAATTGAAAATTTGCAATGTCTTTTGTTCTTAACATTTTTTAGACTCCGTCATGATGTCTTAAATTTCAGATGTACAGCGGGCAAAAACAAGGAGGATGCCACCCTGGGAGTTTAGACGCAGCTGGTAGTGTTGAGGAAAACAAGATAAGTGCTACATCGGGTTGGAATCCCTCGTGCTGTACTTCATTTACATTAGGCCTTTTAGTACCACTAATGAATCTTTTGGCTTTTCAAGTATTTAAAGTTTACTAAAAACACTTAAGTAGTACTACGAGTGAGATATTTTCATTTATTATATACTAATTATATCATATCTTAGTAGAGGTAATTGCAAACAATTATTTTTTAATACTAGTAAACGTTTTTTGTACACTCGTTTAAGAATAGACCTTACGAGTAAAACTTTATATATTTACTAGGGAAAAATGTTTAAGTCTACTACTAGTAGACCTAATGCAAATTAAAACCAAATCCAGCACCTTGGTTGGCTATAATATTTTTGAAGGTCAGTGGAAAGCCTGGACTTGCTTTTCCTCATCCCCTTATTAGCATTTAAAGCTTACTCGTGGTATATTAACCTGGGGGGACAGAGCCTTCTCTGTTGCTGCCCCCCACCCTCTTCAACTGACTACCGTCACACATCCAGAACTGCCCGAACCTGTCCTCATTCAAAATCCTCACCAAAACTCACCTTTTTAGAACTGCTATGAACATATGACTGCATTTTCATGTGTTCTGTGTTTCTTTCTTTTTAATCCTGTTATAATTGTATTGTTTTCTATTATGTTCTTAGCCTCTGAACAGTGTTGTTGAGTGTCAAGGAAAGCACTTTATAATTTAAATGCATCATTATTATTGTTAACATTTTTAAGTCAACTAGTAGTGCTAGTGAACTTTTACTGTAAGCCTCATGTGTGAAAGTGCAAATGAAATGTGTTTTATGGGCATCCTGAATGGCCTGAAAGCAATAAAGGGGAAATTTACATTGCATTAAATTGCTCCTATGGCAACTCATTAAATCTTTCTGTCTTTTGTTGTGGTCTCAGCAACGCACCTCCCCCGCAGGCGCCTCCAATTATCTCATCAGTGTCCCAGTTCAACTCCTCAGAAGTCTGGCCTTTCACCTCATCCTGCTGGCCTCATGAGCACCTCAGCCCATCACATCAGAAGCCTCATCTTATCCTCACCACCGCCACCAGTGTCTAGACTCCAAGGGGGGTATCCTATCTCAGTGGTTCTCGACCTCTTTGGGTTCCTGGACCCCCTGCATATTTTGATCTACCCCAAGAAATTCCCCAACCTGAGGGGGTCCATGATCTTCTTTAACTTCTTTGTGAAACTGTGCTTATCATCATCTTGGTCTTGTTGTTTTTGACACTTGCATAGTTTCAAGTGCTAACCTTGCCAGTTAACGAGTTTTCCCACAACACCTTCCTGCAGATAATTCACATTTCTATTTTTTATTCATTTACATTTTTGAGCAATGGATGGTGTAAGCCAACTGAAACAGTAGGGGGGCCATATTTTCAAAAAGATGCAGGATGTGTTAAGATTATTATTATGAAAACTTAATTTAATTACACGTATGACAGATTTAGAGAAAAAGTCCTGTTACCCTCCCTAGTTTACATAAATAAAGGCCTCAGTCACATTTGAGTAAGATAATCCTGTTTTATAAATGTCATAGGATCTTTTTTAATATATTTTATTGTTAAATATCCCTTGTAATTGCATCACGGACCACCAGGAGTCCACAAACCAGTGGTGGCTGGAGATGAAAATTTCAAGGGGGGTGTAGATTTGGAAGAAGCGAACAAAAGAAGCTCTTCATACTACAGTGAAATAAAAACTTAAGACAAATCAAAAACACAACACAATCTATTTTATTGCTGTTCAACACCATTCAAAAGCACTATTTAAACAGAAACGTTGCCCTTCTTTCCTTCTGGGCTGCAAATTTTTCAATGACACTCTGATAAAAGTCTATTATATCCGTCATCAGTCTCTTTTCCACCGGCAGCAAGGCCAGTGCATTAAAGGTGTAGTCAGCGATGTAGGAGAAAACGAGTGGAGAGGTTGTTTTTAAACGCATTTAGACCCACCTCTCCCTTCATACCTCACCCCTGGCTCCACCCCCGAAAGCTGATGGACGTACATTGTCATGGAAACAGCCGTAGAAACTGCTTAGCTGACCAACGTAGCTAAGGTAACCCCGACTCGTCAGACAACTCAACTGCCATTATTGATAACATCACAACAACAGAACATTCTGGCAGATTAGACAATAAGATGAATGCCTGACGGCTGTTACTGTTATGTGAAGCACCACAAAGCTAATGTTGCTTACCTATCCAGCAGAAAGACGGCGACATCCGCGTCCGTTTTCAGGTCTTTCAATTTGTGAAGTTCCCTCCACCGTCGGAAAGCAACACCAATGTTGACCCGGGTCTTCGCTCTTTCATGGTCATAGCCCTTCTTTTTCACTTTTCACTCTTCTGACCTTTTTCTTTTGGGCTGTTTTTCAGCCATTGCTACCGCAACTATTGTATCTCTCTCCTACGCTAACTGCGCACGCTACGCAACCTATGACTCCCCCTACCCCCTCAGTCTGATCTGTGCATGAGTATGATCGCCCCCTGGATGTGGGGGGGTGTACCCTGTTTTGGTAACTCGGCCCGAGCCACAGTATTTACCTGCTGAAATTCAGAGCCAAGGCTGTGTATTGAAACCAGACTTTTTTTAACATGCTGTCAGTGGGGACATCTTGTGGATGGAGAGGAGAAATACGGTGATTTTGACAAATAGTGCATTAGATTAGAAGATTAGAAGACCGCTGACTACACCTTTAAGGCTGTCCTGGTTTATGGTGTTTCTGAGGAACGTTTTAATTCTTTTTTAAGGTAGAGAAGCACCTCTCAGCTTCTGCTGTGGTCTTAAGCAGTATCTTAAGCAGAGTGGTAGTCTCAGAAAATACCTCTCCAAGATTATTTTCCAGAAACAAATGGAAAAGGTCCACAGAACCACGGCAGGCCTTGAACTCATCCTTGCTGTAGATGAGGCTGAGCTCTGTCTTCAGCTTGCTTCCATTGAGCATTGGGTAGACCTACAAGGTGCTGCTGGGGGCACCTTCAGGAAATGTTGTGTGGTACTATGTAACCCTGTCACCCTGCAGCAAAGTGGCACTGACAAGACGGTTGGTGAAGGAGAATCGTTCCCTGGTGTGTCCTAATACGGTGTCACAGATCTACAGAAAGAGGAACATAAATGCGGAGTAAAGCATATTTTCTTGTCAAAATTTAACATCAGTATTTACAGAAAAAAATCAACTAAACAGCCAAAGCTTAACCTGCTCCCAAAAAAAATCTGTAATCTATGTCACCATTCTAAGAAGATTTCTTGTGTCAACTGAACGGTGCCTTATTTTATACATGTCTCATGGCTCAAGATTGTACACACAAAAGGATCTAATATACCACTAAACTAATGTATTGTAAACTGAAGGTAAACGTGTTATACAGTTTTAGTATAGACTGACTGTAAAAAGTAAAACAAAACAAATCCAAAAAGAAAAAGAAAAACATCAGATACAAGAATGCACCACAAGAGGGCAGACTTCTCACAGAAGCTGACCAATTCTCTCAACAGAAATGGAGGCTGTCAATGTATTGACTACATTCATTGGTTTTCAGAAAAAAACAACTTCAAATTTTAATATAATGTTTAATCTATTGATAGAGAAAACTTCAATTGTTAACCTAGTCTCTTGGTATGTAAAATTTGTCCAATGTAAATCAAGTGCCTTGGAATACAAATTGTCTTGAGTATGGTAGCTACACCGCCTGAAAGGCCTTATCAAGTCAGACTGACCCCCTCATTCTTGCCCTTTTGTTTAAAGCACTTTCATACTGGCAAGAGAACTGACGACTGTCTTCTGTCACTGTCATCATTTCACAATGTCTCAAACATCTGTCTCCTGCCAGGCCAATTTTATTTTCAGACATATTTCACTGAAAGTGTAAAGTTTGGCACATCTCATGTCATCTTATTATTTCAAACACAAAAATGCATAAATTATTGTAATTTTGATTGAAAATGAAATTCAAGTGGCATAATAAAAAGACTTTGCCACCCATCATGCCACAGTCACACATTCCCGTTTCTCATAGCGAGCACGACTGTACACTATTGGCAAGGCTGGTGTGATCGCTATGATATGGGATGAAATGGCTGTCTCAACCCTGGACACACCCCATGAATACACTGTCAGTAGCACTCCTACAGCACCTCTACAGCGCTTCAGGGGCATTCGTCCCGCTCAAGTTAGGTTAATGCAACGATATGACGAGGAGTCCATGAATTTCCATCCTGCTGACATGACGTCGGCACCACTGGAGCTCAGTTCGCGTCAAGTAAGCCCCGACTGAGCCCAGTCGCTTGTGCCACCTTAAACGGGACACAGTCGGGGCACAAACAGATACGTCCTTGTCAGTCATCCATATAAAGCTTTCAGGATTGAGCCACGATCGGCCTGATTGAGCCCCGTACATGCCACGCTAATACCGTTCACCTTAGGACTGCATTAGGCTTCCATCCTGCTATACTGAGAGCGGCGATTTTCCATGACAGTTTTGAACAGTTCAAAACTGTCGTGACCCTGCCACGTTCCCCGCCGTTCATCCACGACTATACAAGGGTGATCCAGACCAAGTAGAGCATGCACCACGACCAAAGCACGTTTCATCAGGATTATGACAATCGTGCACAATCGCCATGAGAAACGGGAATGTGTGACAGGGGCTTTAAAGCCTCAATTCCTTCAAAAATATATTTTTTATTTGAAAAATTGTAAAACATAAAAAAAAACAAGATATTTTTTAGAACTCAAGACTGAAAAGGATACTGTGCTACTGAGCAAAGAATTGATATCCTCTTGGCAGACTCATTTTGTAGCTCTTAATCTTGAGTTTGGTGCCATGCATGATAGAAAATGGAAAACTTTGCCCCTAAATATACTTTAAGTTTATGTGAGACACATCCTAACCTAATCTTCAGTACAGCATAGCCCCTTACTGATGTTTCTCTAATAAAATCTCACCTCTTTTGAATCTCTTGACTGAGCCTCTTTGATGCATGGGAGCTGCTGCTCTCCTCACCGCAAGGCTCAATCATCGAATGGATAGAATTTCTGAAAAGGACAAAATATTTAGAATAACAAACAGATGAAGATGTTTGATAGAAGGGTATAATATGACTAATAATAATAATATGACTAATAATAATAATAATAATAATAATAATGATAATAATAATAATAATAATAATAATAATAATAATAATAATAATAATAATAATAATAATAATAACAATGCTAATAACAAAAACAATAATATCCTGATCAGTTGGATGTCCTGTTGGAACTGCTGAATGCATCCATTGATACGGACTGAATCAATGTTTTTTTGGAGCTTGGCGTATTGAAGATCAATGTGTTCCATCTGACAGTGCTGGATGTTGGCAGCCTATGTGCTACAGTTTTATCAAGCACACCTGTCCCTTTGGGGGATCTCGAAAAACTTTCTGGTCAGAAAAAAAAATCCTTACTTTGGATATGTTATAGGTGGCTTGTCGCATGATTAGGTTGAGCTGATGTGCATAGCAGTGGACATAGTGGACGTTGGGGTACAGATCTTGGATATTCCTCTTAACGCCTGCAGTGGCACTTCTCATCAAGCTGACTCCATCATATACCTGAAAAATCAGCTTACTTTTCTGATCTCCAGGAAGAATGGCAGCAAGACAGTCTTTCAGTGTTGTAGAGATGCGTCGGCTGTAGCTGAAAAAAAAAAAGTCTTCCCTGCAGGTTGTTTTTTGAATCAATGAAGCAAAGTACAAGCACAAGTTGTGATTGAGTGGCTATATCTATGGTTTCATCCACCTGAATCAATACAAACTCCCTCTTCTGGATTTTGCCCCTTAACAACAGAGAGCATACAGTCCAAAAACTCATTTTGCACAGTTGTTGAGGTCCCTTTAAACACTGTGGCGTTCTCTAGGTGCTCTTTCAACACATCCAGAGTGGCTAAAAAATCCACCAAGCCACAGAAAATACCGGGATTCTCGAAGTCTAATTCTCATCATGGCCTCGTAAAGCCACAATGAATGAGTGCTGACAGTTTCAAACAGCAAACGGGAAGCAGAAAAGGGCATTACTTACGGAGCAGCCTGCCAACCAGCTCCGCTTGTAGCAAGAGCACACAAAGCCCCGGGTGTAGGCCCGCTCGTGATCGCTAGCTTGCTGCTGTATCTTTGTTGGGTTGTTCAGGCCCAAGCTCCTTTACCCTCTTTTATTCTTCAAGTGAATGTCTTGAGAACAGGTTATTCTGTAGTGAAATAACCAAGGTCCATGAGAAGCTGCCATTTCCAACACTGGTCGTAAAAAGCAATGATGTGTGCAGGTTGTGCGTGAATAAATCTGCTGCAGTGATGTGTTGATATGATTGACAGTGCTCGTTGTCCAGTCACATGAGGAAAAGAAACACCAAAACAATGCTAATTCGCAGACAATCAAAGTGGGAGTGTGCCCTGCATGAAAAGTTGAAGCAGCCAATCCGAAAGACACCTCAGGTCAAGTGGCAAGCAAAAGTATATGATCTTGCATAGAGACCCATTTGGCTGGTGCCCGCCATACGTACACTATGTATTCGCAACATAGTTACAACAAAACATATTTTAACTAGAACCCTATCATTTATCTGAATTTGTTAAATAAGCACTCAAATGTTCACTCAAATTTGGTCACTCTTGATTGAAATGATGATGAAATAATTTTTAAAACTAATAATTTTGTTAAAATGTTAAAATCAAAATATTCTGATACAGTTTCTGTTGATTTTGAAGGAATGATTCATCTGATTTTTCCCTGGCGTTAAAAGGTGCACTAATGAACTCATGAGACACATCCTCAGTGATGTATCCTGGAACCGTTCGGTGTTATGGGTCTCACGGCATCATACACCCTCACCAGGGCGACTCAGCTAGGGTTTCCCAGGCCCCAACCTGCCAGTAGAAACCCACAGGTCAACCCTTTTAATCCAGAGCCACCTTTTGGCTTTCTTTGCAGCTTTGCCTCTGGACAGAATGGCCCTCTTCTTCTCCAGTGATGCCCAAAAGCCAGACTGAGCCCCCCCGTCTCTGTCTCTGCTCCCCTCCACCAGGCCTTAGTGCATTTCCCCCTAATTGGTTTCCTCTATGCACTCTTCTGAGGGCAGTGTTAGCTCCAGCATGATCAGGTATTTGGAAGCCTCAGAGTTTATGATCAAGAGCCTGAGTGATGTTTTTGTTGTATGAGGTGGAAATTTCAGCTGCTTTCCAAGGTAGACCTGCAGCTGCCAGTCGGAGGCTGTGTGGACAAAACCTGTTGTTGATTTTGCCTGTGCACAGGGTTTTCTTATTCAATTAAATTCAACTTAAGAAGCTGTATTTGTCCTTGGGGGGCAATTAAAGGCAGACAGAGCAGCCAGTAAATGAAATTCCACATAAAAAAAGCTAAAATCAAGTTAAGGAAAAATAGAAAATTAACAAAATAAACAGTCCTACCAACAAAATGTATACACAATTAATAAACAAAAAGTTAAGGGAAGAAGAAATAATTATTAAAAAAAAAATGAAATTTAGAACCCTGAGTGCTGGAGAGTGCAAACTTGGCATGAGTCTAAGATGCATTACAGCTTGGCTAATGTAGATAAACCTGACGTAGTTATGAAATGGTGCAAATGGTATTTAGAAGAATAGTGAAGAGTACATTATTATAAAACAGTTGGAAATATTACAGGTGCAAATGGCAGTTGATCAGCGGGGAGAAGTGTTGTGTAAAGTATAGCACATACTGCTGAAAATATGGTAACCAAGCGTAGTTCCTTTCTAATGCTGTGCAACGTTACTCTTCCCACAGACATTAGACACGAGCAGTGTAGCGAAGTCTACTCGTTATAAGCACCTAAGGGCCTGTGTTCATCTAGAGTTGCCAACAAAGCTCCTGAGTCAAGGCCACAATTGCGTGTTTTGTGCTTGTTTCTAAACATGCAGTTGCTTCTTGGGGCTCTTCTGTCCTATGTGAATCCCCCTGATTATCTTCCAGCTGCAAAGAACAACTGCAGTAGACAGTTTGTCCACTTCCTCATTTCCTGGTTATTGTGCACGCCCCCAAAACACACTCCCACACAAAGCGCATGGGCCTGGGCCAAAGTTGCCAGCTCTGCTTATTACAAGCGACGTTTTTTTTTCTACATAGGCACTGGAAATTAAATTGTAATGTAGATGAAAGGAAATAGCTGGAGGATGCTTATTTTGGGCTGTTTTTCATCAACCTGGTTGCTTATTTCAGAAGAAAAATCTAGAAACAATGAAAAGGAGCTCTCATTCCACAGGGTATGTGACATGATTTTGAAAAATAAAGAACACAAAAGAAATAGCTGTTATGGTCTCTGTCCAAAGTCAGCAATGTAAAAGTAACGAGTAGGGAGAAAAGCTACTTTTCACAGAGGGTAACTACGTAAATGAACAAGTTACTTTTTTGAAAATAACAAGCAAACCAACTTTTTAAAAATAACGTCCCCAACACTGGTGTGGAGTGCTTGATGAATGGTTTGAACTGAGGAGCAGCACAGCTTGGGACACAAAGGTGGCCTTCCTCCACTCAGCTCTACAGGCAGGGCATCGGAGCCGTCGGCCTGATGGGAGCCATCAGTGTCAGTTTCAGTTTTAGACTCTTCGCAATTGCCTTAACCACCAGGTCATGGCAATAGCAGCCATCCACAAGAGCCTATGGACAGTTGATGAGTATGTTCAAGGGAGGCTATTCAGCCCCACACAGTAGTGTTAATGTTAGTTTTTTAATGATTATCACGGAATGGCGCCAGCTTGTGGCAGTCAGGGGCATTATTTATTACCATTCCATTCTGCAGGCTAGAGCAATTTCTCTAAGTATGAACAATTTAACAATGTTTAAGTTGACTTTACTGCTGTGTATTGTAAGTTTCTTTGAAGTTCATCTGAATTTAATAGAAGATGCTTGTGGGAAAAAGATGTTCTAATGCTAACACGCTAATAGGCTAGTGCTACCAAGCTAATAGGCTAATCTTATGCTAATCTATGTTTAGAGATGACTTATTTAGATATAATTTTAGTCAAATGTTAGGGTTAGGGTTACTCTGTCTGTAAAAAAAAGTAAACTTCATGAAAGTCATGTTGTTGTGGAGTACTTTGCAGACTGTTTAGCTGGTGAGCTAGCACTGGAAGCTCGTGAGGCCTACACAGGCTTTTTCAGTGCTGAGGAGGCAGGAAGGTGTTTTGCTCTTCCCTGAGAAATGGAGAAATAGAGAAATGATTGAGATGAAATTGAAAGGAAATACCAGATTGTTTCTGAAGCCCATACATGTCAGTTCATGGTACAATAAAAGTGTCACAACTTTTGGGTTTGAAGTCCGGTCATCCAAGGTAAGTCTTTGTTAAATTACTTAAATATATATGCTTATTTATTCCCTTACACAGACTTTAAGTTGTTTCAAGTCTTTCAAACATTGAAACAACCTTTTAACCGCATGATACATTCTAGCACTGGTGGACAAGACTATGAGTCGCATGCTTACTAATCCTCCTCAAACGTCTACTCACACACAGGGGCGGAGTGGGACTCAGACCGGCCCATTTTATATCATGACCTATTGTATTAAAATAAGGTAATTATAACTTTACATGTTAAGTGTGCTGTTCTCTAAAGCCAATAATACTAAACAATAAGATTTTTTTCACTAGCAAAATATGCAGGTCTACTGCAAATAACATTCATCTTATTCATTTTCAATTGTGTGCTTTGTTTACCATCTTACTTTTGATGATGAAAAGGGCCACTACTATCATTTGGGCACAGATAGTGGTTGTACAATCTTTCCGCACCACCCTTGCTCTTTTTATCCATCTTGCCGGCAACCCAGCACCGTGGCTACTAGCTGGCTCATTGCACAGACTCCGACTGGCGGAGCTAATTGTTTTAGCCTGCACGGACGTGTTGTTACATCAGGATGCCTCTGGAAAAAAAATAAAAAATCTGTCCATGGAGACTGCCTGCGGGGACAGCGGTAACAGCATGTAACCCACTCAGTGCTATGAATGAACACCAAACCAAAAAATGATAATAATGTTAAGCAATGTATATTAACACTGGCTTACATTTTCAGGGAATTGTCCCGGTCCTCCCGATTAGCCACTCCAGGCATGCACACACATATGAAGGCTTCTTCAGTCAATGTATCGCCCAGGGACACCTCAGTGGGCAGTCTGCCAACCTTCTGAATAAAGGATGACTGACTTAACCACTGATCCACAACCACCCGCAAAGCACAATGGTTTTTACCCATGATTCCTCAAGACAGAAGAACAATTGTGCAAGTGAAAACATAATTATTCACCCATTACCTTTAATTGCTGCTGCGCGCTCTCTCGTCTCTGCTGCAGGTCCTCAGTGTTTTCCTCCCTGATGGTGCAGCTCCTTGAAAAGCAGTTTATTGTACGCGGAGCTGCTTTAAAGTCTGTTTGTGTCTCTCTCTGCAGTGGTAAACGTAATGAAAGCAGCGCTATAACCAAGGTACTTAAACTCTACGAGGTCAAGGCAACAGTTGCACTCTAATGAGTCGAGGTGATTGGCTGTAAGCTCGTGCTTCCTGTGTGTGACCTTGTAGTAAAAAAGGATTTCATCAACTTGCATTGAATTTAAAGGGAAAATTATACGAATGAGAGGAGCGGGCGCATTATTTATTAAAAGGAGTCTTGTATTGTGGAAGCAAGGTCAGTTGAGAAGTGAATGAGCAGCAACTAGAGTATGACAAAGAGGGGAGGAAACACTTAGCATTTCATTATAAGGTTTGTGGCCTTTACCGTGCTGGGAGTGACATAATCACAATAATTCATTCTCAGGGATTCTGGTCTTTTCCTGTCTGCTTTGCTTTTAGAATTCTGGATTTAGCTCTTTTTAATGTTACCCTGAAATGATTTCCTGCTGTTATTACTGTCATATACTGGCTCTGAAACAAAAAGTCAGCAGCTAAGAGAAGTCTCTAAAATTGTCAGACTTTTGTGAGTAGAATTTTTGGTATGAGCCAAGAAACTTAACCCTATTCACACATGCAAAAACAACAACAACAAAAAAATATACATTTGTGCTAAAATCAGAATTTTTCACCTACACTGTTCACTTATGCCGTTTCTACCAATCAATCAATCAATCAATCAATCAATCAAAATTTATTTATATAGCACTTTTCATACAAAAAAATGTAGCACAAAGTTCTTTACAGACAAATGAATTGAATGAAGGATTTTTAACCCAGACCCACTCCACCCAGCCCCTGAACCCACCCACACAGCAATCCATACAGTGTTGATAAAAAAGCATCATAAATAAAAGACAATAATAAAGCACACTGCTGTGCCCAGTACGTACTGAGGAAACGCCATCTTGAAGGTTTAAAAATGAGAAAACACTGGAGGTTAGGTTAAAAGTATAAAAGTAAATATATCACGAAATAAAAGAAGAAAATTATTTTTTTTTAAAATAACTCATCTCATCTCATCTTTATTTATAAAGCACTTTAAAAACAACCACAGTTGAAACAAAGTGCTGTACACAAATAGACAAAACAAAACAGACAAAAATTAATTAAAAACAATGTACAAAATAAAGCTGATATAAATACTAAAACAATTGTTTCAATGTTTTTAAAAACTAAATTAAAAAAAAGTAGGAACAATAAATAAAAGCAAACCATAAAACACCAAAACAGGAGCCGAGTCTCAAGCAGGGTCAAAAGCCAAGGAATAAAAATGAGTTTTAAGACGAGTTTTAAAAATGGACAGTGAGGAGCTTTGTCTGATGTGGACGGGAAGCTCGTTCCATAATTTGGGGGCCGCCACAGAAAAAGCTCTATCCCCCCTGAGCTTCCGTTACCTCGGTACCTCCAGGAGCAGCTGATCAGCTGACCTGAGGCACCAAGCAGGAGTGTAGGGGTGAAGAAGCTCAGAGAGGTAAGATGGGGCCACACCATTTAAAGATTTAAAAACAAATAAAAGAATCTTAAAAAGAACTCTAAAATGCACAGGCAGCCAGTGGAGGGAGGCCAGGATGGGAGTAATGTGCTCCCTCTTACGTGCTCCAGTTAAATAAGAAGAATAAAAAAGAACTTAAGTTAAAATATACATATATAATAATAATAATAAATAAATAAAGAATAAAATAGGAAAACTAGAAAATAAAATAAGGAAAAATAGAAAAGATTTAAAAAGAAAAGACAAAAAATAAGACCACTAGTTTACTTTGGCTTTGTCTACACAATTACAGTTGTTTCTGTTGTCAATTGAGGAGAAAAGGTACACAAATAGCCTATTCCACTTTTGGCACCCTTCTGAAATGGTGATAGTGTCCCAAACAAACTCTTAAGAGTCAAGGTAAAAATGCTTCAGTCTGCTGATCGATAATAAAAACCTTAAATTCCTGTGCACAGAAGCTGAAACAAAAATACACGCTTTGTTATGCTAAAATAAGCTTGGGATTCAGAGGGATGTGTTGTGCTGTTTTCCGGAAATAAAGCTTCATGCTGTGCTGGAGTACTGGAGGTCTGTGATGGTGGGACACTTTCCTGGCTATCATGAAAAGATAGAGCTGGCAGTGGAAAGATTAGCATTTACCCCTCCAGACCATAAAAAACTCTTATGGTATTTTGTGTATTTTCCCTTGCCCCCCACCTCTATAGACATACTAACTGCAAGAAAACTCCTTCTGTTAGAGTGAACAAGCAAGTGAAGACATTTCACTGGTAAGATGGTCTGAGATTAACCATCAAAAGTTCAACATATTGACATACTTAATAGGGTGACCAGTCGTCCGGCTTTAGGCCGGACAGTCCGGATTTTCAATGCCCTGTCCGGCGTCCGGCGCTGCATCAAGCCGGACGCGCATTTGTCCTCCTTTTTGAGGCACTAGGCAAAGATACTCTACACCCTAGGTCCGCAATAGACGGACCCCGGTCCGCATCCGGACAGCGGACCACCTCTTTGTGGACCCAGGACAGAAAAAAACCCACAGCACGCCTCTCTCTGACTGACTGACGCGAGGTCAGACCGGCCGAGAGAGGAGAGAGAGAGAGAGGAGAGAGAGAGAGCCAGCGCGCGAGAGAGAGAGAGAGAGAGCGCGAGAGAGAGAGCGAGCGAGAGCGAGAGCGAGAGCGAGTGTGTGTGTATGACTGGGCGCGCGCTCACGCTTGCATTATGGGCTGCAGCAGAAGCGTCGCTCACAACTGGCACCCGACTTCAAAATGGCAAGTAAGAGAGAGGTGGACACTGAAAATTGCTGGTTTAATGACGAATGGACCGACAAATATGCTTATCTTACCTCCTTCGAGCACAAAGCCAATGTTCTCTCGTGCAAAAGTTGTTGCTCTGATAAAAAGTGAAAATTTAAACATCATTATGAGAAGCGCCACCGCGATTTTGATAGAGATTGCCCCCAAAATCTTTAATGAATGTGCCATAGTTTTTTTTTTCCACCTTAATGACTGAGGTTTTGACAGTTGTTTACCAGAGAACAGTATGAGGGTTTAGTTTTATTATTTTAGCTAAAAGGAAAGGGGCACTTTGTTTTACTTTTGAGATGTGATGAATATTTGAATTCTCAAGACACTTGATTCACCTTAAGTGAACGTTGTTGTTTATTTTTTTTTATTTTATTGAGTAATACTAAGTAGGAAAGAATATCAGTGTGATACTGAAGATAAATGTTTTTGTGCCTTCCAGTAACCCCTGATTATTACTGTAAAGTACATCCAGCCTAAAACTACAAACAAAATAAAAATAAAAAAACAACATAAAAAATAGTTTTAAAAAAAGGCCAAAATTTTGACGGCACACATGGCTGTGGACCCTTGACTTCCTCAAAATTTATTTTCTGGATCTTTTACATTTCAAATTGAGAAACCCTGCTCTATACACTAGGCTTGAAGAGCGAATGTGAATGTGAACAAATATGAACAAACACTTTTTGACTTTTCATTAATATTTTTTCCTATTCATCTACACAAACATCATCTTTAAACCACTCAAAATTGTACTATAAATGAGAGTATACCAGAGTCCTATGTACACTGTAGTAATTTACTGATATGCCACATAGTGTCCTCCTTTTTGGTGTTATGGAAATGGTCACCCTATTAGTGTATTGGAGACCTTGTTTTTCTGTTCTTCGAAGGTGGAGGGCACCCAAATCCAGTTTGACTTTCTGCTGCTGCAGCCAATCTTCTCCTAGACTGGACAGTTTTAACAAGTAGTTGAATGAGTTACTGCTACAGATTTACCATTTGCAGACACGTGGCAAAAGTGATGCCATTTTTTTTCTGCTGATGTCAATAGATTAGAATCTGGGTCACAGGTTATCGTCACCCCTGGGAAATTAGCGGTCGCACACCGTTTTATTGACAGGCTTAGCTCAGGACATCCAAGTTGGAAATAAATTAGTAAAATTTTTCATGTCCTCTCTGCAATGTGCCTGTGTACTCTTGGTTGGGAATCACTGGATTATAACACACTGATCCAAGTGGCAGCTGGACTGGTTCAGATTTCTGACGTGGTTTTGCCTCATTGTTGGCCTGCCAGTCAACCACCAATATCAATTGCATAATAATGGTTGATTTGGGTTTTATTTGTCTGTCTCCTCCCCAGTCAACTCTTAAAACTGTCGTGGCTTTTGGAGAAGACGCCAAACAACTTAAAAAATCGGAATCAGCTCAGTGGCCACTTGGATCAGCGTTTGATAGCAAATGCTGTTGTATGTTGAAACAAGAATATTAGATTCTGTTCTGCCCTATTTTACAAAGTTGCATTGGCATTGTAGTTGGTTGAGAATGTGTTCTCCATTTTCTCCTACTTTTTTCTACATTTTCCCTCAGGTAAGCGTTGCTTTTATTGTTTTTTATTACCTCCACCAGGAGGTTATGTTATTGCCGGCGTCTGTTTGTGTTTGTTGTTTGTTGGTTTGTTTGTTTCTCTGTTAGCAAGATAACTCAAAAAGTTATGGACAGATTTCGATTACATTTTCAGGAAATGTCCGGATTGGGGCAAGGAACAAATGATTAGATTTTGGGAGTGATTCAAATCACCGTCTGGATCTTCCATGATGAAAACCGCAATTTTCGTGAACAACTACTGAACTAAAATAGATATGATAATGAATCCAATTGCTAAAGGTATGTTTTCATGGTCAAGGAATCTAAATATTTAGATCAATAAAGGTAGGACTAATATGGTGAAAATCACAATATGGGTGAGGACTGTGGCGCTCTCCAAGTTCTTTTCAATTACTGTTGGTGTTTTTTTTATCGTGTCTACCTATTCTACTGTAAAGCACTTTGGTAGGCTACTGCCTGTTTAAACATGCTACATGAATAAAGTTAACATTTACATTGAAACAGAGCACTGTACAAACCACCAGGCACAAGAACAGTTTCTTCCTCCAGGCTGTTACCATGTTGAACTCTTAAACGTCAATGTCCGTCTACCTGTGCAGCTCGGTTCTTGTTGTCGTTTGTGTCATTTTGTCTCTTGTTTTTTTTTTTCTTGTAGATATTTCACATACTCTATTCCTATTCCTTACCTTAAATATGAATTTTTATATAATAATGTTTATATAAAAGTTTAACTCCTGCTTATTTTATCAATACAGAATAGAAAACGCCCACCAATATGTCATGGCTCAAAAGATGGAACCACCTTTTTTTTCTTTTTTTCGTTTTATACCAATGATTCCAGTTCTGAACATTTTTTTCCTGGTCTGAATGGACCAGCTGATTCGAAATTAGTAAAACTGTACCTGCTTCATGGCTGCAGCGGACATCAATCAGGCATACAATGAGGGATGAACCTGTATGCACCGAGGGAAATATTGAGTTTACCCTTCAACAGATCTATTTGAGATTAACAAACCAAATAAACGGTTTCAATTTCAGCCTTGAGAGGTTAAAACAGCTGAAGCAGTGATTTGAGAGACAGAGTTTAAGTATGTTGACTTTAATTTGGCCCTGTTTACAGACCCAGGAGATGTCAATAGCATTTACCGGTGACAGAGCATTGATGGAGGTTGGCAGGTTTGCACTATAAAAGTTCACTGCAGCATCACCAAAAATGAACACACGAATGATGGATAATGTATTATTAAAACAAATCATAACGTATCACTGCTTACACACTGCTAGAGCAAAAGGTTAGATCAATCTCAGTGTCAATGATCAGTACTCAGGCTGTAAGTATAGACATCAGCCTCACATCTTTGCTGCTCCTCGTCCCTGACAGGCTGTAGGGCACTCCATGTCACTGCTGCAATTACGCAGGGCAGAGCAGATAACATTACATACACACTCAAATGATGGTGTTTAGTAATGATTATACCTCTGACACTAAAATGTTCAAAGGTTTAACTGCAGTCAGATTTTTCCCCGCTCACTTGAATCAGAATGAGGGGAGAGAAGTTGTATTTTCTCCTGGATATAAATCAATCCTTCCTCCTCTGCAGCTGGACTGAAGTTTGATAAAAAGTCCCAAACAGACACTCTGGACAGTCTGAGTGGAAGGACGGTTCGTTGTCTTTATCTAGATATATTGATGTTGTGCTTTGAGGTGTTTCAAACAAAACGGTTGACTGATCATCTTACAGCCTTTGAAGGCCTCTTTTGGGGGCTGATGCTTTTTATGCTTGGACTGGAGACAGCAGAGGTCAGATGAATTAAGATCGTCTGCCCATACTCTGGGGAAGCAGTATCTTTAAAAATGCTTTGAGAGACTCTTCAAACTTCCACTTGTGATCCACTCTGACCCTAAAAATCTGATCAGATCATTCTAATCGAGAGCACTTTAACACCAACACTTGAACATTTTAACACTTCTCTGCTGTTATTATAAGTATCAGTAAAATTTAAAATGTTTTTTTTTAGAAAAAGCTCTGAAAGGCGCATTGGTAGCTCGGAGGCTTTGGCTGCTTCTCAGTGCAAAAGAATATTAATTGAATCACTGGAAAATGTTCCAATGCTTTAAAAATAAATGTGTAATTGCTTAACAGTTCTGTGAATGTATAATTAAATAACTGACTTTATTTGGTTTTATTTTTGTCTCTTACACAGTGGTACTAATTAGCCTACTGATAAGCAACTACCTATCCTTTTTGGGGTCACCATGGACAGGAACCTATCCCAGCTGACATTCACACACTCCCCCACGCCAAATGCCAATTTATAGTCATCAGTTAACCTTACAAGCGTGTTTTATGGTCTTCGAGTGCCCACAGAACCCACACATGTACAAGGATAAAAGGCAAATACCGCACAGAAAGGCCCTGATCAGCTGAATTGGGTTTGAAACTGGCAACCGTATTGCTGCAAGCCACCATGTCATCCTTTAATAGACAACTCATTTATGTAAACATAGTGACTTTGGAATAAAGCGTTCCAGAAAAGTAACTATCCTCCTAAAAGCTTAATGAGTGTGAATTACTATATTTAGGGTCCTCGCTCAAGGGGAAGGACCTCTCTTGCTAGAGCAAGAGAGGTCCTCGCCCTTCGGGCGAGGACTCTATTGTTCCTGCTTTGGATTATTTCACGAGGGGGGCAAATAAACCTTAATTTGACCCCCTAAACATGCTCAAAAACTCACCAAATTTGGCAAGCACCTCAGAATCAGCAAAAAATTTTATAAAATGGAAAAATTAACCCCAAACGTGCCAAAATGTGCTCTCTAGCGCCACCTGGAAAAACTAAAATGGACCTCACAGCCGCTAGGAATGTGATAGAGAGATGAAACCAACATCAAAATGTGCATCTCATCAAGACCCACAAATCTCGCGCTGACACACCTTATCTATCTCAAACAGGAAGTTTGCAATTTGCCCTTCAAAGTAAAATTTCAGGTGAAAAATAGGTCCCACGGAAAAATTATCTTCTCCGACACCGTAAATGGTATCAGCTTGAAATGCGGGGAGATGAGAGAGGAGACATTGATCTACAAAAGTTATAGAGGGATTTGTTGTTTCTCAAACGGTTTCCGAATGACGAGCCCTCAAAGTTTGTGAACCCCAGAGACACTCTTCCTGCCTCCCCTATCAAATGAATAGGAGAGGAAATCTCAGAATCGGACATCCTGTGACAGTTGGGCATGTACAGAGAAAACAATAACTCGTATGGAGTTAAAAATGACACGGTTGGATTCCTGACAAAATTTCACATAAAAGGGTCATATTTTTAGAGACATTAGGTCAAAATTGTGGCAACTATGAGGAGTTGTTTAAAAAAGTTTCGACTTGGAGCGCAGGCCCTCAGAGTGATGGAATTCAAATCTGCCCTTGATGTTCACAGCTGATGATGTCACTCACTGATTGACAGGTTCATTGCAGCTGTTCTCTGACACAGAAAAACTAAAGCAGGGTCTATCTGTGATCAAACTGAACCCCAAAAATACCAAAATGAGAAGAGATCCTTGCCCAAAGGGCAAGGATACTTCAAGACAGAAAAATCAAGCAATGACATTACTGACCTACCTGAAACAGAAAGTTGGCAATATGCCCTTCAAAATAAAAGCTCACTCGATAATCCCCACTTTGCACAATGATTTGACACCCCAAAAAAATCTCACAGCCAGACCAAAACATACACACATGCCAAATGATGTAAAAGAACTCATACAATGATAAAAATAATCCCCAACATTCAAAAATGTATAAAAAAAACAACAGATGAACATGTCCAACTGATATCTGTATGTAAATGTCCTCTCGAAGAGAGGACTGACTATGAGGAGTGATTTAAGTAACAGCACCAAGAGGTCCTTGCCCGAAGGACACTTCAAGACCCACCAATCATGCAAGACATTGCTGACCTATCTGAAACAGGAAGTCGGCAATATGCCCTTCAAAATAAAAGCTCACTAAATAAACTTAGATTGGCATAATGATTATACCACCCAAACAAGTTCACAGCCGGACCAAAACAGACACACAAGCCAAATGACGTAAGACAATTCATAAGATCATAAAAATAATCCCCAACATGCCAAAATGTGCTCTCTAGCGCCCCCTATAGACAAATACCACTAAAATGGCTGTAACTTCTCCTAAGAATGTAGTAGAGAGATGAAACCAACGTCAAAATGTTCATCTCATCAAGATCCACAAATCTCTTGCTGACACCCCTGACCGATCTCAAACAGGATTGATCTCAAACTGAAAATAGAGGTCAACGGGCATGAGGGACCTGCGAGACAGCGAGGACCCGACCAACGCTGCTTGCAGCTTTAATATTTTATTTGCTCTGTTTGGCTCCTACTGGTTGAAGTAACACAACAACAGTTCTGTTTCCTTTTTAATTAACTCTTAGCACTTTTCAGCTCAACAAAAATTGTGATCTTATTCTTACTACTGATTACAAAGCACTTCATGTCCATCGCTTGGTCTGTCATGATCCAGCTTTCTCACTAGTTCAAGGATAAGTTTGGTTTCTGCAGCTTTCACATTGTTTATAGAATGAAGTAGAACAATATACTCACCCAGAAGACTTTCCTGATCCAAACAGTGTTTCAGGAGATATTTAGATCCAAAATCGAGCGGCGGACATCCGTATAATGGAAGCACATAGGGCATACAGTGTCGCTCCTAAAACTGCATTTATCGTCCAAAAACTCATAAGTTTCACCAATATTTCATCATGGTCCACTCAGGCTACTCCTCCATTACAGTCTGGGGTCGCTCCACCCATGTTTCTGTGCTGACCTCTGAACTGGAAACTTTCTTTACGGCTGCCGCGCATGCGCAGTACGGCTTCCTCCTTTCGATGAGCTCCTCATCTGTAAACTCTGGCTCAAAACTGTAAGGACACCCATCATATTCAGGTATGTTCAAGTTCTCCTCCACAACATCTTCATCCAATAGATATTCGTCCATTTTGCACAAAACTGGAAGAAGAAAGTTGTTGAGTAGTCGACGGTCGCCGCTGAAACAATGAGCCGTATTGCGCATGCCATAGACAGCTGTAGAAACCGAACTTTTCCTTTAAGTTACCTGTTTTGTGCTCTTTTCATGTCTTGTCTTTGTGTTTCCTGTTTTATTTTGAAAGTTCCCCTGTCTTTCCTTGGGTGCATCCCAATGTGTTAAAATGCAGTCTCCTCTCTCCTCCACCGACACTACTTTGTGAGCAGCCATGTTGAAGGACCCTTTGAAGCGCAGAATGCGCTCGGAGGAGAGAGGAGAGAGGAGAGAGGAGACTGATCGGGAGGAGGCATAATCAAGGAAACACAAGTGCAGGCTTCGCGGAAGTCTTTCCACTGACAGACACGCCCCCTTGTGACGTAACAGCAGCCGGCTGCCGACATGTGTGAAATGTAAACACTACGGCGCAAGAGAAAGTGTTTAAGTGTAATTAGCAGCTTCTTGGGAAGCACTGTAATGAGTATATCCACATTTCACAAAAAGCAGCCGACGTGTCTAATGCCTAATGTTCCCTCAAAATGTGAGCAGTTACTTAATTTCAGTGTCTCTTATATCTCTGTTGTTTGATTTTCTCCACTGTGCAAAGAAATATTTGACTCATCATTCAGAAGAATTTAAGCTGGACATATTGATATCAGAGAAAATATTGAACACTGTCATGGAGCAGTTCTTTCCAGGCTTTCCATCTGTTGTCTGTCCTGATTTATCTGTGTTGTTTGTGTTTATGTCTGTAACTGTGAGGCTGCTACAGTAGACAGGTCTGTTCGGGAAAACACATTTTACATTAGATTAGATTAGATTAGACAGCTTTATTTATCCCAAAGGGCAATTCAGTTTTTGCAGTCTACCCAAAACCATACATACATTTACAAACAGCAAACATGGACAATAATAAACTAAAAAGTCAGTAGGTGACAGAGATGCACATTGACACATATTGGCCCTGGATAGACCCTCAGGTCAGGCAGATTATAATGCACATCAATGAAAACCATGTTTTATGACGTTTGTAGTTCCTGATCAAACCAAGCTAAAATAAGGAGAGAAAGTAGTGAATTGTACATTGTTATCTCGGGCCTTTACATTTTTTCTATATAAATGCACAGAGAGGGGAGTTTAAGAGCTTATAGCAGAATAAACACATTATTTATGAACACAAAGTGGCCGCAATATAACAATTAAAAACTATCATGCTGGGCCTAGGAAGATGTGATAGTTTTCTTTTTCATTCATGGACATATTCATGTTAAATTGATGTAAAAGTGAATAAGAATTTACCGGGGTCAACAGCCCTGGAGTTTACACTGTTTTCTTTAATTCAGTTTCTCCCGTGTGCTCGTGACCGGCATATCCAGCTGTGACGCCGTCATCCCTAAAAGAGGTTGCTTCATGTGACGCTCCGGAGGAGAGGACGTCTCATTTCTCTTAAAATGAATCTCTTTGTTTCCTCTCTCCTTTCTTTTTTTCCTTGGTCTTTGGCATGCATCTCTGGTGAGATAAACCTTTAGAGCTTTGAGATACAGCCCTTGTGTCCAAATGTTTTACTTCCTGTCTGGCGTGGTCACACCTGATTCCTGATTGTGCTTCCCCAGCTGTGTCTCATCAACCCTAATCGCCTCATGGATCACCTCACCCTCGTGCCTCCCCTTGTCTTGTCAGTCTGTTTGTACCTTAGCGTCACTTTCCTACACGTAGTACTAATCTTTTTTTTGTCTTCAGCTCCAATTTGCCTGAACCAAGCCTTCATGCCTTCTGTCTACCTGATACTTTTACCTGGATTGTTTGCCTGCTAGCTTACCAAATCTGGACTGACAATAAACTCTGTTTTTAGGATCACAGACTGGTTGCCTGTATTTGAGTTATTTTGTGTCACAAAGTTCAATCATGACAAAGCCTTTAGAGCTGAAGTACAACACCGACAATAGGTGTAAAAATAATGAGTGAGGAAGGACAGTAATAAAACAGAAACTTCCGCTATAGGCCACGACAGGCCACCACATGATCCACCTGTCTTTAACAGTAAAGTTCATTTTTACCTCCATTATCTCCCTCTTTGTTTGATTTTATCCCAGTCAGGTGGGCATTTAGGATCATTTGAGTCCATCAAGATGAACATATTGCTTCATGATGTGGCCATAAACCAGATGCCCCTGCCTTTTCAAATCATAAACAGACTTTAATGATAGTTTTATTGTCATTGCTGTGAATTCATTTGACCCCCATGAATGTAGATCAGAGGCCTGAAGTGAACCAGCTGAACTAAAACCAGAAACAAATGTAGAGCTGCATAAAGATAAATCCACTGAGCTGTGAATTTGATTGCTAAGGGTAGCATAATTAAAATGTAATAACTTTGGACAGCTGTTGCCATGTGTACTCTTCCAGTCTTTAGTTATTTAGTCCCCTAAATTGGTGTCCTTTTTTGCAGTTTACAATCTACCACAGCCCATCTTAAAGCAGCATGAATCTTAAACTACTGTTCAGGCCTTGTAGGAGTTGGAGAACAAGCAGCAAACGCAGAGCTGACATGCTGTCACCTTAAATGAAGGCTGAACAGAGAGCTCTGACAGAAGAGCAAAGCACAACACCATGCTGTCATTGTTCTGTTTCACTGTGGAACAAATCAGCTCATATACAGAAAGCAGCACAAAGATATGTAAATGAAAGCATTCAATAATGAAGGCAGACTAGCTGAAAACATAATACTTTATGAGCTGTTCATAGTCAGTGATGCTGATAGGATTACTTGTTTTAGTGTACATATTGACTAGGGTTGGTAATCACCTATGGCCCCCAGGATACAACATTATCACAACGCTAGTTATTATTTAGTTTTATTGCAATTTATTGAGCTTTCCATGCAAGCCATTCATGGGCAAGAACCTCACAACTAACATCTGACCTTTCATTGTGTTTGGTGGAGGTTCCTCTTTTTGTGAAACTGAAAACAATACAAAAATGGCTTCATTAAAATACTACAGGAAATGAGGCATGGCTAAAAATAAACCAATTGCAGTTTTTGGCCCTGTCCACAAGAAGACGAAAACATGTAAGTATTGAAAAAGTTCTCTCAAGACGGAGTTGTTTCAAGAAATATGATGTTCACACAAAAGCACTGAAAATTCTGGAGTACATATGTTGTGCCTGTGAGTGTTACTGTATCGCTACTGCACCCATACACCAAACCCGAGACATGGAGCATATGTGTGTAGCTACGTCAAGAAAAATGTAAACACTGGCGTGTGCTATTTTTAATTTCATTGCACCTTTTGGTACAATGACAATAAAATAATTCTGATTCTTCTGATTCTCCATGTCCTTTTTTTGCACACAGTGCAAGTAGAAGAGGATTTTCTGTTAAAGCCAAAGAGATCTCAGTATCTTCAGCAGCATGAGTAGGATAGCCAAAACTGCCATTGATTCTGTTGTTGCCAGCTTTGTCAGCTGCCTACAGCTGTGACATCATCGTTTCTAAAGCTACCTGAATTTGTTAAAAACTTGTGCTTATACACCTGAATTTGGCTGCACATCGATGCCCTTTAGCTTACTAGCAATGTACCACTAGCATTTTAGCATGTCAGCATTAGCTTATCAGTCAGCCACTTAAATCAGCATTAGATTTTACATAAAAAGCTTAAACAACATAGCCTACAGGTCAACACAGACTTTAGAAACATGGATGTATACTAACAGGCATTGCATTCATACAGAAAGGAAAGCATTGACCTGAACTGAGCAGCTGTGGACCGCAAAATAAGACAAATTCATCGTCTGGTTTGACAGGAAGTACAGTCAAAAAATGAGTCAGCAGAAAAAATGCATCAGACTACCTCAAGTTGGCAACATTACATTCCACAACATGGTGAGGCCTTGAATCTTTGTTATTACCTCAGCCAAGGAGGTTATGTTTTCGGGAGAGTTTGTCCGTCTGTCCGTCTGTCCTTCTGTCCGTGAACAAAATAACTCAAAAAGTAATGGATGGATTTGGATGAAATTTTCAGGAAATATTCAGCACGAGAAAAGGAAGAACTGATTCGATTTTGGTGTTGATCGGGATCATGACGAAAAATGTGATTTCTGTGAATAACTACTGAACTAAAATAGATATCATTATGAATCCAGTTGCTAATGGTATGTTTTCATGGTCAAGGAATCTAAATATTTAGATGAAATAAAGGTAGGACTAATATTTATGGTCAAAATGACAATATGGCTGAGGACTGTGGCACTGGCGGAGGTCTGCGCTTTCCGAGTGCTTTCTAGTTAAACTTTGTAATAGATTGAGCCATGCTCTCAAATTACTCAGAACTGGGATGTAGTTTTAACAAGCTTAGTACTTTAATACCCCTTTTCCACCAAGCTGGTTCCAGGGCTGGTTTGGAGCTAGAGCCAGCTTAGCACCAGTTCTTTGGTTTTCCACAGACTAAGCACCGGTTGCTGGCTCTCAAAACCGGTGCTTGGCAAGCACCAACTCTTTGCTGGGCCAGCAGAAAGAACCACTTTACGTCGGGGGCTACGGGCTTACGTCAGGGGGTGGGGGCGGGTAAAAACACGGAAGCAACGAAGCAGAGTAAAAACACGGAAGCACTCTTACCCATCTTCTCAAGCGTGATCGATGTTCGTTGTATAGTCGTCGAGCAACATTAACTTGCTGGATCACCAACTTTTGCTCTACAAAGGAAGGCTCGAAAAGCCAACAGCAACACTTGAACCGCAACGTAGTCCTCCATCTTTGTAGTGGCAATTGAATTTGGCGCTAGTTGTTATGGGAAACTAGCGTGACGTATACAGACGTATACATCGATGTGGTGACGTAGCCCTCTGGCCGGCACCCATTTGTGGAAAAGCAAACGGTTCTTAACCGGTTCGCAGTTGAACCAACTGCGAACCGGCTCTAGCACCAGCACTAGCACCAGCCCTGGAACCAGCTTGGTGGAAAAGGGGTATAAGTGTTAGCTTAGAATTAACTCAGCATTAGCTTTGCTATTTCCAGCTTTCAATAGCTTCCCCGGGTGGTTCCAAGTGATTTAAGCTATAAAGTCACTTTATTCTTATGCATTACTCTTTACAAACCTCTAGTGTCATGTCCATCTACTATGCCCCTTTCACATTTCTAAATAAGTCCACACAATGAATTTAAATGCGGACAGTGCATTTATTGTCTTTCTCCTTTGCAGTCATGATTGCTAACTAGCTGTCTGCCCAATGAACATCCCCATTGACCTTACTCGCATTTCCTCAACAGCCCCATCATGTGAACTTCATCAGTATTTTTTTTCTATAGAACGAAAATCTGTATTAAATGTTGTAAATTAATATTTTAAAACTGTTGATGCTTGCTGGGCATGATTCATTATAGTATATTGCCATTCCAAATGTGACAATACTAGTGTTTAATATTCAGTTTGAACTTTAAATATTGTGTCATAGTAGTGTGTTAAATAAAATATGGGACGTAAAAGATCAGCAAAGCTTTGGATCCTGTTTTTGTTTATATTTTGCACAGCTTTCCACCATCATCAGAATGGGGGTTTATTATGTGGGTATAGTATTCTTACGGCATCATGGTGTGGGTGTTTTGATGAATGAGTCTGTTTTTATTTATACTGCATAGGTTTAGTCACTGTGTCACAAAATGTTGAGCCTTCACCCTCATGCAGAAGATGGCTTGTTAGAAGGGGATATTTATTCAAAGATTCATTGAACTGACTTCCCCTGACATGCTCTGCTTTGGAGAGGCAGGGGACTCAAAATGTTTCAGCTTTCTTAATCCTTTTTAGTTATGTTACAGTCAGCAAGACAGCGAGCTAACCACTGCCCTGGATCCATTCAACAGACTTTGCTCTGCACTATGTTTGCTGCCTTCAGCCAAAGGACTTACAGTGCTGACCAAACACTTGACGTCATGAATCCTGTTGATGTCAATCACTGCAGTAAATATAGTGGTAACAATAATAGTAAAGATAACAAGCTAAAAACTAACAGTCAAGGACAAGAACAGGCTCTAAAGCCCTTAATCTTGTAATCCTTTGTGCTATTCTGTGAATCACCAAGTCTCAGTAAAATCCCAGGTTGCAGCTTAAATTAAAGAGTTTTCTACAGTTCGTCTTCAGATGTGAGAGTGTCAGACACAGTATTCATTTCCACCGTTGTGCTGTGTAGCATATGAGCAAGAAGAATGTTTCTGTTGAATAAAGGTATGCAAGGGGGATTCCTATATGAGGGGACACTCAGGAAGCACAACAGTGTGATTTTTGTGAACAAAACTCATCAATCTGCAGTTGAAAAGCCCTTTAGTTCAAGCCTGTGGTTAGCTCTTAAGCTAGCATCTCCAGCATACTCTCAGATAACCTTGGTCTTCTGTCGGTTCTCCTGTTTTTGTTTCCTGTCCTCATGTTTGATGCCTCAATAGGAGGACATGTCAGGGGGGGACTTTTTCTCTCTCCAAAATCCAAACAATTAACTCTTTGTTCCCCCAGTCCTGCAGAGATATATGTGTCTTTGCCTTCCTGTTAGCTAACAGGCCTGCTGCTTCCTGATAAGTGCATGTGAGTGTGAGACACTGCTATAGGTTTTTGGCTCATGTGTCATTGAACATCAAAAATGTGAAGGACAGGAGTTACAACTGGAACTGTTATTATGCATGTTTGTTTTTGAGAGGGACTGCTTTAAAATTGAAACAATTTGATCATAAGAACAGGAGCCACTCTAGCAAGACCTCAGACTTTACCGCAACTTCAACTTCAAAACCACAGGATAAATTGTAAGGTTTATGGACTTTCTTATTCCAGCGTTTAATATATCTGTATCTTTTGCTCTGACTTGCTAAATTGACTTTTGATCTCTGAGCAATTTTTAAAGGAAACGTTCACTGTTTGTCATCCTGTCCCTTCTTGTATTGTTGAATTGTATTCATTCCCTCACTTTTGAGATGATAAACAGAAGAAGAATAAATGATTCACTATGATGGTGTTTATGTGATGTGTTTGGAAAATCCTATCATTGTGGGGAGTGACTTTGTTGTTGTAACGTGACAGACAATCCTGTCGTCCCTCCAGGATTTCAGCCAGCAGATCAGTAGGATGGATCGGGATGGAGAGGAGGGATAAGAGATGAAGGATGCGGGCGTATCCTCAGAGACTAACAGGAGATACTTGATGGTCTCAGGAGATTCAAAGCCAAGAAAGCAGAGCTCGGAGGGATTTGAAAGGTCCCGGCTCAGCAGCATTTTCTGCGGCTCCGCAACTTGTTCAGGTTTCCTTTAAGATTCACTGATTTTAGAAGACTTATTGATCCCTCAGCAGCTTTAAAGCAGGACCGCAGGTCTGGACTGGACTTTGTCCAAACAAAGAGTTGGGATGCTGTGTGGGAAATAAGATAAAATGATGCTGATGGTCGCACTGAAACAAGATATCATAGATTGAAACAGTTTGGAAAATATTCATGGGGTCCTGTTTGCCATTCAGGAATTTATTGTGTGTAACATTTTTTTAAAAGCTTGTGAGCGAAATGTTTCTATAGGGTTGAGATGCTCTCTGTATTACTGTTGGAATCATAATTTTTGGAGCACAGTCTTTTCCATTCTTACT
Source organism: Scarus forsteni (assembly GCA_036419115.1). Classification (NCBI taxonomy): domain Eukaryota; kingdom Metazoa; phylum Chordata; class Actinopteri; order Labriformes; family Labridae; genus Scarus; species Scarus forsteni. The sequence continues at coordinate 1,153,460 of JAZDUH010000147.1, read as the reverse complement.
CAATTTCTGATGTTGCCATATCAGCAGTGCAGTCTAACTTCTCTGTCTCTTGATAATGGGTCAAATGAGAGAAGCAGGGAGGCCTCTTAAGCACCTGAGCTCTCGTTTTTAACTGTGCATGGATGTATACTGAGTGAAGCAGAGATTTCCCATGCATAGTGGAATATTTTTCCAGATTATACCTTCACTTCACAGCTCAAACCAGTCCTTAACTCAACATAGAGGTCAAACAATAAAATAAAAGTAGAAACCATCACAAGTGTCATAGCATGTACAGTATTATATATCTCAACATGAATGCATTTTTCATGTGCTCCTCATCTTAAATACCTTATTACAACTGCCAAGGAGGGTTTTTTTCTATTTGTAAAAACCTAACCCCCAAAATCCACATTGAAAGAACGCACCACTCACCAAAGTGCTGCGGTTTCTGACTGACAGGCTGGCAACGTCCCCCACTGGCAGCACCAACATCTGGACAAGCAGCAGCAAACTGGTTCAGTCAACAAGTTACAAGACCCACTACTGACTAGGTCACGCTATTGTATGATAGTTATATCAACAATAATCACACTTCTTGCAGATTGATATTTTTCATTCCACAATGTGCATATAAAATAACTATAGGACTGTAATGTTGGGTGGAAAGAACAGTTTATGGGTGGAACTAAGCTGCTTGGCAGAGGTCTGTGCTCTCAAAGTGGTTTTCTAGTTGGTAATTTTGTCTGATCTGAAAGTGGCACATTCTCTGACTGTCCCTCTGTCAGGCACAGCTCTCCTTGGTTATTATTAAGTTTAAAAAATGGAAAATACTTGGTGATTTTACCCAATGCAATCAATGTTTAATTGACTTGCTTTTTTGGTGAATTGGCTTTGAATTTGAATGAAAAGAAAAAGAATAAGCAGGGATACAAATGGTGTTTGTTGGAAAGATAAAATCTGTTAAAAGTTTGAAGGGTATTACTTCTATCTAAAACTGATGATATCTGTCCCCCTCACGCATGTTAAAGAGCCCATAAGATGCTTTTTTGGGGTTTTGTATGCCATTTACAATATGTTTTCCATGTCTCTTTTATGCACAAGTCAAGAAGTCTGCTGCATCCCTGTTTCCTCATCCCAGTGGCCCAATTCAAAACTGACTACTAACTACTTGTGACAAGTGCAACGACAATTAAGTCAGATTCTGATTCTGATGTTATAGCCCCTTACTGATGTCAGTGTAAGTGAAAGTAAAAGTGTTCTGAGACCTGCCTTTTTGGTTGTCTCACTTGATGTGCACCAAACAAGTTAGAGTAAGCAATTTATTGTCGGATAAGGAAAACATAGATGTGCAGATTCCTGAGTCCTTTATGCAGACACCCCAAGCAAATTAAAGGAGACATATCATGCTGATGCATGAATTAATACTTACATATCATAGAATAAATTTGAAAACAAGACCTTACACCCCCTTAATTTTCAAAAAATGAGATATTGTATTTTTTCTGATATCCTAGAACGAGATTTGATACCTTTGAAAATAGGTCATTGCGAGATGACCGCGAGATTTAAATCGTCGTGACGACACGAGGTACCTTTCTTTTTATTGGAGTAATCTGATAAAACAGCTCCTCCTCTGTGATGTCCGTTAGCCACAAAACCGTCACCGAGGAACACATCCACCCAGCAGCAGTATATAGCTCCCTAGCTCACACTCACTCATTACCAGCTCTGGCCTGTAGGGGGACTCAATACGCGGTCGCTGCTCTCAGCCTGCTGGAAAATACAGTAGAAGAAGAAGGACAGGCTGGCTCTACCCCCGATAGAACTGACCAATCAGAGCACAAAGGGCTGTGATGGTGTGAGGTAACTGTAGGTCAGCCTGAGATCCGAGCGTTTCAACGAGAGCTTGATAATGGGCTAAAATGAGGATATTGAGAATGCTACTGTGGGGCAATGAAGGAACTAAATGACTTGTACTGAGGGCAGAAATGCTTTACAGGCATCCTAGTCTGGCATAGTGAAAAGGAGAAACAAGCATGATATGTCTCCTTTAACTGTGCTGTTTTAAGAAAATAGGCCACAATTCAACCAGAATACTCACAAGACTTGGCCGGGGTGAAAGGTTGTCTTACAGACAGTCTGACTTTTTGCGAAACATTGTAACTGGGCCTTGTGTGAGTGCGCCCTTAGTGCAAGGATTTACATTGTTTATTTCATTTCATTTACAAGCTTTGTCCCCCCACAGTTTTGGTTGCTATTTCACCTATTGTTGATGAGAAAGGCTTTTGTAAGCTCAATAGGCTGCCTCTATAAACAAGGGCTCAGAACTCTTTTACTGTACAATTTTGAAAAATGTCAGAATATGGTTATGCACTGTCTGGCCTTTGCTGACATGTAATTGGGCAATTAAACAGATTTTCCTAAAATCTGTTTATGTGGTTCGGTATTAGTACTGGCCCTCGCATTCAGCCAGGTAACACATGCCATAATGCACCCCTCCTATCACAGATGCTAGCTTTTAAAATGAGTGCTGATAACAAGCAGGATGGTCCCTTTTCTCTTCAACCTGGAGGACACTGAATCCATTACCTTTAAACAGAATTTCAATTCTGATTCTCAGACTGAAGGGCAGCCTTTCACTCTGCCTTAGACAATTTTAAATGAGCTCAGAGAATTCAGAGGGGAGTCTGGATCTGGTTATCAGCTTTCTCTTTTAAAAGATGAGCTTCAGCTTAACTTTGGAAATTTGACAATTAACAGGGCTCATAAAAACATCCCCTGAATCTTCCACAGAGCCCTTTAAAAAAATCCATTTTAATTATGTCAAGAGGGGAAGACGGGATAGTGGCCACTGAGCGTCAAAAACATGCTTACATATTGTTGCTTTTAAGTTGACAGCTTTTGTTAATAACTTGTCATTTTACTGTCAAGACTAAACACCACATCAATGAAGCAAAAGTTAACCACATTTAAAAACTTACAATCATATAATTAATTTAACTGACCACTCAAGCATGTGCACAAAAAAGTGTTAAAAAACTGGAAATATAAAACTGAGATAGGAGAGTTAAACAACAAAACTATGGTGGTGGGCAAAGTTATGGATGCATCAGGCATGAATCTGATGAATCTGCACTGTTACAGCACAAAGACACTGCTTTAGGGTTTGTGGAAGTTGAGACGTGGCGACGCAGGAAAATATTCCAAGAGCAAAAGGACAACAGAATTTTAAAGGTTTAACAGGTAAGACACTTATGCAAAAATCAAGATGGTGCTAAGTGACACTCTTTTAAAGCAGAGTTTATTTTTTGAGTTACATACTGGAGTAAGTTTAGACAGTAGAGGGGAAGACAAAAATAACTATTATCCACAAGACAACACATTAATCTAGAGAAGCACAAATTCAGTATCAGCAGATAACTGAAAAGGATAATTAAGGGTAATCACAGATGCAAAAATTCAGGCCAATATTCACAGCAGATTTATTGGCTGTACATATCTCTGACTGGCTTATGGATCAAGTCTGTGGTGATTGGTCAGTTCTGCATTTTCTCCTCAGACTCTGCTTTGCACTGGGCTTGCTATTCTCAGCCATTGGGCTCAAACTACTGACATAACAATGGCATGACATCACACTAGGAGGTCTGGTTTCTTCTTTTTAGGGGCAGATTAAAGCTGTTTGAAGCAAGTGTGCTGATGGGGCTGTTTTTGTCTAGAAAAACTCCACCAACTACAGGAAAGGTGTGAGGTAGGGATTTTCTGAAATTTAGGATATATGCATGATGTCATATATAGTGTGGATGAGAGGCATTCAAGGGCCCAAAAGGTAAAGATCACGGATTGACAGTGGAAACGTATAGTATGCATAGATCCTCAGCTGATGCTAATAAAACTAATATATAAATAAATATTAGCAAATACTCAAATTAGATTTTTGGGGAAAAGTCACATTCCTATTGTGAGGACAAATAAAGCATGAAAAAACGTAAAAGGCCCTTTAAATTTTGTGTTACTGCATATCTTTAGCAGCTTAAAGTGGAAAAAAGTTTCCAAATGCCATGAAAATTATTAAAATGACATATTTTGGGTTTCTCTCACTTATCAGCATTTTGGAATACTGATACAAGCAACGGATTTCTTACTTGACATTTTCAGTTCTCAACAGGAGCTCTGAATTTTATTCTCTGACTTGAGTTAATCATTTTAGTAAATATCAGACTCCTAAAAACTGCATGTTTCAAGTGAAAAGGGGATAGTAGCTCTTCAACAATAATGAGATTTGTCATTTACAACATTTAACATTTGTGATGTTTTCAGAAATAAAAGGGTCCCAGGGTCCCAGGGTCCCAGGGTCCCCCCCCCTGCATAGTAGAGTTTTAACTTGCACTTACAGATGTAGCAATGAACTGTAGTTACTGACAGTGGTTTTCTGAAGTGTTCCTGAGCCCATGTGGCGATATCTTTTACACAGTGATGCCGGTTTTTGATGCAGTACCGCCTGAGGGATCGAAGGTCACGGGCATTCAATGTTGGTTTTCGGCCTTGCCGCTTACGTGCAGTAATTTCTCCAGATTCTCTGAACCTTTTGATGATATTACGGACCATAGATGATGAAATCCCTAAATTCCTTGCAATAGCTGGTTGAGAAATGTTGTTCTTAAACTGTTGGACAATTTGCTCATGCATTTGTTCACAAAGTGGTGACCCTCGCCCCATCCTTGTTTGTGAATGACTGAACATTTCAGGGAAGCTGCTGTTACCCAATCATGGCACCCACCTGTTCCGAATTAGCCTGTTCACCTGTGGGATGTTCCAAATAAGTGTTTGATGAGCATTCCTCAACTTTCTCAGTCTTTTTTGCCACTTGTGCCAGCTTTTTTGAAACATGTTGCAGGCATCAAATTCCAAATGAGCTAATATTTGCCAAAAATAACAAAGTTTACCAGATCGAATAGTTGTCTTTGCTGTGTATTCAATTGAATATAGGTTGAAAAGGATTTGCAAATAATTGTATTCTTTCAGGAACAATGGCAGAGCAACCAAATGCAGGAGGAGACAGGTCTAAGGTTCAAAAAACCAAGGTTTATCGAGGGAGTGGGTGTGACAAGCTGGAACGAGGAAGTAAAACCTGTGAAGACAAGAAAGAAACGTGAGTCACCAAAATAAAACAGGAAGTGAAACACAAAACATGAAACACGAAGACAGACAGGGAGCTTGACAGACGGGATCATGACAGTGTTCTGTCTTTATTTACGATTTACACAACGTGCCAACTTCACTGGTTTTGGGTTTTGTAAATATTAAACTTTCTCAATATTTACGACCAAAACTCTTCATGTGTTTGGGGAAAACTGACAACTTCAGAGTAATGACTTTGTGAACTGTGACGTGAGTGATGCCAATCAAGAAGAGAGCTGACCAAGAGGCATAACTAAACTCAAGCATGGTCAACCTTAAACATAAAGTTCACTGGACCTGAAACGAAGGACTGGCTCACTTTTTCTTGGTGTCTACAGGATTTTTTCTGCAGTCTTTTCTTTTTTTACTTCACCTTCAAAAACAGTCATACCATCACTCCCTCTTCTCATTTGTCCTTTTCCATGTTGGTGTTTTGTTTTTTGGTTGTTGCTATAATTCTTCTGCTTTGTTTCTATTGGGTCATGTTTTATCACGCAAGATTTCTAGCTTGGAGGACTGGATTCTAGATCAGTGGTGGGACAGAATTGTTGTACCTGTGGTGTTGTGCTTAACGGAGCACACCACACACAGTAGAACCAAAACTGATCAATGTCTGGTTTTTTATAATCATGTGTGGGGTCTCTAACAGATTAAATATCTCTTCAGCTCTATAAAATCCTTATGTGTATACTCCGCTTGTCATGCTTTGGCTGCCAGAGTCTTGATTAACCCATGGCCGTTTACTGACTGGAGACCGTTGAACACATGGCGTCCCCATCTGCCCACAACACATGGAGCTTTTGTTTGAAATCACTGAATTTTGGAAATTGAATCATTAAGCTCCCCTCAGGTTACGACTGAAACCTGTGGTGCCTTTCTTAATTACACAGCAGTCCAGTCTGGGTGCTTCGAAGCGCCCTGCAGTTTAGGCGGTACTGTAAATTGATCCCATCCTGACATGAGCAGCGGTTGATGGCAGGCAGCTGGAGGAGTTCCCTGACAGCCGCTGGAGTCGATGAGATTAACTGTCGTCTAACTGGCAGGTTCCTACTTTGTTCCTCCGACACTGTGAATGTACAGGGCGACCTCCTGACGGTAATGTGGTCTCTGCTGATAAATGATGGAGAGGCTCCCAAGGCTGCCACATGCTGTGCAGTTCAGCTGCTTTTTACTATGAAAGGTTTTCTTCTAGACTGACAACCACTGAAGGAAGCCCAGGGTCAAATGTTCAGCCAAAGCTTCTGCCAGGAAAAGAGGAGGCATTTTAGTGACATTTTGAGCTGACATTTAATGGTTGATCATTTTAGTCATCCCTTTTATTATGCATTAGACGAAGTGAGTTTGATGCATGGGCACACTCTTAACGTTTATACTCGGGTTCATTCAGTGCCTGTCAATCATTTCCACAGCATAGTAAAGCTCCAACTATTCTGCTAACCTGTGACTAAGATGACAAGGATTCTGCCAGGCACTCCATAACCATCCCAAATGACTGTATTGGGTGCATCTGAATAGTCCTTTTTTGATAAGGAACCTTCCTTACTGAAGAAATGACCCGGAAGCATTTAAGCGTCGGCCATGATAAGTGAGGTTAAAATTTTCCAAAAGTTAAGGAAAGGGGGGTCGTTGCTTCCTTTAATATCTCCTTTAGCTTCGGAAACACTGGACCATCCTTTTCAAGAGGAAAGGAGAAGAAAACGCCCCATAATGCCTTGTTACATGCGCATGTGACATGTATAAATACGGCTCCTGCCAGAAGTTTACGGAAACTTACGATGGAGAAGGGACAGAACGATGAGGCCTAATAACGTTTATGAAAACAATCAATAAAAGAAGAACAAATGAGGACTTTCACAAAACTACAGACATAATAAATTCAAACAATGTTCATGATGATATATGTAAATGAAACAGGGGGAATGGTGCTTCTGACAGTCTGCTGTATATCAGGCTTCAGATTGTCAACACTTATAGATGCTCTCATGAACCTCACAGCTGTGAGCAGGAAACACACACTGCATGACCAAAGACAAAACACCATCACAGGTAAATCCTCTGATCATAGATTGTTAATGTTAGCCGGTGACGACACGAAACGACCCTGTGAGATAAGGCAGAGGACAAATGCGCTTCTTGCAGTTCATTTCGGAACATTGTAGATCGTCGTGACTTATCTACGTCACTAGTAGGCTAATCATCGTTACATAAATATGACATCAAAGTGAAAGTGCAGTCGAATTCCTCTTTGGCCGCAGTTCTCCTTTCCTCTCGTCTTTCCCTCCTTCTCTTGACTCTGTGACGTTTTTTATCAGGGTTAAGGTAAAGTGGATAGGAAAGGACTTAGGAAGGACTATTCGGATCCACCCATTGTCTCAGATAAATCTTCCAATGAGATAAAACCATGTAGCTAATCCACTTAACATTTCTAAAGAACATTTTAAAAGATGTCCTGAAACTCCAGCCTTTGTGAAATCTGAACAGGTCATCATGAAATCAGAGTAAATATTTGTGTAAAGGTCAGGGTCAACCTTGTGCATGTGAATTTGATACCTCATGAATACTTCAAGATATTTGCTTCAAACATTGCACAAATGATTACTACTCCAGGATTGTATTGTTAAAGCACAAGCTCGAGGGCAGTGACATCAAATCTTCATCTACATATTCATGGGTTAGCAAGTAGTTACCCGTTGGCTAGATATAGCACAGCAATAATCATTTCCAGCCTATGCTCTCTGTATAATAGATTGTTCCTGTACATATTTGTTTCCAGTAACAACAAGGCCATGATGATCAGTGACAGACAAACATTATTGCCGGAGGCAGAGCAGCAGACGCTCATGGTGCCTGCAGCTACATAGTGCAAGCTTCATCATGATGATGTCATCTAGAAAGAGAGGAGCTTTTATTTCTGCAGATAAAGGAAGATTTGTTTAAGGTTCACTTCAGACCAGCAAACTTCTGACACTTGAAATCCAGGATTCTAGACCTTCTCTGTACCACGGCCTGGTGTGACAGAAAAGGTCTGTAGCTATAGGGCAACAATGGCAGAATAAACAATATTACTGTGAGAGAATTTTGCCCCGATGGTGAAAAAACAGAGACATGACTTAAAGTTGTAACAATTAATCTGTATGGGGTTGAAGCGGGGGCAATCCAAGGTCTGAAGAGTGAGGGTGAATCCATGGAGAGAGGGCTGAGGGGAGAGTGTGGCGGAGAATTCAGAGGTTGAGCATGTGACGTGGAAGGGCTCACACAGGTAATTCTGCATTCCAGTTGTACTGGGAAGTCGGGATTTCCATATCCTGTATTGGAAATTTCAAGGCATTTTAACCATTGTTAACTTTGATTTATGAAGTATGAACTTAGGTTCGGGAGCAGGTCCACGCCACAAACCACCTCCAATCAGCTGAAAGGCTTCTTATACTCAGCCATGCCTCATCGCTCAGTTTGTCTGTGACTCTTCAACCCGCCCTCCCAACCTTCAATCTCAATCATGTTTTTTTTTTCTCCACTCAGCTCCCTCTGCCTGGCTTTTGATGTGCTTCTTGACAGCTCATCTCTTAACATATCTCATGTCACATGTTCATCACATCACACGTCATTCCTCATATTCCTAAATCTTCATTAAACCTTCAAGCGCATACATTTGTGGTGTGGTCCTTGCTAGTGAAGCCTCCGTTGTTGAGCTTTTGGGTTCAACATTAAAATCACTGGGAGACATTCCTTGACAGAATATACCTTTAAGTTTGCAAAAAGTTACACAGTAACTAGTTAGACCAGCCACAATCGCTTTAAAGCATGAAGGATGATGATGCTCTAAAAACAGTGTGCATATGATGCTGCGTTTCAGCCATCACTCATCAGTTCAACCTGATCTGATGTTTTCATTGATTATAGATTGGTTTTATTACTTCTTACCTCTCAGCTAAATCCTTTAAATCAAAAGTTAAGCTGTCTCATGTGCCTCTACTGTCCTCCAGTTGCACTTAAGCTGCGTTCACACCAAGCGTGATTTCACGACCACAATCGCATCACCCACTGAAGTCATGTCACCGGATCATATATTCCTCATTTTGGTCACTGTTGCCTTTCGCTGTTGCTCGGCCACTCGAGTTTTCCTATGATCATATATAGTATCATGTGATAGGATGTATAAGCTGACATTATTCTAACTGTGTCCTTTTCACTCACCTACCAACCAAAAAATACTTCAGCTGATGGCCCTGCAACAGCATCCTCTGAGTTTTCTGCGGTCCATCTAGGCTAGACCATTTAAAAGTAAAAAAAAGACTCTTTGGGAAAGTCAGAATCAAGCTTTTCTCTGTTAATTCAGAATGTAGTACGACATCCCAGTTGTCTGGGGTTCAATAGAACTCCGTTAATAACTCTACATAAATATTCCAGTCCTTCATTTCCCTTGTGACAATCAATTATTAAATCTACACATGTAATTTTCAAATGTTCCCAAAGAAAACTGTTCAGGCATGCATAATAAATGAAGTTAGAAAGGGACTTTGAGGCTGTTGGTGCTTCTTAACTTGCTCATCAGATGTGGTTCTAAAGCAGATTTTAGTTTCTTTTCCATCAGATGACCTTGAGGAGGATGGTGCCTCAGCTGTCTGGTGAGTGGACTGTCGGTCATTCACTCACATGCACTGAGAAAAGAAAAGAAAGTACTTTGCTAATGTCTGAAAGACCAATAATAACCTGTCAGATCTGTCTGGAGCTGATATTAGCTAAGTACAACAGAAAAGTCAGAGTCATTAGAGCAGAACCAGAAGGTGATTAAAGTGTCACCGAGGTGTGTTGACCTCCGTAATTTGATCCCCAAAATTTAACCAGGAATAAAAGTTAAAGTTTTATACCCACATTGTTGATCATCAAGGGGTTGCTTGATAGGACATGCATCAGTATGGCAGTTTTTGCCACTTCTTCAGAGTTTGCATGCTGAAGGGTTGTTGATAAATGAATTTAGACCCGCCTCTACCTTCATACCTCACCCCTGGCTCCACCCCGAAAGCTGATGGACGTGCATCGTCATGGAAACGGCCGTAGAAACTGCATAGCTGACCAACGTAGCCAAGGTAACCCGACTCGTCAGACAACTCGACTGACAATATTGATAACATCACAACAACAGTACATTCTGGCAGATTAGAAAATAAGATGAATGTCTGACGGCTGTTACTGTTATGTGAAGCACCACAAAGCTAATGCTGCTTACCTATCCAGCAGACAGACGGCGACGTCCGCGTTCGTTATTAGGTATTTCAATTGGCGGAGTTCCCTCCACCGTCGGAAAGCAACACCAATGTTGACCCAGGTCTTCGCTCTTTCATGGTCATAGCCCTTCTTTTTCACTTTTCACTCCTCTGACTTTTTTCTTTTGGGCTGTGTTTCAGCCATTGCTACTGCACCTATTGTATCTCTCTCTTACGCTAACTGCGCACGCTACACAACCTACTACTCCCCCTCCCCCCTCTGTCTGATCTGTGCATGAGTATGATCGCCCCCTGGATGTGGGGAGGTGTACCCATAGACTGTAAAAAACATGGACGTCATGTCGCTGGGCTTGAATTGAAGCCGCCACAAAAACTGCTCCCCCTGGTGACTGGCTGCAGTATAGGTCAAATCTCTGTCTCCCCCATTCATCTGAACGGGCCGTAGTGAAACTTCAAAAAATTAATACACCTCGTAGAAATATTTCTCCAATCCGTATGCTGTGATATGAAAGTATTATGGGCTGCGCTTTTTCCAAGTCCTCTCTTTTCTGAAAAGTTTCTTTTTCATCAGTTATTAGAGTTTAAAAAATAACTGCGGTTTACGGCAGCTTCACAATGATTGTGTACGGCGTATGCTAGGAGTTTTGTGACAGCTTACGACAACTACGTCCAGATATGGTCCAGATTCTCTACTGGCTGCACAATGGCGGCGCCCTGACGGGGGAAATTATGGCTTCAAAGCCGTTGAATGGTAAAAGGCGGAGCCACGCTATCCAGTTCTTATAATACATCCATGGGTGTACCCTGTTTTGGTGAGCCACAGTATTTACCTGCTTAAATTCAGAGCTAAGGCTGTGTATTGAAACCGGACTTTTTTTTCAACATGCTGTCAGTGGGGACATCTTGTGGATGGAGAAGAGAAATATGGTGAATTTGACAAATACTACATTTGATTAGAAGATTAGAAAATGGCTGACTACACCTTTAATTCACCAGTAAAATTGTGTTCAGAAGAAAAACAAACATCTTGCTTTCTAAACTGTCTTTGGGTTTTGCCAGATCCAAGATACTTCTGCTACATCAGCAAAGTTGCTCATATCCAAAAATGTCAAGGCAGTAATTGGCTTTCAGGAGATGGTACGTGGACTGGAGATTGTAAAAAGTTTCAGCAAGTTACGAGCAAATGAGTGTCAAAATACGTTTTTTGTTGCTGCCGTTGTTGTTGGGGTTTTGTTGCTCTCAATTTCTGCCCTGAGTGGAATTTTCCATCCTAATCAAAATTTTCACGAATACATCCTGCAACATAAAAGTAGCAAGGGTTTCATGTTTGTCGCATTAACATGGGGATCTCACTAGAGCCACAAGGGTGGGCAGGTTTTAGCTCTTTTCTGGCACAGACCAGCCAAGACTCTACCAAGGTAATTGGGGAAAATATAAGTGGCTCCATTTGTACTCCGCAGGCTACATGGGCCCTTTTCACACATTTGAAATTTCCTTTACTGGTGATTCTGAGATTGTATGTAAGATTTCTATAAGAGTTATCAACACATTCACCTCCATTTACACACGACTGATGCAACAGTGAAAGCAACTTGAGGTTAGTTGTCTTGCACCTGTAACACCTGAGGCTGGGTTTCAACCTTCAGCCTTCTAATTGATAGAGCGTGCTTAAAGCTTTGAACACCATGCTGGTCAAACACTGTAGTAGCACAAAAAAACATGCAGTGCTGAGGACTGAAGTCAAAGTGGGAAATGAGGGAAGCTACAGTAGCATTATACTTCTCTCCTTTACTGAAACAAATAGAGCCATCAGCTCAGAACAATCAGAAACCAGTGGGACTTTGGTGTATGCTGTGTATACACTTTTCAGGGGTTCACCTTTAGTTAAAATGTCTGTCAAAGTTAAACCAGTTAAAGTTATTTATTGAAAAAAATGAGATTTTCTTGCTAAATGCTGCTGGTCAATGAACCTTGTGTCCAACCGAAATTTCATAAAAATGCTCTCTCTCTCTGATTTATGTCAAGGCAAGAGCTTACAGTGCAGCATGATTTATGACAGCAGCAGCCATAAATTTGACTGGTCTGAATAAAAGTGTCCTCCTGCTTACAGAGCAGCTTTTTATGGAGCTTTTTTATAGGATGTTGAAGACATTTCCTGTTGCTCCTGTCAGCATTGTCTTGTTAAAACTCTATTGATAGCAACATGTCCTGGGTCAGGATTTTTATCCTTGAATATTAAACTTGTGTGTGATGTGGGCTCCGGAGCACAACGTAAGCAGAAAAGGGAAAGTAGCTGAATACATGCTACCATGGAAGAAAAGATCAAACCAGAAAACATTTGTCCCTTACCTAATGAAAAAGCCATTTGCAGCAAATGACTTAAATTGTGTTTTCCCCTTTGCAGCCATTTTTTCTTTTTCTGCTGCAGAGTGGATTTTGCTGGAATTGAAGGAAGAGCACCTGAGCCCTGTGTGTTTTTTTTTTTCTGCAGATCTGTGGAGTCTAATTGGAAATCTCAATCCTCCTGCTCAGCTCCCTGCCTGTTTCTCTGACTTGTTTGGTTTCATTATTGCTCTCCCTGATTTCTGAGAGTTCAATTAGGTACCTTTTCACCTTTTTATTTGTTCTTGTAATTATAAGGGACATGTGGGATGAGGAGAATGGGGACAGAGAAAAGCAGTGGCTGTTGTACCCTAATTCTTGAGCTGCAGCTGAATAGGCTAAAAAAAGATCAGACTCCTACGTGGGTTTCCTTCTTTTCTTACATGGGTTGATGGTAAAGTGTTTTTTCCAATTTTCATTCGAAAATCAGCCATTTTTTTTTTTCAAAAAAGGTCAAAATTTGACTAAATAAACGTTAAAAGTCAAAATTTGACTAAAGAATTATTAAGATGCCTCTCTTGTTGCCATCCTAGAGGGAAAATTGGCCATTTTTGAAAACGTTTTGATTGGTTCAAAACACAATAACGCCGTCTCTGTCGCTATAAAGGGTCATGATCAGCCATTTTTGGTCAATCTCAAAGCTGTTGAAGTCAGAAACCAGCAATCACATCTCAGAGCGCATACATTAAGGGATTTGGCTCAAATGTGACCTGTATCCACTTTGTTTCTGTTAGCATGAAAAGCACAAGTCACACCGAATCTGACATTTTCTAATCAGACTCAGGCCACTTTCAAATGTGGTACTGAATAAGATACGTATCTGATTTTCTTGAATGCGACCGCGGTCTGAACAGCTAGGACGCATTCAATGCAACTTTGATGCCATTCCTGACCAAGGGTCTGTAATTTACCTCGGGACAAATTTTTTCAAAGTCACTTCATGGCCAGAAAAAGTCAGAGGTTAATAGACATAAGCAGTTTATACAATTTTCTCCTAAAAAATGAGTTTTAGTTGAATTTACTTCTACAAGCATTAAACAATACATAAGGGGAGGAGTGATGAGAGAAAGTGAGAGAGCGCTGGGGCGATTGACTTTGGTCTCCATTAAACACACAATAAGCAATTAACGTGAATGAATCATAGGTTTGTATTATATCTGATAAACTTAGTTATTAACACTGCAGGAACATTTTCATAAGGAGTTTCTACAGAGAGCTAGGCTCAATGAAGGTGTCATGGGACCTTTGCAATAAGATACCAAGTATGTTTCATTTTTTAACAAGATCTTCAATGGATCTGGCAATTTCAGACATGGAATCACATGTATCTCATCCCTCTACATATTTGTTTGAGTTTGTCTCTAACTTAATCACACTGATGGTGTCCCCTTGCATTTGCAGGACACTGACGGTCAGGACCTGGCCACTTCCGGGTGTGCCATGTGCTCGGGACAGCCAGGCCTTCAACCACAATGCCAGGACGTGCCCTGCCCAGAACCTCCTCATCATCCACCGCTTCCAACTGTAGAGTTGCTGTAAGTAAGTACAGGACAGAAACTGGTTGATACCTTATGATCTAGCCAAGGCTCAGGCGAGAAGGGCAGAAACAGGAACAAAGCAGGTTGGCAACGGGTGATCAGTCCAGATAGTAGGTCTGGATTGCAAGGCACGAGAGCGAGACGATCTGACAACTGGTGACTGTGGAGCTGGGGTTTAAATAGGCAGTGATGATTGCAGAGGATGAGGTGCAGGTGTGATCAGGCACGCAGGTGAATGGAGTTGGGCTGATTAGGTGGAGACTGCAGAGTGACAGGCTGAGACTGTGGCTTGACACACAACACATAAGTCTACTGCCTTTTTACAAGTCTCTGTTGAAATACTTAATTATACATTCAATAAACAGATCAAATGGACCTTACCAGCTTCCTCGGTGGTCTCTGCTAAATCGGTGTCTCCTTCCTTCTCTGACACTTTGCCACACATACTGGCTGTCCCAAGAATGGAGACTATTTTGGTGTCCAGCAGTGAGGGCTCAGGTGTGCCCACACCCCCACCTGTAGCAGACACCCCTCGACAGAGCCATGCCACTCTCCTCTTGGCCTCCTCCTGTGGCACTTAACACTATTTACAACAGTGATAATGTGCTGCCACTCACTTTTTTCTTTAATTAGTCATACCACTATTGTGACCAAAAAAAAAAAAAAATTCCTGGCCTCAACCTCACCCACAAGCACCCCTATTCAGTCTCCATGAAATTCCTTTTCCTGTCTATTACAAGCTTATAATGCCATTGATCAGCTGGCTTGTTTTGCATTGACCATACATGGTAAAACATGAGTGTGTGGAGGGCGAGATGTGTGAGGTGAATCCTACCTCTCCAGGGCAGACTGTGATTTATAAAGGAAAAAGTACTTGCTGGTCTGCAAGCACTTTTTATAAACCAGATCATTTTTTAGCACACTCCTTATTTGTTTTTTTGGCACAGGTAAAGTTTTTTTTTTAAATGTATTTTTTGGGCATTCTGTGCCTTTAATGACAAGAGAGAGACAGTGGATAGGCTTGTGAAAGAGGGTGAGAGAGTAGGGGAAGACACTCTGCAAACTGGTCACAGGCGGGATTCAAACCTGGACATGGTACATGGGGTGCCTGGTTGCTAACCACTCCGCCAAACCAGCACCCCCACAGGTAAACTTTTAGTATGGATCCTCCACAATGATTTAAAATTGAGGCTCAAGATCAGTAGATACTCATAAGCAGGATGAGAGAGAAAGACCTGTCATCATTGTGTAAATGATGTTACTGGGTACATGTGGCCTGCAGATAAAAAGTTTCCAAATGGGCTCAGCTCCATTGAGCCTGAATAATGTGTAATAATGCATGCTTTGTTGTGCTGTCCTTATGTGACCATAATGTACCAGCATTATGTGGCAATGATTTTCTCACACAAAGGCAAGATGTTGTTCTGCTGTCTGTTAGTAACTCTATTAATGTTCTTATAGTGCTGCGTGTGTTTCAGACCAACACCTCAAAGCCTGACGTCTCAGCTGTTACAACAATGCTACCCACAGACACTGACTTAACATTACCAAATCATAGACATCAGCTTCATCTCATCAAAACTTAAAGGGATAGGACAATTTTTTATTTTTGTTACTTGCCTAGCCTCACTTCTGAGTCCATTTCAAGCAGGTCAACACCATTCATTCGAGTAATAGTAACAAGGAAAGGATGGGCAATGCTCCCGAACTGCAAATTAGCTTAGCTCAAACACTGGGAGTCAATGGGTATCATTAGCCTGCATCAGACTACAGTCATCAGATAAACTCTTCAGCAACTCTAATGGTTATGTGTGCTTGTTGTGACATGTTTTTTTGTTTTATTTTTTGCACCACGTTATGTTACGTTATCTATTTTTGGACTAAAATGAGCACTTAATGTAATTTTCTACAACAATAAATACAGAAAGAAAACAATGGGACCTTTCACAAACCACTGCAGACATGCTTCTTTTTGCAGACCTACTTACAAGCATGTCTCACAGTGGTTTGCACATTAAATGGAAAATGGTAAATGGACCTGAGCTTATATGGCACTTTTTTAGTCCTTGACTAATCAAGGCAGCTTTACACCACAGGTCACACTTACCCATTTACACCCATTCGCTCTCACAATTATCACGTTTACATAAGAACTTAAATTCCCCTTTAATTCTAAATAAAATGTAAATCCTCTTTAAAAAGTTAAAAATGACCATGTAAACCCCTAATTTCAAATGAAAATTACCATTCAGATTAAACTTAATTCCTTAACTAAGTGGTTGGTTTATTCTGATTGTAAATCCAAATGAAATAATACCTTGATCATGTATTTGTTCCTTCCGCTTTGAATTAATGCTCATTCCCTTGTCCTGCAGCCAGGGGGCACAGGATGCTGACGGGGACAGGAAGGCTGCCTGAAGCAAGCATGGGACTCTATACAAGCCAAAAGTTTATGTAATTAGAGCCTTATAAGATTTGGAAGTAAAGAAGTGTGTATGGACGTATGCATTAAAATGTGGACCTTGTTTAAAGCAGTAGCGTCCAAGTTGGATGGGGTTTCCCTGACGGAGATGCTAGAGACGCTAAGATGGCCTTTTCTTCCGGGAGACGTAAATATGTCACTACCTCACATCTGCCACTGTACAATCATTCATTCATTCATTCATTTTATTAATTTGGCCCTTGAAGGGCGATTTGGTTTGCAGCAGATTCACATTTAGACATGGAAACATAAAAAACATACATGATAATATGAGCAGTATAGGCGTTGGTGCACAGTTAGTTCCAGTACAGGAAAGTAAATTAACAAGGTGGACTTATCAAACCAAGCTGTGCTCCTGATGAAGGAGAAGGACGGGAAATGACAGACTGCTGGTCAGCAAATATACAGTAGCTGCGTAACAAGGTGCACGATTAACATTACCAACAGATAAAAGAGAAATGACAGACTACTGGTCAGCCAATAAACAGTAGCTGCATGGTAAAAATCAGACCCATTCCCAACTGCCATGCCTTGAATAAAGGTGAACAAATGTGTTTTCCATGTAAACCTTTATTCGGAATTATTATTGCCATGTAAACACGAATGACAAAACTTTAATTCTGAATAATTTAATTCTGAATAATTAATTCTGAATTAAGAACATGTAACCATGGCCACTGACTCACTGATGGTTCTGAGTTTCTCTGGTAGTATCAGTGTCAACTAACACATTCATAATTTTTCATGCCCATTTACCACTGATGCAGCAGTGGTAAATGGGCATGAAAAATTAAGTGTCTTGCTCAAGGACAAATCGACATGTGTCCTCCAGAGCTGGGCTAGAACCTGCCACCTGATTATTGATAAACTGCTACACCGACACCCCACTATACCCTGGAGTATAGTAACATTTGTATTTCTTTTCACATTTAAATTCAGTGCTTATTTTAAGTCACAATAAGCACACAGGACTGTTTAGAGTTGCTGAAGAGTTTATATGATGTCTGTAGGCAGAGGCAGGGCAAGGGTACCTATTGATTCCCAATGGTTGAGCTGAGCAAACAAGCATTTGGTGAGCTCTGCCTGTCTCTTCCTTGTTGCTGCACACACAGCCAAAATAATGATGTCTATCTGACACCATCATTTTGGCTGTGTGTGCAGCAACAAGGAAAACACAATATCAAAACTCAACTGTTGGCTTATCTTTTTCAACCAAAACAATTTCAAAACCAACTCACAGAAGTTTTTTTTTTTTTTTAAGTCCTTATATTTTATTTGTTGTCAGTGTTTTTGTCAAGCATAGTGCCTTATGAATCCATATTCACACATCTTGCTGTGCCTGAGGAAACTATTATATCGTCTCAGTTTTAAAACCCATCTGTATTTATTTTTTTATCTCACCCTTCCTCTGCAGAACAGACCAAAAGGCCCAACACATTGAATAGTTAAGGTCAGTGACCTTTCTGGAAGTTTTAAGGAGCAACACTGCAGTTTAGATCCTCTGAGTTTTGGCTGTACTCTGAGCTAGATATGCAATCAATAAGGCTTTGTATATAAGATACAAGAAAATAGACTTTATTTGAACAGAGAACAAATAATTGTATCCAAACAATCAACCTGGAAAGCAGAATATCAAAATGCTGGTTAGAATATTCCATCCCACATTTCCTTAAAGGGACTGTAAGGAGTTTCTAAGTAATTACAAAAAAGTCTCCCTTTTAGATGTATGCCTGATCAAAATACACACTTTAAGATGAGTTTTATAGCATCAAATAGGTTATCTATAAATGCTATTCCTTAGCTTTGCGGTCCGGTCGGACAGGGCTGGACTGGCCTGGATACTCAACTTCTGGAACAAGACAATTAAAACTAGAGCGAATGTTTATTATTCGGACACGACTTAGAGCACCAGCTGTAAGTAGTGATTTATAGCCGGCTACAAAACTATGATACTAAGTTTTCCAAAAATTCCTTGTTGTCACACATCAAAAACTACCACTATGTAACTAGAAAGAGATACATTACCTCGTCGCTTTGCATCCTGTAAGTTGTTGAAAAAAGAAGCTGTGAAGCAATGCAGAGTTCTGAGGAAGGTCCAAGCTGCATTCATTAGCATCACAACAAACACACGCTTTAGTTTGGGTCATGTCTTTTAGTGGGTTCTTGTTGTAGTCAGAAGTAGGAATTTCCGAGTTCCGAGTAGGAAACTGCAACTGGAACGTTCCCCAAAGTCGGAATTTCCAACTGGGAACTCGGTGAAACCTCGCCACCCCCGAGTTGACGATCGAAGATGGATGCCCCCAGTGTGAACAGTTATTTAGCTCCTGTAATAATCAATTTATTTGCACTTCTGACTGGGGTGTGTCAATTTGGATCAGCTGTATACATAGTATTGTTAGACTTATATTTACAAAAATGCTGCCATAGTGATAAGCACATTCTTCATGTGATACTTGTGAACAACAACAGCTAACAACAGCTAACAAGAGCCTGGTAGATCGGCATGTTTTTTTCAGACTTCAAGCGGAACACCGATAAGTCGGAGATGATGTCACTCCCATTTCCGAGGTTACTGGAACGCAGCATTACGACAGTCGCCGCACGTGCTCATGGGTAGCAGAGTCTTTTTATGTCGCCAGTAATAGATTCTCCTCATAGCACCTTTAACCATGTGTGTCACCTTTCCAAAAACAAAACATTTTTAATTTTTATTGGTAAGCTCATAAATCCCTTCTTCCAACCATACAAAATACAATACTTATTGGTTATATAAACACACCGAACGCGCCTTGGTGACATGGCGACCACTCTCCATGTAAAGTCAGTGTACAGCTGCGGTTGGGCTGGGCCAACCCTCCTGTGATGCGCTCACACATGTTGCTCATCTCTTGGTCGCCAAAGTTGAAAAGTTTGAACTCTACCCATGACAGACTATTTTTTTGTATCTGGTTTACAGAGCAACAATCCATGTTCATGTGGGAAACATTAATTTGTGAGGACATTAGTTCCAGGGCCATCAGCTGCAGTGTTTTGTGGTTGGTAGGGGAGTGAAAAGAAACAGTTGGAATAATATCAGCTAATAAATCCTTTTTAATTATATGTTTGTGATGAAACTTGAGGGAACGTGACGTCACTGAGCAAGGGCAATGTTGACCAAACTCAGAAATTGATGAACAGGCGACGTTACTGGGTAATTTCAGTCACAAAGTTGTGTTTTATGTAAACACAGCTTTAAAGGGTTGAAATCAACCATAACTATGTTTTTCTCAGGGAACATATCTTCAGCACCATTCATGCTGCAATTTTGTGTGGAAGTATTTACACACTTGAGACACTTTGCCTCCACTGTAATCATCACAGAGGCACAATGAGGGAACAACCTGACTGCTCCATCTCCGACCTATTTGCTCTGTCTCCAGAAGTAGTATCAGTGGCATAGTATTGGTGAGAAGGGAGCATTTGATGCCAGCATGGAAGAGCAGTACTGTGTGTGTAAGCATCTACATATATGTGAAAAGCTACATGTAGAGTTCTCACACACTTATTAAAATGCTGAATTTCACTCTAATCTTGCACAAATATCACGTCTCCCTTGAATTAATGTGAGCTTCTCCAACTGATTGACAGCAGTGGTTTGTTGTGTTGCTGTTATGAAAAGGGCTTTTGTGGTTGCAAATTGTTTTACTACAAAAGGAACTAACACACTGTTAAATTAAAAGGCTTACGTTTTTCTAAATGTTTCGTGTCATTTATTCACAGTTAACCACCATCGCTCAGCTTTTGTTCATTCTGTTTTCTTTGTTGATGGTAGGGGAAGCAGGTTTTCTCCACAGCTGAAAAGTTTGAGGGAAAAGCTGTGTTTTCTGTCTGCTGCTCCCTTCAAGCTGTTGGCAGTGACAGCACCAGCAGACACTGTTTATCTCTGCCCTGTAATTCCACTGCTTGGAGGCAGAACAAGCCTGGAACTTGGCAGATAATAATATTTATCAGCTAATTCAATTACAATCTGCAATAGTTCTGAAGCATGGGGGTTTCTATCAAATGTTATTTAAAGCTGTAAAAAGCAATAGACTGATCAACAATGGGATAGTTAGTGTTATCATTGATTCTTTGTTTCCAACTGTGGCACAGATTCATTTCATAAGTCAGATGTAGGCTGAGCCTCCAGTGAAAATGATCAAATATGACTCATTTTGTTGCCATACTAAATTTACTCCAGCTCCCTGGTGTGGCAGTCGTTTTTCACCTTTCCAAATTGGCGTCACGTTGGGCTGTATGCATCTCAACTGTCAGCCTCAGGCAATCAGTGCAGGCCCACGTAACCCTCTGCAGCTGTGCACTAGATTGCTTTTTTGGCAGAACTGAGGACACCAATTAAATGCTGCTTTGAATATTGAACACACCTCGGTACCCACACCTCGAATTTCAATGTGCTCATTTAGTTTAGTCACAGCGCCCGTCTGCCGTGAGGAGGAAACACAACTCCTCTTTTCCCATGTGGCTTTATTTTTTGGGGGTTTTGTTATTAAATATTGAACAAACACAGATGAAACATTCCCTCTTTCAAGGTGCTCTGTATTGTATATTTCATATCTTGCGTGAAACTGTTGGAGTTGCCGTGCCAGTGGAGAAGTACATACCGTGGCTGTAACTTTCTGCTTCAGGGCAAAGAGGCACCATTTACCCAAACTTTGGCCTCCATATAGAAAATATACCCTCATGGGTAGAGATAAGAGACAACCAAAGGCCAGGCACTCTCTTTTGTATTTTACTATGAAGTGCCATCCTAGACTGTGCAGAGGAAGAAAATGCTTTCCAATACGTGAGCAATGTTTACAAGTACACTCAACAGCCACTTTACTGGGTACACCTACTCACTCGACAAAAGGCTACTCAGCCAGTCACACGTCAGCAACCCAAAATTAATGGCTTAAGCTCAGAAAGGGCATCCACATGGAGAATAATGGTGATCTGAGAGTGACTTTGAATGTGGCGTAGTAGTTGACGTCACAAGAGCTGGTCTGCGTATTTCAGAAACTGATGCTTTTCTGGGATTGTCATGAAGCCTGAGAATGACCCAAAAAGAGAAAAACCCAGTGGTAGTCAGTTCTGTGGGTGAAAAAAAACCCCTCTTTGATAAGGGAGAATGGTCAAGGCCCTGTATGATAGAAAGGAAACTATCTCAAAGAACCACATACCACATTCAAGGTGTGCAGAAGACAGAACTTTTCCAGTCTTCAAACAGATGGACTACAGCAGCTGAATACCACACCGGATTCCATTCATGTCAGCTAAGAGCAGGAGACTGATGCTACATTTCATACAGGCCCTCCAAAATTAGACAAAAAAGATTTGCCGTTGTAGTCAGTGTTACAGAAGTTAGTCTGATTAGTTCAGAAACTGCTGATCTTTTTTTGATTGTTGTGAGGAACAATTTGACTCTTGTATATATTATATATAGTTTTTTCTTATGGATTTGAACTATCCTGAAATGCTGTAAAATCATTGCTTAGTGACATGACCTAACATAACCTGTACATGACCTTACATAGCCCCCTCCTTGCTAGAGACTACTTTCCCACACACTACATGACCGTACATAGACCTCTTGGCCCTCTTGTTACCTTTTCTTCCCACAAACTGAGACATTCCCATGAACTCGCTGAACCTCTTGCACCTGCAAGGCCATCTTTCTCGCCAAAAACACCCTCACGCGAGGGTGCAATGCCATAAAAGGAGATGACACTGTACTAGTTTTCAGTTCAACTCTCAGACTGCTTTGGCACTCTTTTGTTGCAACTCTCTTGTCCGGACAAGAAGAAGGAATTAAAGCTCCATTTGATTGCATCCAGCTGCTTTTTATCATTTTCATTCTGAATAAATGTCAGGTAAAGGTACGAACCAACTGAGCTATCTTAGGATTATAAAGGGAAAAATTCCTGACAATTGTCACGCAAGACAGAGAATAACCCAAAAAGAAAAATATATCCATCATCAGTTATGTTGGTGAAAAGCTTTTTTGATGCCAGACGTCAGAGAAGAATGATCTGGGTTCTAAATGAAAGAAATGAAACTATCTCAAATAAGCACGCCCAGTCTCAAGCAGATGGGTTAAAGTCGCAGATCACACCAGATGCCATTCACGTCAGCTAAGAATAGGAAACTGATGCTATGTTTCACATAGGCTCTCCAAAAAGAGTCAAATTCAGGACAATGTGGGCAGCCGACGTAGGAGGCACGTGACATCCATCATGTGCCTGCATAGTTAATAGCAAGCATATACTGTATCTCCAGCTTAAGACAGTATATGCTTCATTGTCTAACAGTCTTTAAACAATTCTCCTTATGACAACTAAAGCAAACTATATATTAAGTCGTTTGCAATGAAATATGCTCAGTTAATAAAACTGCTGTTGCTACTTGACCCTTTGATCCAAGACCACCCGTAGACCAATAGTTACTTCTCGTACATAACATGTCATGAAAGCTCAAATCATCTCAGACTAGTTACTTGAAAATGAGTTAACTGTACTGCAGTGGCCTAAGCAGTAACCAGATCTCAATCCAATAGAGCAATTGGGATGTTGTGGAGCAGAAGATTTTATCATGGATGTGCCACAACTGTGTGATAACTATCGCACTAATATGGATCTTAATGTCTGAGCAGGGTTTCCAACTCCTTACCACAAAGATTTAAGGCATCCAACCCAAAACTAGCACCTGTACTTAATTCAATGGCCAGTGAGTGCATAGGATCTTTATTTAAAGTTGCTACCATCTTGTTTGTTCTATGCTTGTATTGCCTTGTCCTGGGTCTCTTGCTGATGATGCAAAAAAGAAAAAAAAGCGTGTTACAACACTCACTTGGCAAACAAAAACCACTTAAAGTTTGCAGCAGCATCTTGCATAATCATTAATTACCTTTAATTATAAAACCCTTTCTCAGCTTTTTATTGACTGATTAGCAGCCATTAGAAGTTCAAGATGCAGAAATCTGCTGGATGCAGAAGTTGAAATGAAGGGGATTATTTGTAAATCACTTTCAATACAATTAAATGTTTCTCTTGTGTAATTACGCTCTAAATTTGATAAAATAAAAGTTCAAGGGGTTTAAATTTCATACAAAGCACTGTCTATATGAGACATGCCATGTTTATTGATAAGGGAACTTATGTGCGTGGGTTATGGTTTGAGGGCATTTCATCGTTCAAGGGCTCACGTCGTGTTTGCATCTTATCTACCTTTCATATTGGACTCCTCAAAAACGTTTGGAAATGTTATTTTGGTTGACAATTTCTCCAATTTATTAATACCAATCAGTATTGTGTTTTATATAATTGGAAGGCCTGATTAGTCAGCTTTAAAACGAGGTACAATTTGTAAGGACTGTACATTTGTGGAATGAGGAATACAGCTTATTGTGGGGATATTCCCCCTGTTGATATTCACTCTTGTTTTGAGCTTTTAGTACTGCTGTGACTGACATCTGATTGGCACCCAACTTTGCTGGTTGTCTGATTGGTTAACCGAGCAACCAGTCTTCTTCAAAGATTCCTTGATCACAGAAGCTGGTGTCGGGTTGCACAGTCAGTTTTTGTGGATGCTGAGTCTAAATTAATGCAATTTTTTTTTTTTTTTTTTGAATGATCCATAAAGCATTTGATTTTTCTTTATACACTCTGCTGGAGTTTTGTCTTCCTTCTGTCACTCTGGCAAAATCTGAAAGAAAATCAAACTAATTAAACATGATTAAAAGCTAAAAAAGTTTAAATTATGAGAGGCCAGCAACTACCGCTTTTTTTGTCTAATTTAGCAACAGTAACTATGGGGCGGGGCTTCACAGAGGATTGCTTCCTTGAGAGGATGGAGCTTGAAAAGGGTCAACACTTATGTGTATGGACCCTGCAGTCTTTAAAAACAGGAAACAGCCCATGTTCGGGGTTAAAATTAGCCATTTAGCTAAGTCTGGTGAAATTTTCTCACACATTCTTGAGATATCTCATTCAGGAACTAGAAAAGCACTCGGAGAGCGCAGACCTCCACCAGCACCACAGTCCTCTCCCATATTGTGATAATCACAATAAATATTAGTCCTACCTTTATGTCATCGAAATATTTAGATTCCTTGACCCTGAAAACATACCATTAGCAATTGGATTCATAATGATATCTATTTTAGTTCAGTAGTTATTCACAGAAATCACATTTTTCATCATGGCGCTAATCTGGATCAACACCAAAATTGAATCACTTCTTCCCTTTCCCATGCTGAACATTTCCTGAAAATTTCATCCAAATCCATCCATTACTTTTTGAGTTATTTTGTTCACAGACAGATGGACAGACATACAGACAGACAAACAAACTCACCCGAAAACATAACCTCCTTGGCGGAGGTAACAAGAGATGAGTCAGAAATGATGGGCTTTGACCTAAAGCCCTGATGGGCTGCAGAAAGAAAGCAGTTTTAACTGCAGCAGCAGGACCCAGAAGATTGCTGCTCACCTGAATGCACAGAGATTTTGCCCTGTCGCGAGGAGTCCAGTGTGTTGAACTTTTTGTCTGCATCCGCCTAGCAGCAGCAAATCACGTCAAATGAGGGAGAAAACCTGAAAATAGCAGGCTTCGTGAGTCAAGGCAAACAACGAGGGAGCTCTACAACACGGCTCTATCTTTGTTTAAAGATAACCAGGAGAAAAACTGGGCGTGGGACAACATTTCTACTAAAGAGTGTTTGGGAATGAGTGTTGTGAAGGACTTTTGGGTGGGCTCTGCTGTGACGTTTGCTGAATTACCTCTGTTGTCACTGCCGCCTCGTGCCCTATGCTCATACCGCGGCAGCAGTAGCCACGTTAAAAAAGTCCTGCAGTTCAGGGACTCTGCCGGCAGAGAAGTGGTTTTCAGGGAAGTTGCTGCGCAGCAGTGTGAAAAGGGCTTAAGGCTTACAAAAACCAATCACTTCATTCTTGAGTAGATATTCCTGAAGATTTCATCAAAAATACCTTTAAAGGTGTGCTCACACGACTCTGGCAACCTTGGACGTACAACTGGGTCATGTTGCTTGAATGTCAGAGTTGAAACATTGTAACTTTTCAGGCCACATTGCATGTGGCTGTGCCACAGCAGCCCATCAGTAAAATGTGGGTGTGATTTCACTCTTGACATGAAAGTTTTTATTCTAGCTCACATTAGAGTGAAAATCCATGTCAGTGCGGGAACATTAGTTAGTTTGTTCCACCCAGGGGACCACAGAGAACTCCCTTCTCTAGGTGCAGCTGACAGACGATGCTGCTGCAGGGCCATCAGCTGTAGTGTTTTGTGGTTGGTAGATGATTGAAAAGAATGCAGTAGGAATAATACCAGCTGAACCTATACATACAATTGCATTTGATGTGATTGTAGTGACACTCGAGTAGGTTTGATTTCACTTCTCACGTTATGGTGAAAAATGAGGCATTTATGGACAAACTACTGGTTTGTTTTGAGATATTTTTTGTTTGTGTTTTTGAGATATTTCATTCACAAGTATGTGAGGAACATGAGACTGTGACCTTGACCTTCGGCACATGGCCTCCAAAATTAAGGTGTTCATTCGTAGGTCGGGGGGATATTTGTGCAGAAAATGCTCAAAGCTCTCCTGAGATGTTCCTGACTATCAAAATGCCATAAATCAGGGCTTTGTGTTGTTATTTGTATTGTCTTAAATCTATAATAGTAACTATAACCTCCAATACAAAAGGAGCCTAATTGACCTGAGACTTTAAATGGCTTCCCAGCAATATAGTTTTGCAGGTTAAGTCCAGGATGCGGAGAGATTTTGCTCGCCTGACTGCCTTGAGGGCTTGTTTTTAAAGCAGCAGGTCACCCAGCAGGAGAGGCTAAAACATCTGAGCTCCATCCTCTTAGAGTTATCAAATGGATCTAACTCCAGGGAGCCTCCATCATTTCACCTGAAAATCTTAAATCTGTGGTCCTGCTGAAATGTACAACCCACCACTGCTAAATGATGGCCAAGTCTGCAGAAATGTTTCTTACTACAGCTGCACCTTAACACCTCTTCTGTATCCTGGGTGGATGAGTATATGTTTTCTAATTATGATTGGTGTTATCTATTTTTGCAGGGAAGCAGCTGTAGCATCATGCTCCCACTGCTATTAATCACATATGATCCATCCATGATCCCCTCTATCAACGAAACAATCCATTTGGGAATTTCATATAAGATGTGTGCACCCCATTTTTAACATGTAATGGGTTATAAATTGTCTTCTTTCTGATAAGGACCAGCATCTATAGCAGCCATTTTCATTCTTTTGGAGTGGTGCTTATTCTTAATACAGCACCAACACAGTGTAGCATTTTCAGAGCTCAGCATCCAAAGTGGAAAACACATGAAGCTGCTGTTGTTGCCATGCTCTGTCTGCCATTAGTTGAAAAAAGTGCAGCTTTTAGAACAGTGCCGTGCCCATCAATGTCATTTCTCACCAACCAATTATAATCCAAAAAAGGAGTGGGACTTTGTCAACAGCAATGACAAAGGACAAAGAAAAAAGACTCATCTTTTGGTCCTTTTTCCACTAGCGGGTCTTGGCCCTACTCTCCTCGGCCCTATTATTTCTACTAGCCTGGTACCTCCTAAAACAAGCTAGTTTTAGTACCTACTCCGCTCTGGTTCCTAGCGAGCTGAGTCAATACTAAAAGATGACGTCACCGACTGCTGGCTACTGATTGGTCAGGCAATGTCGTCATCGATGAGTCATGAGCGCAATGACCTAGTATGCTAGCGGTAGCTACCATTAGCTTACCCTCATACAACTTTTCTTTGCAGCTCGACGGCTTCATTCTGTTGTATAGCTTCCAAAACTCTCCTGTGCTTCTCAAGGGGTATTTCTTCTTGCCACCTGCAGCCTTCTTCTGCTTTCCTTTTTTACTCGGTTTGTGACAAAAAGCAACAGATTGTTGTGTTGCGCTAAAAATGGCGTCACCGCAGTGCGGCTCAGCTGTTTACAGCAACTCTGCACGCCATTGGGCAGGCAACTGGGACTAATGGAAAAGCAGCACAAGGCGAGTAGAGTAGAGCCGGGTAGAGTTGAGTAGAGTAAGGCTACTGGAAAAGAGCCATTTCTGAGGGAACGGTATCCAGGTATCTACAGCTGATTTGAGTGGTGAGACATGATACCTTATATATTCATTGTGACAGGACAAAACACTGGTGCCCCTGGTTCTAATTCTTTCTTCATCTTACACCTCAATCTTTTAATTCTCTTCTTTTTCTGACACCTTCCTCCTTTTCTTGATACCCACCTGCCTGGCACCTTTATTGCTGAAATCTCCTGCACTTTTTTCTCTACTTCAGACTCTTTTTTTAAAAAAAAATTTCTGTGGCTTCCCTTTGACTGTTTTTTTTTGTTTGTTTGTTTTACTGCATTTGGTCTTCTTGTGATTCTTTTAATCTGACCTTTAATCTTTTTTAATTATTTTTTTTTAATCTGGCTCAAGCCCATTGAATACCTGCTTGTATGCCTCTTTATGACGGATGGCTTTCTATCTAATACCTTCCTCCAGTTGTATGTTTTGACTGCTTTTGGTCTGATGCCTACCTCGTTGACTCCTAGTTTTTTTTAGTCTTTTTTGTGATGACTTCCTTTTTGACTTGTGTTCTGATGCCCTTTTGTCTGAAACATTCCTTTCTGATTACCTTGTTCCTTTCACTTTTTCTTCAGATGGCTTTCTTCTGTCCTCTTTCTTTCTGATGCCTGCCTTTTATACCCCTTTTGTCTGAAAGGTATCTTTCTTTCTGACTTCCATTGCTGTTGAAGCCTTTTGGCCTGATATATTCCTTCTTACTCTATGGTTTGCTCTGTGTTTGGAATTTTTATTATCCTGACTTCATCATCGTACTTACATTTCTGAGGTCTTTCATCTGATACCTTTCTTTGACTCCCTTGATTCAGATTCCCTTCTGTGTGATGCCTTCTTTTCTATGTCAAAGTTCTTTTGTTGAATACCTACACGTATGTCTTTTCTTCTTCTGACGTCGTTTGTCTGAAGATACAGTACTTTTTCATGCCTTTTGTCTGATACATCCTTCTCTGAAACCTCTTCTCAGATGGCCAAGCCCCTAACACTTTTCTTTCTGATTCCCTTCTCTACTGCCTCCGTTTATCTGATGTCTTTTGGTCAGATTTCTCTCCTTCTGATTCCTTTATGCTCTTATGCCTTTTGGATTGATGAACCACTTTGTCACTTCTTTTTTTTATCAGCCTTTCAGACGTGTTTCTTAATTTCATTTTCCTTTTATGCTGCGTTCACACCCCAAGCGGCCCAGCTACCAAAATCACGTCGCCCACTGACTTATCGTTGCGCATCCATAAATACCTCATTTTGGTCACCGTTGCCGTCGGCCATCGCTCAGTGACGTCAAATCATATATCATATAATAGGATGTATGAGCGGACATTATTCCGGTTGTATCCTTTTCATTCACTTATCAACCACAGAACACCGCAGCTGATGACCTGCAGCAGCATTATCTGTGAGTTTCACCGAGGTCCCTCTAGGCAGAACTAATGTCCTTTCTGACTAATGTTTCCCACACGGACATGGATTGTTACTCTGTAGTCCAGATGAATAACTGTCTGTCGTGCACACACCGCTGATTGGCTGTTGCCACACAGCCACGTACGACATCGCCTGAAAAGATCAACTTTTTTTACTTTGACATCGCGCGAGAAGCTATGTGGTAGTGTGAAAAGCAGTTGTCACATCGCCGGAGGGTTAGCCCCGCCCCATCGCGGCTGTACATTGACTTCACATGGAGAGTGATCGCCGAGATAGGACAAGTAGCGTCTGGTGTGTACGCACCTTTAGACTGATTTCTTACTCTTTGACTGCTTTGCATTTTGGAGCCTTTTGGCCTGATTCATTTTTTTATTGCCGAATGGTATTTGCCCCATTTTTGGACCCCCTTTTTTCTCCTGACTTTCTGGCTCATATGTTTCTGAGGCCTTTTCTTCTTATATCTCCTACATCTCCCTTGATTCTGATTCCCTTCTGTGTGAGCCATTTGTCTGACACCTTCCTTTTTAACTTTTCTTTTTTGATGTCTTTTTGTCTAAGACACCTTTTTACACATCTGTTTTTATGCCTTTATGACATTTTGTCTTCTGACTCTCTGGCTCATACATTTTGGAGGGCTTTAATTTTTTAACCTAAAACCTTTCTCTGACTTCTTGTTTCCAGTACATCTCGGCATGATGCCTCCCTTTCAGGATCATAGTTTTATTTGTCTTTTGTCTAATATCTTCCTTTTTGACTTTTTGTCTAAAGATCCCTTTTTGACTCCACTTTTTCACACCTTTTGTTTGATACATCCCTCTTGGAATCCTCATTCTTTTCACCCTTTCTGTTGTGATTTTCTTCTAATACCTTTCCTCTGATGCCTTTCTTTTATGCCTCACCTTGTCTAATGCCTTTTGGTCAGGTATCTCTCTGTCTTAATTATAGGAAGCCTTTTTTCAGATGCCTTTTGGACTTATACCTTACTTATTGACTCCTTTCTTTCTGATGCTTTTTGGTGATGTCTAACTTCCTACTTTCTTTTTTTCTGGTGCCTTTTAGACACATTTCTGTATATCAGGATGCCATTTCCTGATGCCTTTTAGACTGACACTGTTCTATCTGACTCTTTTCATCTGATACCTAATTATCTAATGCCATCATTTCTGGCTTCCTTCCACCTTACACTGTTTGTCTGATACCTTACACTTTGACTCCTGTCCCTATTTTTCTGATGCTCTTTTGTCTAATACCTTCCCACGTGACCCCTTTTTCCTGGCATCTATTGTTCTGATACCCTCCTTTTTTACTCTTTTTTTGTTCTGATGCCTCCCTGTTTGCTTCTTTCTTGCAGATACCTCTTCTTCTGATTCTTTCTTTGAACCTTTTAGTTGAAAGGGTTTTTTCCTGACTTCTCTTTTTATCATTCTTTCTCTAATACCATTCACTGGCCCCGTTTACATGGGTCAAAAAGTCCCATTTACAATCAGATTGAAAGGTCAATCAGATTAGAAATGTCTCATGTAAACACCTTAGCAAATCTGATTCACCCAGATCTGATTGTATTTTGGATCGTATTGTAAGAGGTAGTGTACGCTTATTGATAATCTGCTCCATGCTTCATGGGGCGTCGGTGGCGCAGTTGGATAGTGCGCTTTGTCAGTGATCAGGAAGTTGCAGGTTCAAGCCCAGCTCTGGGCGACACATGGCGACGTGTCCTTGGGCAACACACTTAACCCCAAGTTGCTACCACTGTCAGTGGCGTGTAAATGGGCATGAAAGGGCGTGAATGTGTTAGAGATACTGATGGATAACTAACACAGAAACTCTGAACCATCAGTGAGTGAATGTGAGAGCAAATGGGTGTGAATGGGTAGGTGTGACCTGCGGTGTAAAGCAGCTTTGAGTAGTCCAAGACTAGAAAAGCGCTATATAAACTCAACTCCCCTCATGTAAATGGCTGAGTGGAGCAGATTGGGTTGATAGAGAGAATTGTTCGGTCTGCGCAGGCGCTCCATAGTACGTAAGAGGCACGTAGTAACCTACGCAGAGCGTGCCCAAACAAACGTGGTAAACAAACAGAAGAACTGGATGGTGGAGAAAACAAACTTTTTAATAGAAACCCTGCGAGAATTAAAACTTGTTGAGAGGTTAGATGGTAGAAAGTCGCGAAACACGGAGTTGTTCAAACAGGTACATGAAATGCTGGAGGCTGGATGATTGCTTGTGCTTCTTGCTAACTTTAATCTACTCGCTCGGTGTTTTTGGCGGAGGAAAGGGCCAGCTGAGCATTCTGGGTAACGAATTGTAAGTTCTCCTTCTCCTCCTGTCCAAATATCGTTTCAGGACGATTAACTGCTGTGACTTCAGAGCCTCAAATAAATATACACAATACACATAACACAATAAGCGTCCCCAACAAAACAAGATGTGGATCCATCTTTCTAGTGGTAAGAAAGGTTCTTGTTCTCTTACACATTTGCAGGTAGTGGCAGAGTGACCTTCTGCACATGTCAAAAACACAGTACAATCAGATTCAGATGGGGCCATGCAAACGCAGATTGAACATGGATCTCTTTACTCAAAGTTCATGTATACAGATTGAATCAGATTCACCTAATCTGATCGATTTCAATCAAATTGAGGAAAACTACCAATGTAAATGGGCCACTGTGAAGCCTTGCTCTTTGAGGACTTTTTGGAGGAAGTTTGACATTTGACTGATATTTTCCTAAGACCTAAGGATGTTCTCATGAACACTCTGTGCTCTTGCTTTGTATCATCAATTAATACTTTGCAGTAACCAGCTTGAGTACCGACATACAAGTACACTTTTCCAACAGAGCATAACTCGTTGAGGATGCAGCTCCAGGACACAGCATGTGCTTGGCAACCATGTCTGCATATTACCGTTTCAATGTAACAGAGGAAACAAGCTAATTTACACTCTTCAGAGGTTAAATGAGGGTAAGGAAAAGCTACCTATGTTTGCCTGTACTTCCTGATTTTTTCAGCATCTTTAGGTAGAGAAAATGCAAAATAAGTGAAACATTAGACTGGATAAACTGATTTGAATATTGACGACTGTAGAGGTGGCAAAACCTTGTAAGAATCAGATCAGCTCCCGCACAAGCTACACTAAGAAGTCTGATGTGTTCCTGAAAGCAGCATTTCACTAATCAATTTGTTGTTGCTCGCCCATTCTCCCTCAGCACACAGCAGCTCGCCTATTAAATAAACCCTGTGACTCAGATGCTCGTGGATGTACTCGCGTCTCCTGATCCCTTCATTTGCAAAATCAAGGCTAAACTGTGGAGACATATAGCAGCGGCTTTCATTTGCCATCCTACTCACTTCTGGGAGCTTGTTTGAGGTTGTTTAGAGATGAGGTCATGGCCTGAGCTTCTTTAATGATTTACCCTGAAATCCAGGCACAGAAGACGCCAACAATGCACAGCATGGAGGGGTCAAAAGTAATTCAGTGGGATAACAAAGCGTGCGGGATTGTAAACAGTGCAGCCCCAGAGATCTTTGAGCTCAACACAGAAAATCAATCCGATGACACATTCATAGTTTCTCCGTTTTCTTTTGCCATAAGATTTTCAAGCTCTGTTGGTTTGTCTGCTGGATCATTTCTTGCAAATGCCAAAGCTGAAGCACAAAATGAGGGATCTCTGTCATACTTTGCAAAAGTATATCTTCTCACTGAAATACATATTAATAAAAGTTTGGGGGTCATATTTTAAGGTTGTGGAGTCTTACATTCATTCCTTCTTGGTGAATGTCGTATCTCAAAAACACTGACAGATTTTTGACGAAGAGAGTGACTCAGTAAAAGAATGATAGCAGCAAAATACTCCATTGATAAAGAGACAGTTTAGCAAATTTTCTTTGATAATTTGAGCATGACAAAGTATGTGCCATGGATGTCCCAAAACATCTCTCCTGGTCACCTTCCATGTAGGTGAGTGGGTTTTAATGTCACTTGAAAGTCGAAGCTCTCGATTTACTGCTTGGTCTTTGTTCCTACCCCCACTTATAGTCTCGAGCTTTGGGTAGGGAACTAACCACATTGTGGGTACAAGTGACCAAAATGCAATGAGTTTTCTCTTAGAGATAGAGTGAGAAGCTCAGTCATCTGGAAGGGGCTTGGAGTAGAGCTGCTGCTCCTCCGGCTTAAGGGGAGCCAGATGAGGTGGCCCTGCATCTAATCAGGATGCTCCCCCCTCAGGTGCCTCACTGGTGAGGTGTTCAGGGCATGTACCACTTGTAGGAGACCTTAGGAAAGACCATGGACACGCTGAAGGGACTGTGTCTCTCAGCTAGCCTTGGGATCCCCCTGGAAGAGCTAGATTAAGTGGCGGGAGAGAGGGAAGTCTGGGCATGTCAGCTTTGATTGCTGTCCCCCCGACCCAACCCAAAATAAGCAGAAGAAGGCGGTACATTCACCCTTCCCAACCAAGGACAGCAGTGCCAGATTATTTTATTTTTAAAAGATTATCCTGTGAACTGAGGTGTGTTAAGAGGGAATTTGTACTGATAATCGTCTCCAAAATGTTTCAGGGTTGACAATCCTGAATATTACACTTATTTAGGACCAAAAGTCTTCGTGTGTGTGTGAAAAGCTGGCAACTCTTGGGTTGACTAGGGATGTAACAAAAATTTGTGCCACGTAATTTCGCAAAATAAAAAAATGACAAAATAAAATTCAAAGACACACAAAATAAAAGCACGAAATAAAAGACACGAAGAGGCGCTGGTGATTTTTTTACCCTCCTCACCTACCGTCGCAACACACTGGCTTCAGAATAGAGGAAGACAAGGTTGAGGAATTAGTTGACGCTCCTTCATCAAATAAATCGGTTGTGTGGACCCATTTTGGCTTCCCATGTAAAAGACGAGAGAACGGTGAGAAGATTGAGGACAAAATAACAACCGTGTGCAAAATATGCCGCTACAGTTCGCAGCATACTGCGGCGAGTACAACTACTTTGAACTGGAGACAGGCAGCAACTGTATGTTTGTGTAAGTCTGCATAGAAAACAATATTTGATTTTGAGAGGGGTCCAGCTGCAGACCTCCACTCTCAGTCGGCCAATGGCTGCTCCAGTGTGAATCGGAAGCCACCTCCAATGTGAGACGGACGTGACGTAAATATAAATAATTATAAATAACACCGGCGCGTTTGCGCTACCTCCAGTCATTTAAATGAGTGACGGGCGGCGGACGGGGAACAGTTTTAACCGCGGCAGTAGGACAGAGAAGTGGTTGAAGCCCACGTCAGCGCGCACAGATTTTGTCATAGAAATCATATATGTGTAATATGTAACGTATACGTATAAAATGCGTATTATAAACGTATGATATATATTTATATAATGTCTATAGACTTTGCCCTGCCACACAGAAACGTTCTAGCGGCAGCCGTATAGTTGCAGCCAATCACATCAGAGTAGGGAGAGAACCCGGAAATAGCAGACTTCACGGGTCAAAACAAACATTAAATGAGCTCTACCAAACTGCTCCACCTTCATATAAAGATAATCGGGAGAAAAAATGGGTATGAGACAGCATTTCACGTAGGAATGTTTGAGGAGGGAGTGTTATGAAGGACTTTTGGGTTCTGCTGTGATGTTCACCGAATCACCTCTCCGTCACTGCCGCCTTGGTTTCTATTCTTTTTATTCAAGTATGGAGTTATCCTGATTGTTACAACAAAGCACTTTTTATTGAGATTCTATGTTTGTATTGCACTGTAGTCTAAATAAGGGGAAAAAACTACAATTTAGTTTTTTTTCTAAGAGCATTTATTTTGTACTGACACAGCAATATTTTTTGTATGTCTGCATTAGGAAGAAAATAAAGAAAATGAGATTTTTGCACAACTTCCGACTGTTGGGGATTTTCTATAATCTATATGTTGTATCTTGAGTATTTTGTATTGTGAGCCCTGTTTCGTATGTTGTATCGTTTCGTGAGTTGACCATTTCGTTCCACCCCTAGTCATGACTCTGTGAACTGGAACACAGAACAAAATGTAGCCATTCAAGAACTTACGAACAAGCATTCAGAAACAAGGCATATATTGACTTTATGATGGCTGACATTCCACCATCATTTATGTTCTCCAAGATGTTGCATTTGTTTTATGTTTTCAAGATGTTGCTTTGTTATGATTTTATAGTTCTTTGAGAACCAGACTTACAGCACATCACCTGGCAGTATGATCTAAGACTGTTCAAGTAAGACAGAATCGTTATGTTTATGGTGTGCTGTGTTGAGATTATCAAAGCACATCACACACAGTATGATCTAAACTGTTCAATTCTTGAGATTTTATCTTCATGTGTGGTCTCTAACAGATAAAAAAAAATAATCTCTATAGATTTAGAAAATCCTTATGTGTGGACCCCCTGTTAAAGCGTTATTGTAAGACAGTGGACTGATGTAGCTCTTTCTCAGCACAGCCTGAAGGTTCACTGTTCTACAGCTGACAGCTGATGTTCTCATGTTTCATAAATCCTTCATGTAAATGCCTCATGAGATATCCACAAGTGAGTTTGAGCAGACAATCAGAATAAGATGCTTTACTCTTCAGCACTCCTGCTGAGTGATTGATGCTGATAACAGAGGAGGATATATCCAACTAAAGCCTTTGAGCACAGCAGTACAAATCCAAAGTGTCTCATGATGGTGGCACACTGCTGTGAGTACAGTCATATTTGTACAAGAATGGAAAAAAGCCAGTAAGCTTGTGAAATAAAAAAATTAAAGGAGTTGTGGATTCATGTTAGCTTAAAAAATTAAGAAAGGGTTTGTTAAAAAATGTTCTTTGTCTTTCTTTTTTTCTCTGTTTAAAAAAAAACACACACACAAGAAAAAAAACAGAGAAAAAATATCTTAGGTGGTTAAAAAGCTCTAAAGGTGTCTTTAAATATACATTTTTAAACATGTGGAGGTACTGAAATAAATGGAATATCTACTGAAGTTAAAGGTGTCTGAAATCCTGTGGCTATTTTCAGGTCTTTGAATTGGCGAAGTTCCCTCTACGTCCTCTGACCTTTTTCTTTTGGGCTGTTTCTCAACCATTGCTACTGCACCTATCGTATCTCTCTCTTATGGTGCGTTCACACCGGATGCTACTTGTACTACCTCAGCGATCACTCTCCATTCAAAGTCAATGTACAGCCGCGATGGGGCGGGGCTAACCCTCCCGCGATGCGACAGCCACGTACAAGACAATCACTTCACTCGTCGCACAATATCAAAGTTTAAAAAAGTTGATCTATTCAGGCGATGTCATGTGTGGCTGTGTGGCAACAGCCAATCAGCGGTGACTGTACGTGTGACAGTACCCGAGAGACAGTTATTCATCCGGACTACAGGGCGAACTAATCTCAGTGAGGACATTAGTTCCGCCTAGATGAACCGCGGTAAACTCACATATAATGCTGCTGCAGGGCATCAGCTGCAGTGTTTTGTGGCTGATAAGTGAGTGAAAAGGATACAGATGGAATAATGTCTGCTTATACATCCTATTATATGATATATGATTTGATCGCGGTGAAAATCGAGCAGACGTGACGTCACTAAGCGACGGCCAACGGTAGCTGACCAAAATGAGGTATATATGGACGCACGACGCTACGTCAGTGGGTGACGCGATTTTGGTAGCTGGGTCGCTTGCGGTGTGAACGCAGCATTACGCCAACTGCGCACACTACGCTACCTACGACTTCCCCTTCCCCCTCTGTCTGATCTGCGCATGAGTATGATCCGCCCCTGGATGGGGGGGTTACCCTGTTTAGGTAACTCGGCTCGAGCCACAGTATTTACCTCCTGAAATTCAGAGCCAAGGCTGTGTATTGAAACCGGACTTTTTTTCAACATGTTGTCAGTGGTGATATCTTGTGGATGGAGAGGAGAAATACGGTGAATTTGACAAATGGTGCATTAGATTAGAAGATTAGAAGATCGCTGACTACACCTTTAAAAAAAGAAATTAAAATGAGTGTCTTACACACAAAAAAGACCATGTTTTGGTCTGAAAAATATTTTATCATCAAACTAAAGAACAAGGCATCGAGAAGAATGGTATTACAGAAATAATGTTAAAAAGAGAAGTCAGGAAAAAACACTTTTGTCGAAAAGGTACAAAAGGGAATCAGAAGAAGAGGTATATGACACAAAGAAGTAAAAAAATAGTCGAAACATCATCAGGGGTCTGAGTTCCCTTCCATGCAATCCAGAGCATTGACCACAGCTGTAAAGATAAGCAGTACATCTTGAATTTGGCCAAATATCACAACAGTAAGTCACACAGAGTAAATAGAGTAGTGCAAGAATGATGTATTGTTGTAGGTCTATGTCGAAGTTAAAGCTAGGGTCTACGATTTGAAACCGCAGCCTGCCCCCCCTTCCCTCACCTCTCCCCTCTGTGTTCCAAGATCCCGCCCCCAGCTCGTGTCGCCTCATAAAGCCCCCTCGGACAGAGCTCCGAGCGACTAGCACAATATATCAGCAGCAAACTCAATCAGAAACAGCTCAGCTCAACTGAAAGTATCAAACACGACAGACATCCCCCTTGTAACACACAGCAGTAGCCATTTCAATTGGACCGGCGGCAATGCGGGTCTGACGCCGTCAGAGCAGAGCCGAGTGTGAGGGAGGTTTATCTTTCTCAGCCTGTCCTCCCCAGCTCAGCTTACAGTGCAAACGATTAGCGGCTAACAGGCTAACCCGCTCCCCTACAAGTTATTAGCCCGTGCAGGCACAAACTAACCAGAGTTATTCAGCAGACATCTCCCACTGTAGTAAACAAAGCCATTACCTGATCAACCAGGGGCGAAACGGCCGATGCTGAAGGTCTGACGGCCGACTGAGGCTATTCGTTAGCCGTTAGCCGTTAGCCCGCTAACAGGCCTCAACCCGCGGGCAGAGCTCCGTTGGGCCCCGCGGGAGAGGGAGGCAGCTTCGGTCTTGGCGCTTGGCTTTTCCGGCTCCATGATAGTTCAGTAGCTAACGCTGCTAGCTGCTCACCGGAGGTAGAGGGGAGGAGGCGGGACCATGGGCATGACGCTGCGTAGCGAGGGAGACGAGGATTGGATGGACTCACGGACCAACTCACGGACCAATTAATAGTCGCAGGTTCTTAGGTTTGATTGGTCAGCTAGTATGCAGCTTTTCAGCGGATATACTGAATGGATTTTTTTCATTCTTTTTGGTCTTTATACTGTGTAGATAGGACCATAGGACCATAACAGCCTTATAAACGGTGTTATTAATATGTACAAAGCTTCCAAATTGTAGACCATAGCTTTAAGCCTGACACAATATGGTCAGATTTTGAAAGTGTCTGGGATTGGCAGAAGCATGTTGTGAAGAAAGCTGTGGTTGTTGTTGTTCCTGGGATGCATGAGCAGCTTCATGTGAAAGAGTATTGTGCATGTGTCGCACATGTGCGTTTTCTCTGAAAGTGCTTATTCATGTTTACATGAATACAGAAACAAAAATGTTTCCAAAACTTTTCACTATGGACACTGGTTCCAAAAGTTTGCGGATTCAGACACTCCAGGCACTGTGAAACGCAGTGAAAATGTTCTGTTTTCAGTCATTTTTGTTGTTGTGTAAGCAAAGCCTAATAGTGCAGTCACCTCCACCTCCTCCTTACTGCTCCAGAGGACTCTGATTGAACCCTACTGCAATGGGCCTCTTAAAATCTATAGATCTCTCTTACTACAGACACTGAATCATAAAGACATGATCAGGATAACCTGCTGAAGTTCAACCCGAGCACCAGAATTTGCAAGAAATTTGATTTAAGTGATGCTGAATTTGACATTGTACATGCCTTAAAGACTGGTTTGAGTATTTCAGAAACTTCTGCTCTGAGTTTGAGATTTTCATGTAACACTTTTCCTCTTTTGCTGATTTTGGGTCTTGGCTAGTCAGTGGTAGGTTGTGGTTTCAAGTTTGCTCTCTGCTAATTTGGCAGAAACTTTTATAATCAGGGAACAGGTTAGGGCTGTATAGTTTTGTGAGGGTAGCGTTTTCTCAGGGAAATTTTACAAATGCATACATGGGTGTTTCTTGTGGAATTTAAGAACACCTTAGAGGGTGTGGGGGACTTCCTGTGGCTAATAATTGGCTGGCAACTGGCTGGAAGTTAGTTGGCAGCTGGCTTGGAGGGTAAAAATTGAAGAAGCTTGATCTGTAAGGTTTACAGAAAATGGTCTTCTAAAGAGAACACATCCAATGAGCTGCTGGTTGCTGGGTTAAAGGGTCTCGTTGATGATAGAAGTCAGAGGAGAGTTTCTGAGTAACAGTGCTGTGTGATGCAAAACTTATTTACACTCAAAGTTAATTGGAGGCCACCAGAAATTCACAAAGCCAAACATTTACTTAACCCTGGCAGCCTGAAAAGGCAGTTATTGTATTGACGTTCGCACATTTTAATAACTTTCAATTTAAAAAATCTAACTAAAGAAAAGCAACATACTTTGGATAAGAAAGCTTTGACTCCAGACCTCTGCACTTTTCCATTTCTCTTGTGTTGGTGCCTGAGCGGATGCTATTTTTACTCACCTGGCATGTTTTCAATCCCCACACTGACCCAACCAAGGCTGTCACTGTGAATTTGAGGAAGTTTGGCTCTTTATCTGTTGGTCAGCAGTATATAGTTCCTGATTAAGAGCTAGAAACTTTCATGACAGCTCAGTGCAGTTTATAATTGAGCCTATTCTCAGGATGGTCATTGTGTGCAAGGCTGAGGAACTCTTTTAGCACAAGCCACATCATCCCTCTAAACACCTACTCCTCTCTACTGAGAAAGTCTGTCCTGAGACTATAACAAGCGCATCAGTTTCTTTCAAAATCACCACAACTACTATTGAAACCCATGTCTGCACTTGTTAGACCCATTTATAGTGTTGGTTTGAACTGCATCTAATTAAAACAAACATTGTTAATTTGTGGGAACGATTGATGAAAGCCTCCCTTAGGCTCCTCAAAATTACTTAATATCAAACTGCAGCTTGGCCTCACACTTCAGTGATAGTACAGGAATACTGTAAGAGTATTTTGGGACTGTGAGGGATCCTCGTCCTCACTTCTGGTTTTAATGTCTTTCTCTTCTCCCTTGCTGACACTTCTAGTCTCATTGTTTTGCAGTAAGTGGCTGTTACCGTTCTCCTGTCGTATCCACAATATATTTCTTTTTATATTGCATAGTGTCTCACAGTTAATTAAATGACCCATTACCCACACCTCCTGCCACAGAGTGCCGTCTCATGCCATAAAAAAAACTCACAGAGGAGGAGAAATGGTCAAAGTAGTAAAGTATACTTTACCAATAGACCACAATTTAAAGGAAAAAAATAATCCACATAGATCATTTTGCATCTTTTTGATTTGTTCTTCAAATTTATGATTTTGGGTTCAAACAGGGATTTTATTTTTGAGTTACTGAGAAGCCTACATTAACATCATCCCAGGCAGCATCCTCCAGGGCTGACAAATGAAGCCCATGTCAATGTGTCCACTTGAAGCTGGCTGCAAGGAATCTGGCGGTCATGCAATTATTTAGGGGAATTGACATTTTTTACAGCCTGGATTAACACATCTACAGCCTGGGTGAAGAAGCTGCTTCAGTCTAAATACCAACCCCAATTTCATTTAAGTTGGGATATTGTGTCATTTTAACACGATATTCAATTGAATACACACAAAGACATTTTTTTGGCAAATATTCAGTCATTTTAATTCCTGCAGCAGGGTCCAAAAAGCTGGGAAGAGGGCAGGAAAAGACCAGAAAAGTTGGGCAATGCCAAAAAAAAGAAAAAAATCTGATTAGAACAGCCCAAAGGAGAGCAGGACAATCAGTAACAGTTGAGTCTCATGATTGGGTATAAAAGGAGCATTTTGAAAGGCTCGGTTCTTCACATGCAAAGATAGGCAGGTTCCCCACTTTGTGAACATCTGCACGAGTTAATAGTCCAACAGGTTGAGAACAATGTTTCTCAATCTACAATTACAATGAATCTAGAGATTTCATTATCTACAGTCCATAAAATTATCAAGATATTGCGATAATCAGGGGGAATCTCTGCTTTTGAGCAGCAAGGCTGAAAACCAACATTGGTTGCCTGTGACCTTTGATCTCTCTGGTTGTTGATGCATTGAAAAGACTATCATTTTTTAGAGGATTTTTCCATGTGGGCTCAGAGATACTTCAGAAAACCATTGTCAATTAACATTTATCACAAT
Source organism: Scarus forsteni (assembly GCA_036419115.1). Lineage (NCBI taxonomy): Eukaryota > Metazoa > Chordata > Actinopteri > Labriformes > Labridae > Scarus > Scarus forsteni. The sequence continues at coordinate 1,111,851 of JAZDUH010000147.1, read as the reverse complement.
ATCTACAAATTCAACTTTAAAGTCAGCCTACCAAAGCAAAAGTCATATATCAGCAACACTCAGAAATGCATCTGCCACTCTGCACCCACGCTCAAATGGTATGGACTAATGCAAAATGAAAAAGTGTGTTGTGGTATTAAGTGTGCAAATTTTTTTTGGAAATCATGGACGTTATGACTAAAGAGAAAAAGGACCATCCAGATTGTTTTTAGAGCAAAGTTCAAAAACCGGCATCTGTGATGGCGTGGGGTGTGTTGTGCCCATGGCATGGGTATATTGCACATCTGTGAAGTGTCCATCATTGTTGAAAGGTACGTACAGGTTTTAGGGCAACACATGCTGTCAACGGACTCAGGGACATCCCCACTTATTTCAGCAAGACAATGTCAAGCCACATTCTGCATGTTTCATATCTGAAGCTTCAGATCTGCTGCTCCAACAGACTGGATCCTGCTGCAGGAAAAACTGAGTCTTGAAGAGCTTGTCTCTTTAATTTTTTTCAAAAGCAGATTAAAGGCTTTGAAGAAAAATGAGGCAGGTTGTTGGTGCATGACTGATGATGTTCCGATCTGTGACTCTGACTTGATAAGCTGATATATGTGTATCTGAGTTTGTAATTGTTTCATTTCTGTAACTTTATAAATGTTCTGCTGTTTGACTTGGCAAGGACACTCTTGCAAATGCATGGTAAAAGAGTGCAGGTACTAGACTGATCTTTCTGGAGTCCAGACCAATCTCTTATTGAAAATGTACAGTGCATTATCAAGTAACAAATATAAAATGGAGAAACCGCAGGGTTGAGCAACTGAAGTTGTACGTAAGGCAAGAATGGGAAGGAATTTCACCCATAAAGCTTGAATGATCAGTGTTCCCAGTTCCCAAGCAATTTTGAGTGTTGTTGAAAATAAAGTTGATGTAATATAGTGGTAAACATGACCCTGTTCCAGCTTTTTTTTTAACCTGATAGAGACATCACATTCAAAATGAGTGAATATTTGCAAAAAACAATGAAGTTTATCTGTTTAGGCAGTAAATATTTTTTCTTTGTGCTGTACAGGTATATCTCAAAAATTAGAATATCATGAAAAAGTTCAATATTTTTCATCACTCATTTCAGAATGTGAAACCTATATAATTATATAGATTCATTACAGATAGAGTGAAACATTTCAAACATTTTTTGCTTGAAATTTTGGTAATTCTGTAATGAGTGATAAAAAGTATTGAACTTTTTCATGATATTCTAATTTTTTGAGATGTACCTGTATGCAATTGAATATAGGAAAGTGCTTAGAGTGCTCTTACTAATTTTTTATGTCATCCCTGCTTTTACTTTAACCAAGAACCAATTTTAAATTATCAATTTAAGGCAAATATATCTTTTAACCTTGGACAGAAGCTGGATCTGCCTAATTCAATGTCTATAATCAGGCAGATCCATTCTCCCAAGCTTCAACGTTAAACAATCGTGAGCAACGCAAAGCAGGACAAGTTATATATTTACAGCCACAGCTAACAATGAGACAGCATGTGTTTAGTGTGTTTAAAGCTTTTCTCTTCTCTTTTGTGGACATTGGGACTTTGTTGAGACAAACATAACACTGCTGCTAAGAGAGACCTTTCCGTTACAGCAGCTTTGCAGAGTCTCATGCTGCCTTTGCTGCTTTTGTTTTCTTTTTAGTGTTGTATCTTGCCACCTAAGGCCCCAGTCTCCTGTCCAACTGTGAGATGCATGTTTGGTAAACCCACACAGGATTTTTTGGACCGTCCCAAAGAAATTGTCAACACTGACCTCTGAAAACAACTTCTGTAGCTTTTATTGATCACAGAATACATGCTCTGTATTATAAGCTCCATATTATCCAGGTGGCTGGGATTTGAACATGCTGTTATTCTTTTCTTTCTGAATATGATGCAGCCTTCTCCATTGAATGAACCTGCCCTGGGCTGTTTTTTGAGGCAGGGGATGAATTAAACCTCCCACATACAGAAGCTTTAACTCACGAAGAGGTGGTCCAGTATTTGACCCCAAACATCACGTCTTTCATCAAAAGCCATTCCACATTCTCATCCTTGTTTTTCTGACTCTGTTTGGTGTTTTGTTCTCTTAAAGGCCTCAATGCGCCCCTCAAATTTCGTTTTGAAACAAATTTTAAAAAGTAAACACTCCCTCAGAGTGCCTATATGTGAAGTTTCACCAAAAATCGATGCAGGATGGATCAACCAGAAGTGCTGATTGGTGTTTGACTGTTTTATCTACTTGCCCCCTAGACTCCAGTCATGAAAAGAGACAAGCTCTGCAGAAGATGAATGAAAAAGTTACAACTTTGCACAAAGCTGAGTCGGCAGGTCAAAGTGTATTGCTCATCCAAATTACTGTGGAGTACAAAGTTTTTTCTTTTTCAGACCTCTGACATTCAGAGTGAGGCTGTCAGTCATAAAGATGTGAAAACCTGTAAAATCAGTTTAAACTTTGCTCAATAAAACATTGACTCAAAACTTCAACCTTAAGAAAGATCAGAGGTGAAATTTAATCGCATCAGACTAAAGGCAGGCAGACCTGACGTATAATGATTTTGCCTCAGTTGTAAGGACTATCATAAACAGGTCCAACCACAGAAGAAGCTGGACCCCTGAAAGGACATCTAATAGCCCTTTTCCATTAGCCCTACTCTACTCTACTCGACTCTACCCTGCTCTACTCTACTCGCCTTGTGCTGCTTATCCATTAGCCCCAGTCGCCTGCCCAGCGGCGTGCAGTGTCGCTGTAAACAGCTGAGCGGCACTGTGGTGATGTCATTTGGAGCACGACACAACAATCTGTGGCTTTTTGTCACAAATCGAGTAAAAAAGGAAAGCAGAAGAAGGCTGCAGGTGGCGAGAAGAAATACCCCTTGTGAAGCACAGGAGAGTTTTGGAAGATATACAACAGAATGAAGCCGAGGACTAGAGCAATCGAGCTGCAAGGAAAAGACGTATGAGGGTAAGCTAATGGTAGCTACCGCTAGCATGCTAGATTGTCGCGCTCATGACTCATCGATGACGACATTGTCTGACCAATCAGTAGCCGGCAGTTGGTGACGTCATCTTTTAGGATCGACTCAGCTCGCTTGGAACCAGAGTGGAGTAGGTACTAAAACTAGCTTGTTTTAGGAGGTACCAGGCTAGTGGAAACACGCTGCAAATCGAGTAGGGCTGAGTAGAGTAGGGCCAAGGCGTGCTAGTGGAAAGGGCCATAAATGAGCTCCTGTTGTATTCTAATTCTAATGCATGTATACATATACGCATATAATATGCATCTACACCCACAGTATGTGTGCTGTTTGCGGGAACTACCCTGTATTTGATGGTGTGGATCTCTACTAGCAATGTGCACCTAGTAAAGTGGCAGATAAATGTATTTTAGACCTTGAATACATTCCATACATTCTTTATCATTCAAATTATTTTTTTATCAGTATAATTTATTACTTCATTTTCAATGAATGCAGAACTGCACTGAAACATGCATGCCAATAGAGCTCTTATTTGAATTATACACTTTCCTTCAAAATAAAGCACCTGTGTATTTTCCCCTATACTCCTGTATATTTTAGCATACTTTATGATTCTCTCTCCGTTTAGTTTCTTGTAATCCACACCTGATACATTCTCTTACAGGGATTAAATAATCTGATTATTCAGGACTTTAGACTTTGAACCTCCGTCCACAAAAAAACTGATGTGAAACTGATTTAATCTTCTTCAGCCTCCAAATTTCTGTTTGATTCTGAGCCTGCTTGATCTAAAAACGAAAGCCTCTCACATGATCTAACCCTGTGCGTTTATGAGCGCTGTACTTGGTGTTATGTTTGATTATTTGATATCTTTGATTAAAAAAACATGTTTAAGAACATGATGCAGCTACATTATGGATTTCTACAACCTACATGCTGCCAGTACATTTAGCTTTTTCTCATCAGACCGATGAAATTACTGAGCAGATCACAAGGGGCCAATTAAACAGTTTGAGCCTCACGCCACTGAGCCTCGTCACATCAGATCAATGAAATTACCAAACATACATGGTGCATGCACAGTACTCTTTCACATTAAGGCTACGCACGCGTCCGAGGACAACAACAACAGCTTTGACAGTCTACTAAGCAACATGTGTGTGCAATAGATAAAAAATAATAAATATGTTATAAATATTGGATGGAAGTGTTAGAAGCAGTGTAAAAAAGGTTAAAAACATGATGGTAAAAAGAATAATTATTACGTTCTAAATACAGCATTTTAAATTTCAGTTAGGTTGATTTTAGTTAATAAATAATGTATTTGGTTTTGTTCAGTATTATTTGGCAGCTTCCTACAGGGAATGTGTTCTTTGGCAACCCTGCCTGCACCTTCCATTACACTATTGAATGGAAGCTTACATCAAAGTGTCTGCTTCCTTCTTCACTTCATATTTCCAGACAAGAAACATATAAGTGTATGATGTATAAGTTTGTTTTCACCCGAAAAGCATTTGTTTTCACCGGAAAGCATTTGTGTGGTTTGTAACACCTCTGTTTCACCACAAACCCACATTGCCATCTACTGGCCTGGCGTGCACTCTATAGCGTTTTCAGTCATCCTCATCATCATGGAAAATACACAAAGAAATGCCTATGATGCAGCTTTCAAGTTAAAGGTAATCGATCTGGCTGTTGAAGACAGACAGACAGCTGCTGCTCCAAGTTTGGTATCAATGAATTTGTATTCAGGGGAAGAACGTTCAAAAGAAACAAGCTTGTGCTTGGACAATCGTTTGGCTCGTCACATTCATCACAGACCAATCCACATCAAGCAGGGTTGCCTCCTATAATGAAGCATACATAGCGGCTAATGTAGCGGCTAATGGCCAACAGCAGTTAAAAACAGTTCATGGACATTGGCCATAGCGGCTAACTTAGCCGCTAACAGTTAACAACAGTTAATGACCATTAACCGCTAACTTAGCTGCTAACAGCTAACGGCCTGAAACTATCGTCTTACTCTAAATTGTACCACACAGATGATTCATTTAACACTTATATGTGACATGAACCTCATCAAAGACAATCCCTACAAGTAAACTTCTGAGGAGGGCAGATTTCCCCAAGTTTCACTAGGTAGCCATGAGGACAATAGGCTAATCTGCATGTCCGTTCTTAGCTTCAGGTTCTCAACTTCCGGTTGACGTCACGTCCGCATTCTGCAGCTCCCGCCTCTCTTCCCTGATTGGGCCGTTAAGAATTCAGCCGAGTGAATTCGTTGGACAACAGAGGCTGGCAAGACAGAGCTGTAGGATTTCAGAATCAGGTAGGTCTGTCTGCTCTGCAAGGCTAGATGAGATGTTGGAGAAGTGAAGACCTGACTCAATGCAAAAAGAGTTGTACTGTGTACAACTTTTTCCTTTTTAAATTTATTGGATGTCACTTTTATTCAATAGTCCAAAAATCACAATAAAAAATAAAACTAACCTCAACTTATTACTATAATCTGTCCTTATGTGGATAAAGTTACGTAATGAACTCTGTCAGTACCTCCCAGGGTGTGTAAAGGGTCAAACCCCTCTTTGTCGCCCCCTGACCAAACGCCTGTTAGTCCCTGTCAAAAAGCATTGTATGGATGTGTTGAGCTTTTTATTGATCAGCAAGAGAAAGACAGGGATTGGAAAAGCTTGAAGGGAGAATGTTTTTTAAGGACACGGCAGGAGAGTAAGGCGAGGAAGGAAACTGCTGTTAGAGAAAAGCAACACTTACTAAACACATGAGGGAAAACTCATTATCTTATCTGTTTGATATTCCTGCTTTTTTACTTCATCACAGACAAATGTTCACAAACAGAAAGGCAAATGTCTTTGGAAAGATATCAGCTGTTGGCAGATCAAGAAAGTATATGCACAACATGAAATACAAAATGACTAAAACAAACACATTGCCTAATGACACATCATAGTATCTGCAACCAATAGCTGTGTCTAAGTATCAGAATTAAAGGGACTTTAATTTGAGGAGCTTTTAAGTAATTACAAAAAAGTCTCACTTTTAGATATATGCCTGCTCGAAATACACACTCTAAGATGAGTTTTATAGCATCAAAATAGGTTATCTATAAATGCTATAACTTCGCTTCACGGTCGGGTCGGACAGGGCTGGACTGGCCAGGATACTCAACTTCAGGAACAAGACAATTAAAACTGAGCAAATTTATATTATTCAGACACGTCTTAGAGCATCGGGCTGTAAGTAGCGATATATAGCCGGCTACAAAACTACGATACTAAGTTTTCCAAAAATTGCTTGTTGTCACACATCAAAAACTACCGCTATGTAACTAGAAAGAGATCCATTACCTCGGCGCTTTGCATCCTGTAAGTTGTTGAAAAAAGAAGTTGTAAAGCAATGCAGAGTTCTGAGGAAGGTCCGAGCTGCATTTATTAGCATCACAACAAACACACCCTTTAGTTTGAGTCACGTCTTTTGGTGCGTTCCAGTTCTAGTCAGAAGTAGGAATTTCCGACATCCAAGTAGGAAACTGCAACTGGAAGTCGGAATTTCCTACTGGGAACTCGGTGAAACTTTGCAACCCCCAAGTTAACAATCGAAGATGGATGCCCCCAGTGTGAACAGTTACTTAGCTCCTGCAATAATCAATTTATTTGCACTTCTGACTGGGGTGTGTCGCTCTAGATCAGCTGTATACATAGAATTGTTAGACTTCTATTTACACAAATGCTGTCATAGTGATAATCACAATCTTCATGTGATATTTGTGAACAACAACGCAGGGTGTGCTAACAACAGCTAACAATAGCCTGGTAGATGGGCATGTTTTTTTCCGACTTCAACTGGAACGCCGATAAGTCGCAGATGATGTCACTCCCAGTTCCGAGGTTACTGGAACGCAGCATTACAACAGTCGCCGCGCGTGCTCATGGGTAGCAGAGTCTTTATGTCACTGGTAATAGATTCACCTCATAGCACCTTTAAAGACTGGGACTCCATCATCATCTTGGCAAAGGCAGTATCTACCATTGAAACATTACACGTGGGCTGTTTTTGAAAATCCCCTCCTTTAATGTTGTGTTGCAAATGTTTTGCTTCACTGCTCTAAAGATTCTCCGATACAAAACTAATCAGACCAAGCTGACAGCACCACTATTAGAATAATTATTCTTCAGTTTTCAGCAGCAGGGAGCAATTAATGGAGTGCAGACTCACATGGGCTGCACTTTGTAAAGCTGAGCCCCATTGCATTCATTTCTTGATCCAGGTAGACTATGGCCCTGTTTACCTACCAAAAAAAAAAAAGAGTTTTTATAGTGTTTGCACCTTCCTTTTTATGAGATCAGTGTCCGGAGTGCCTGAATCTGCAAACTTTTGAAACCAGGGTCCAGAGTGAAAGTTTTGAAAAAAATTTGTATCTCTCTCTGTCTAAATAGGAATAAGAGTTGTCCAGGAAATGTCATCAATGTGCAGTTCTCTTCATATCAAGGCTCCACATGCATCAGGGAACAACAACAGCTACTAAGTAATATGTGTGCTGCTTACCGTGCTTGGTTTGTTATTGTTACTCCATCAAAATGTGGATTTCCTGTGGCAATACTCTGAACAGCAGGGATGCATTTGTAATATTTCTGAAGGACTGAGTCCTTGGCAAAAGAAACTGAAAAGTTAGTCTTCCCCAGAAAGCGTTGATGCATTGATCGGTGTTGTAACACCACTGTTTCAGTACAAACCTACATTGCGAACTATTGGCCTGGCATGCACTCTACAGAGTTTTCAATGCCTATGATGCAGCTTTCAGCTCTACAGAAAAAAGTATCTTCCCTCTCTCCTTTTGCTTCACAGAATGCATTCACTTTCCCTTCTATACCCCCGGGGTAATGGACAGCCTGAACTAGAAAAGCACTTTGAGAGCGCAGACATCCACCAAGCAGCTCAATTGGGGCAGTGTCTTTTCAGGTTATTGTCGGCCGTTGTGTTAGCCGAACTCCTCCACTGGTAATGCAAGAGAACCTGGGAGATGTGGTGACATAGGCTTGAAAAATGTCGATGTCAGTTTGCAAACAAACTACAGTTCACATAATATTGTTAATGGGAATTGCCATTATAAACTTCAATTTTTTGTGATGTCGATCTGGATCAGATCAACACCAAAATATAATAACTTCTTCTTTGGACCATACCACACATCTAGCAAAATTTTTCATGTGAATCCATCCAGTAGTTTTGTGTAATCTTGCTAACAGACAAACAGACACCGGCAAAGAACATGATCTCCTCGGTGGAGGTAATAATTTGATCATGAAGATGAGTCACATTCTGAGGAGGGGTCTTGAAGATTTCATTCTTCAAACAGCCAAAGAAAAGAAATCACATGGCTATTCTGCGCAAACTCAAAACAAACTGATGGCTGAGCACTCATCTGTGAACAAGTATAAATGACCTATGCATCAAATAAACGTAAAGTGAATACGTTGTAAATCCCTTTCATAAGTCTTATGATCTCATGTGTGGTTTGCGACAGGTTTTCCTGTCTGTCGACACACGTTATATTTTGTTCACATTCAAATTTGAACTGTGTCATAAGTTTGTATTTGTAAAGAAACTTTTTGATGAAAATTTTTGACTCAATATTCCATGAGAAGGAAATGCATTCAGTGTTTTAGAGAAATAAGATTTGTCAGAAGAAAAGCTCTGACTCCTTGCTGCTCTGTCTGCAGATGGTTTCTGATTAGTTTGCCAGGATTTAATTAAGAGCAACAGGAAAAAGCAGGGGGCACAAGACATTACTGATAGTTCTGTCTCAGTCTAAGGAAGTTAAAATAAATGAATCTCAGTCGTGATTGGAAAAAGTAACATAGAACGTATCTGTAAGAGAAATGAGATTGTCTTTTGTGTTGGAATAAAAACGTCAGCATCTTCAGAAAGCAATAAATTAAAGGTGGCTCTTGTAGAAAAAAATGTGCAGAAGTAGCATTGACTTAACATTTTTCTCATCTATTCACTTAAATTAAAGACCTACACCTCAAGTGAAGAAAGTCAACATCTTCACACTACAAGAACACTTAAAAATATAATCATCAGTCACCTGTAACTGCTTTTCTAAATCTGGCCCCAGGTCCACTCTTTGGCGATGGCTGGTCTTCTCCCATAGCACAGTGCTTTCTTTATACTGATTTTGAGTTCAGGGACCATTTCCGGAAGATGCTGACCAGATTGTTGACCGCCTGATGATAGTCCACAAACCTCTTCAGCTATATTATCAGCATATTTAAGAATGGTTATACCTTCACTGCTGTAGAAGGAGGGGTTTGTGTGAGCACAGAGGAGATAAACTAGGGGAGCCCAGTCTTTAGAAACAGATTTAAAACCATTTACCAGGACCTGCTGCAGTACTGGATGAAAAATAAATTAAATAAATAAATAAATAAATAGACTCTTCCTCAGTCATACATTTCATGTTCCTCATAAATAGAATATTTATGACCAAGAAACCGTGGACAATTGACAGTAATACTTAGAAGACCTTGCAGAGGAATTGAACTAGCAACCATCTTACTGTAAGATATGTGCACTACCTGTGGCACCACCAGGCCACCCTCATTTTATACCCTTATACAAAACATCTCTTTGTCATTTTTTTTTTTTTTAACCAATATTGGGGTTATCTTGAGGAACAAATGCATTAATTTGAGTGCTATCTCTGTGTCATTGCCTGTAGAAATATTTTGATAACCTTAACTTGAACTGGAGGAGCAACCAAATCTCCATGAAAATTGCATTTTTTAAATCTTTCCTAAGCACTCTCCTTGTTTTACTGTTACTTTTTTCTTTGTTTGAATGAAATTGTTGCTCGTTAAATCTGATGTTTGATTTTATTTTTGGTAGTTCAGTATTTTCCTTCCATTGTCTCTTAGGTGTGGTTTATTTAAGCCATTTGCAGGCTTCTACCACTCAGTAAACACGCTTTCTTCAAATATGTGTTCATGTTGGCCTGCCCTCTTGGTGCTAATGAACACTTGTCTTAGCTCAGGATGTGTCCCAGTTTCTTTTAAACATTCTGTTGTGAGACCACTTCTCAAGAAAAGTCATCTCGATGCTAATATTTTATATAATTTTAGACCTGTTTCTAACTTGCCTTTTATCTCTAACAGTGGCGATTGCTCTAAGACTGCAAGGGAAGCTCAGCTTCCCCAAAAATGTCCCCCAAAAAAGTGGTGATATGTCCTGCTGTGTGTACATTTCATTGACTATATGCGCTAGAATACCTTCATCTTTTGTTCAGAATCAGCTACTTATCACAGGTAACTGGCGGGACTTCCTTCTCATTCATCCCCGCTGCATCTTAGTGCTTCAACACAGCCGGACGCTGAGCGTCTTCAGACTTCAGCGCTTAAATATAGAGTGGGTTGTTCCACTGTGGAAACTGGACGGTCATTGGATAAACGCTGAGCTTTGTCCCGCCCATCGGAGCTCAGCGTCTCTGGGGTCTATGAGGCAGTGGGCTGGCCTGGGCGCTCAGCTTCTGCATGATGATTGGATGATCTGTCTGAGGCGAATCCTTTTTGATTGACAGTGAAATGAGCCAATCAGCGATCTTGAAGGCTCACCCTTCACGGGGTATCTTCTAAGTTTTACATTCAGTTGTTCTGGACTGATCCGGAGGCTTTATCGATCACCAGCGACTTTATCTTTCTTAAAAATGTCTAGCGTTGTGTTTGAAGATTCTCTCCTGTCAATTTTTCTTTTCACAAATGAGCAGCTGTGGCTGGGGAGCTTCTCTCTCTCTCACATTCACAGCCCGTCAAACAGTAGTTTCACATAGCTGCTCCAGCTGCTAGCAAGCTACGTCATGGCAGATAGTATGAATGTTGTAGACCAGATTTTGGCGAGGCCATTTGATAGTCTTCCTTACGAAGAGAAAACTAGAGTCAAACAGCAGGGCAGATCAACTCCTAGATTGATTTAGTGCAAAAGGTGAGGAAAAGTATCAGATCTTTTAAGCATTCCTGGTATGACAAGGTGAGATGGCTCATTGGAAGTGCTGTCACAAATAAAATGTGTTGTCTGGTCAAAAGTGGGTTTTTGGGGAATAAAATCCCTGGAAAAGACACCTAGTTGGTACAACCGGGTCACAGATCATTTACATAAATAAATAAATTTATGATGTAGGCCAGAAGAAAAATGAGCTTCCCCTCCCTGACTGACCAGCAGCCGCCACTGATCTCTAAAGTCCTTGAGAATATTGTTTTTATACAGCTACAGGCATTTTTAGAAAACAGTTTTATTCTGGAAAAATTTCAGTCTGGCTTCCGATCACGGCATAGCACAGAGTCTGCACTGCTTAAAGTTCACAATGACATAGCTATGTCTGTTGATGTCAAACGTCCTGTTGTCCCGGTGCTGCTCGACTTAACGGCGGCTTTTGATACGGTCGACCATCCCATTCTCTTGTCCCGCCTGAATAATTCTGCTGGCATCTGTGGAACTGCACTCAAGTGGTTTGAGTCTTACCTGACCAACAGGACTTTCTCTGTGATGATCGATGACTTGTCCTCCTCTGTTGCCTCTTTGTTTTGTGGAGTTCCCCAGGGTTCCATTTTGGGCCCTTTGCTATTTTCCCTTTACATGCTACCACTGGGGTCAATTATAGAGAGGCATAATTTAACATTTCACTGCTACGCCGATGATCTCCAGTTGTATTTACCTGTGTTCCCAAACAAAAGTGGTGCTCTTCAGTCTCTGACTAACTGCATCGATGACATCAAGTCATGGCAGGGGAAAAGTTTCCTCCATTTAAACGAGGACAAGACTGACCATGTTTTATTTTGCAATAATGTTTTTGTGGATTCAGATCCTTTGTTTTTAAAGCTAAAACGGTTTGTAAAGAACCTTGGGGTCATTTTTGACAGCAGTTTTACTTTTGCCAAACAGAGTAAACAAGTTTTTATCAACTACGTCTTTTTACCAAAGTGAAGCTTTTTTTAAACTGTGCTGACCTGGAAAGGACCATTAATGCTTTTATAAGCTCACGTATTGATTACTGTAATGCTCTTTATGTCGGTGTTTCCCAGTCTGCCCTTACCCGCCTTCAGTTGGTGCAAAATGTGGCAGCCCATTTCCTGACAAACACCCCAAGGCGCCAACACATCACCCCAGTCCTCTCTTCCTTCCACTGGCTTCCAGTTTCTGCTAGGATAGATAATCAAATTTTACTTTTTGCTTTTAAAGTACTTAATGGCCTTGCGCCTATTTATTTGACTGAGCTTCTCTCTGTTCGAAACCCCAACAGGGAGTTAAGGTCTTCACATCAGCTGCTTCTAGAAGTTCCAAGGACCAGGTATTACCACTGGGGTGATCAAGCTTTTTCAGTCGCTGGACCCAGACTCTGGAAAAAACTCCCCCCCAACATACGCACCATTACCAACTTTGGCCTTTTCAAAGCCCGACTTAAACATACTTTTTCAGACTGGCTTTTAATACACAGTAATGTGGTGACATGTTATTTTATTTTGTCTTGTTTTATCTTATTTTACCTGATTTTATTTTCCTGACATGTGCCATTTTTGCCTTCTTTTAATGTGCTTTTTTTTCTTATTTTATAATCTATTTTTATCTGGAAAGCACTTTGGTCACCTCGAGTGTTGCAAAGTGCTCTATAAATAAATTTTGATTGATTGATTGATTGATTGATTGATTGATTGATGTGCATTGTGTTTTTACAGCTGTGTGAAAATCAATGAATAAAAATAAACAAAGTTGACTGGTAGTGGCTGGTAGCTGCTTGGAATTTCACAGGCAGCTGGCAAGGAGGGGAATATTGCTGCATCTGTACAACATTGTGGTTCATCTTAATAGTAATTACTAACCTTGCATGGCAGATGGGCCTGCCTGATTCAGTTCCTGAAATCCTGCAGATCTCATCTTGTAGCGCTCCGTTGACCAATGGATTCCCTCGGCTAAAATTTTAACGGCCCAATCAGGGAAGAGAGGCGGGAGCTGTAGAATGCGGACGTGACGACAACTGGAAGTTGAAACCGGAAGTTGAGAATGGAGATGCCGATCAGCCTGTTGTCCTCATAGATACTTAGTAAAACTTGGCAAAATCTGCCCTCCTCAGAAGTTTACTTGTAGGGATTGTCTTTGACGAGGTTCATGTTACAGATAAGTGTCAAATGAATCATCTGTGTGGTACGATTTAGTGTAAGACGATAGTATAAGGCCGTTAGCCTGTTAGCTACTAAGTTAGCGGCTAACGGTTAACGGTCATTTACTGTCGTTAGTTGTTAAGTTAGTAGCTAACAGCGAACAACAGCTAACAAAAAAAGTATGCTTTTTTTTTCAATTCTTTATTCAGCCATTTCAAGTAACAAACAGGCCCATTTTGCATCATACAGTCTTCAAAAATCACTGAGCAGCATCAGCAGTCAATATAATTAAAATAATAAAATAAAATGAATATGTAAAAGAAAAAAAATGACAAATTCAATAAAACATTGCTTCATTATATGAGGCAACCCTGCTTGATATGGATTGGTCTGTGATGAATGTGACGAGCAGACCTATTATCCAATCACAAGCTTGTGTTTTTTTTAAACGTTCTGCCCCTGAAAACAAATTAAAAGGGCCCCTACCCAGATGGACTTGTGAAATATTTCTGTGGCAGATATATGGAGCTGTCCATCTGGCTTGTCAGGTTAAGTAGTTACAATAAACCCAACAATCATATTGTGACCTCTTGTTTAAGGCTTTTTTCATTATCAAGTGACTGGATCAAGCTGAACCTCATGATTGTGGCACTGAAATTGAAGCACAACCTCAAAAGTTGGCTCCCAGTAGCTGAAGATTGACTGGTAACTGGGTGGAAGTTGGCAGGGAGGGAAGAATTGAAGCAGCTGGATCTGTACATTTGAGGTGGTGGAGCCAAAATCAGCTCTGAATCTGTGACCCTGTTGGTCTATTAATGAATAGGGAGTCTGATATAAAGGCTCTGACTCCCCACATAAAAAATGATTTGTTGCAGCATTTGAGCCTGACGGATCAGTTCAGCTTTATAAAATCAGCAAACTGGTCAAATCCACATGTGTCAATGAGGGCCAGGGCATGAATGAAAAAACTACATTTACTACTACAAATACTTAATTTTCCCTTCTGTAGATCATTTAACTCCCAAAACCAAACAGTCAAATTCTAGATCGTATGAAAATGACCAGTGTTTGGAACGGCTCTCCTCTTCTCTGTTAACAGATTTCTTATTGGTTTCTTCACTGTCTGAAGCCATTTCTCATTCTTCATCAACAGCCTGAACTGGACCAAGTGTGATTTGGCTCCTGGAGTTATTTTCCAATTCTTCTCAGGTCCGTCACCCTCGCACTTAATCTGATTGTGACAGAGCGCGTCGACACTCCAAACTATTACAGATGGCAGAGGCCCTCCACCCTTCAGGACTCTTTTGTTCAGAGGAGCAGACATGTAATGTTCTTGCCAAATTTTGGGTCCAGATAATTGAAAAAATGTGGACAGGCATGCAGGATTGCAGTTTCAGGAGCACCAATTTAATCTAATCTCACACTCTAATCGATGTGCTCTTTCTTTTCTTTACACTGCATGTGGATGAAGAAATTGAATAATAGATGCTGACATATCCGAGGGCTTTTGATTTAGAAACAGAGCATGGAAGACAAAAGTCAGAGCTTCTTTCACTCCAGTCTGCTTTCCCAGGATTTTCCATCTTGAGAAATTAAAAAACAATCCTGGTTTTCAGAATTGCATTGTCTTGCTACGGTGTTGCATTACAAAGTGGTAATGTTGATTGTCTGGTAGAGTAAAGCCATCTGGGGCTGATATCTTGCACAGAACAGACATGAATCCCAGGAGGAGACAGGACCTCTATCTCACCAGCAGTGATGACACAATAAATATTTATGTGGAGGCTTTTTTTATGTAGTGTGATTTTTGCTTCTTTCACACTTTAAAATACTACCTTATGATATACAAAACCCAAAACCAGTGAAGTTGGCACGTTGTGTAAATCGTGAATAAAAACATAATACAATGATTTGCAAATCATTTTCAACCTATATTCAATTGAATACACAGCAAAGACAAGATACTTAATATTCGATCTGGTAAACTTTATTTTTTGCAAATATTAGCTCATTTGGAATTTGATGCCTGCAACATGTTTCAAAAAAGCTGGCACAAGTGGCAAAAAAGACTGAGAAGACTGAGTTGAGGAATGCTCATCAAACACTTATTTGGAACATCCCACAGGTGAACAGGCTAATTGGGAACAGGTGGGGGCCATGATTGGGTATAAAAGCAGCTTCCCTGAAATGCTCAGTCATTCACAAACAAGGATGGGGCGAGGGTCACCACTTTGTGAACAAATGCGCAAATTGTCCAACAGTTTAAGAACAACATTTCTCAACCAGCTATTGCAAGGAATTTAGGGATTTCATCATCTACGGTCCGTAATATCATCAAAAGGTTCAGAGAATCTGGAGAAATTACTGCACTTAAGCGGCAAGGCCAAAAACCAACATTGAATGCCCATGACCTTCGATCCCTCAGGCGGTACTGCATCAAAAACTGGCATCACTGTGTAAAAGATATCACCACATGGGCTCAGGAACACTTCAGAAAACCACTGTCAGCAACTACAGTTTGTCACTACATCTTTAAGTGCAAGTTAAAACTCTACTATGCAAAGCCAAAGCCATTTATCAACAACACCCAGAGACGCCGGCTTCTGGGCCCGAGCTCATCTAAGATGGACTGATACAAAGTGGAAAAGTGTTCTGTGGTCTGACGAGTCCACATTTCAAATTGTTTTTGGAAACTGTGGTCGTCGTGTCCTCCGGACCAAAGAGGAAAAGAACCATCCAGACTGTTATAGGCCCAAAGTTCAAAAGCCAGCATCTGTGATGGTATGGGGGTGTATTAGTGCCCAAGGCATGGGTAACTTACACATCTGTGAAGGCACCATTAATGCTGAAAGGTACATACAGGTTTTGGAGCAACATATGTTGCCATCCAAGCAACGTCTTTTTCATGGACGCCCCTGCTTATTTCAGCAAGACAATGCCAAGCCACATTCTGCACGTGTTACAACAGCGTGGCTTCGTAGTAAAAGACTGAGGGTACTAGACTGGCCTGCCTGTAGTCCAGACCTGTCCCCCATTGAAAATGTGTGGTGCATTATGAAGCGTAAAATACAACCACAGAGACCCCAGACTGTTGAACAACTCAAGCTGTACATTAAGCAAGAATGAGAAAGAATTCCACCCTAAAAGCTTCAAAAATTGGTCTCCTCAGTTCCCAAACGTTTACTGAGTGTTGTTAAAAGGAAAGGCGATGTAACACAGTGGTAAAAATGCCCCGGTGCCAACTTTTTTGCAATGTGTTAAATTCTAAGTTGATGATTATTTGCAAAAGAAAATAAAGTTTCTCAGTTCGAACATGAAATATATTGCCTTGGCAGTGTATTCAATTGAATATAAGTTAAAAAGGATTTGCAAATCATTGTATTCTGTTTTTATTTACGATTTACAGAATATGCCAATTGCACTGGTTTTGGGTGAGTGAAAGAGACATTAAAATATGACACTTGCATCTAACCTAACCCTAACCCTAACCTTTATGACTTTTCCATATGTTTTTGGATTGCTATATGCAGAATAAAATGTTTTTTTAAAGCCTTAATAAAAATATATAACAGTACATAGGCCCCTGTCTCTGCCATTTTAGGATATTTCCCTACAAAATGATCAACTATGGTCTCTATTCAGCAAGTTGCTCTTGTTAGTGTTCCTTGTTCAATAAGAATAACACATTCAGCCCTTTTTGAAACTGAATTTCAACATTTGTTTAACAGATTTCTGCTCACAAAACACTGGCATATATCAGACAGAAATCTGGGCTTCTTCATGGTGTTTGTGTATTTTCTCTCTGTTGGTTTAAAAAGAGTCCAAATTTCCACAGTCGATGTCACTCTTCATGATTCTGTGGTTCTCCTGCTGGTTTGCTCACAAAGTTCTTGTTCTGGATAAACAGGCTGCTGTTTACACGCTTTGTTCACAGGAGGCTCTGTTTATTTCATCCACAGCGATCAGACTGCAGCTTCATTTCTCAAGCTCAAAGGGGATTTATTCAAAAAGAGACAAATACTGTCAGCAGGGCTTTGTGGCTGACTTTTTACCAGGACCTGTTTCTCATTCTGGCAGTGTTACACAGAGCAGCATCAATCTCCAGGGCCAGTCTCAGATGTGATGAAGTGACAAGTTCAGCAGCCATTGAGGAACCTCGGTGTGAAGATAAAGCGGTCGAGGTTGGAAGGGTTAGATTTCCCACATGGCCTGGATGTGTTGGGAGTAATTTGGAAAAAATGTTGCAGGAAGAAAAGTTTCCTTCTCTGAAGCCTCATCTTGATATTACTAGACAGTGAATGAGTCAAAATACAGACAGGTTGAAGACCTTTTGTGATATTTTAATTTTTTATTTGCTGATCATTTCGCTGTGTTTGTGCATTTAACAGGAATGTAATAAAACTTCAATATTATTTATTTATTAATGTATTTTAATGAGATCTTTTTATTTTCAGCTCAACTCCTACAGCAACCCTTAAATGAATGTAGTAAATTAGCACAAAAAATAAGTGCACATATTATAAAGGATAAATATTTTTGTATGGCTGGTATTGCTGTTAGTGAAAAAATTACAGCTTAAAAAATGCAGGACAAAATGAGTCTTAGCTAACTTATGAAAAAGACATTTTTGTTTGTTTAGTGGTATGATTGTGATTAATTGGCACAGCACAAAAAGCAGTAATGGTTAAAAATTTGTGTTTTTGCTAACCTTTTAAATACCCCAGGTTCTTATAATCCAAAACAAAAAGTTGTTTTCTGTTGTTTTTTCTTATCAAAAATCAGAATGGCTTCATGACAAAAAGACATCAATCAAAGGGTTAAAAATGTTAAAAAGTTATTTTGTGTTTGACATTGATAATTAGGTGAGATGTAGATGAAAAAAGCTCTGTCAACAAAGAATATGATATTTTTATATACCATTATTATAGCAAGCACATTTCTTGTGCTTAGCTGTTTAAAGGTCCTTGAGGGTTAAGCAAGACTAACAGTTCAAAGCATCTGGACTTGCAGCATGTAAAGTGTTTGATCAGGATCCATTTATCAAAATTTCAGTCAATGAATGAAAATGTTTGACTGTGAGAGAGACAATTAAAAAGACCATGATGACCATAGCAATATTTTGTTTACTTCAGAATCAGAATTCTTTTATTGTCATTGTACCAAAAGGTGCAACGAAATTAAAAATAGCAGCTCTGACAGACAGTGCAAAAGAAGCAGAAGGTGCAAAATTCCACATATACAATAATAACACAAATAACAAGATAACACAAAATAACAAAATAGAAGAAATATAATTTAAGTTAGAATAGAAAAAATAGAATGAAGAAAAATGCGAATATAAGTTAGAAAACAACCGGGATATTGTGTTCAAAGGATTATTGCACTTGATATGAAACAGAAGTTCCTTATTTCACAGGATTTGGCTTATTATTGTTGTTTGGTGGAGTCTGCGGCGTTCAGGGCAACGACAGCTCTTGGGTAGACTTGAGTCCTTGAATGTATTAATGATTAGCTTAAAGAGGATGACAACATGCTGCAATTTGTTTAAAATACTAATAACTACTCCCGAAGCTGTTAGCATCTTTGCTAATCTCTGTATGAGCACTCACTTTCTGCTGTGATCTTGCTCCCATCTCCAGCCTCTTCTTGCTCTCCAGCCTCTTCTTGCTCTAAAAGACGTTGATTGGACAGTGCCATTTTGGGCCAAGCACAATTGTTGTAGATTCAAGCTTGGCAAGATGGATCTGAATGATCACAGACACTTAATCAAGCTGGTCCAGCTACTGTACAAGGTTAACAAGGTTAACTTTAAACCTCACTAGGCCAACTGATTTCCACACAGTTAAGCAGGAATTAAAAGTGAAATTGTTAAAGAATCGTATCAATGACCAGAATTGTTAATAGCAATAGAATCAATAAGGCCCTGTTAAGGCCCTCTTGACTTCCCCTCTAATTCTAATTCATGGTAACCCATACTTTAAACCAGGCATGATTGACATCGGATATAGTGCTTGGACATCCAAAGGATTAAGAAAATGTGTGACTTATTTGAGCGAGCATCACTGTTATCATTTGAACAAATACAAACAAAATACAGTCTCCCAAGATGTCATTTCTTTTGATACCTTTAACTCAGGGATTTCATAATTAGAAAAACAACTTCACGTAATAATGCCACAATATCACCAATATAACAGTTACGGCTTCAATGCCCTGCTAAGAAGTCTATTTATTGCTTTTATCATGTCTTAAGTCAATGTGATGTATTGAATATTCCAACTGTTACAAAAACATGGGGAAATGAGCTTGGTGTTAATGCTGATGAGAATAAATGGGAAGTGATAAGGAATCATACAAAGAAAAGCTAAAAATGCAATCATGCTAGATTGTTACAATATAAAATTTTGCACGGTCTGCAAATCTCTCCCAGTAAAAGAGACAAAATGCCTAAAATGTAAGATCTCAGTGTGTTTGTTTTAGTCCTAAAATTCAAGCCTACTGGACGGACATTTTACGGGACATGAAAAAAAACTCTTGGTATATCTTTGTGTATGAATCCTGTTTCCTAACTCATTGGCAATCTATCTCAAGATGCTAATGTTGCTACTTGTGCTAAAGATTGTATGATATTCATTCATATGCTGCGAGGAAGAACATCTTTCTGTCATGGATAAGTGACAAACCACCTTCTAAAGCAAACTGGCATAAGATTATCATGGAGTGTATTCCTCTTGAATACTTGACTTGTTTGCTTCACTCCACAAAGGGGTGATTTATGCAAATATGGACTCCATTATAGCCCTTTTCAAAGTATTCAACATCGGCCAGAGTTTTGCCGATTTAACGCCGATATATTCTTTATTTCTCATAAAACAGTAAACGCTGTTCAGTTTCCAAGCCGCACAGAATGATGACGTGGAAGATGGCGACATTGGTGGTGGGTCTTCTTAGCTCTCTGCTAATGCTGTGTGTATAGATGACTCGCCTACACTCACACAGAGTTGCTCTTTTAGGCCTGAAGGTCCGACATGACGAGCAACTTTCCGCAGTGCACAATGTCCCGCTGCTGCTGGACACAGAAAGAAGACCAGGCCCTCTGCTAGTTCGGCTCGGATCAGCCTCACAGACAGACCGGGCACTGCCGAACAGTTTTCTGACCGACGCCACCTCTGTCATTCTCAATACTGGTGAATTGAACCTTCTGGTGGCAGATCAGTTTAGCAGTGACTGTTTTTGTGTGATTATGACGGAAATCTGGCTAAGCTAAACTAACTAGCTAGCACGCTAACTAGCGTTAGCACAGATCCTCGGAGGCTACGTCATCATCAGCAGACTCATTCAGGGGAGGCTTCAGCGTAGCTGGGGACTTTAATCAGGCTGTTTAAATAAGTCTGTGAAATATGTGCAGTGTCCCACAAAATATTTTGATTTCCTCACGCACATTACGTCATATTTACAATAAAAAAGTGGTTTTACCTGAACTAAAACCTGCTTCTGATAAACTAATGTGGACTGAAAGGCAGATGTGACATAGAGTTCATAAATAATCCATATATTTACATTTTTAAAAAGGTAATTTGTTTTATTTTGCAGAAGTTTGCCTCAGTTTAACACACTCTTTTATATTGTACTTGAAAGCTGCAGAGAAGGAAAATAAAAGATGGCTATGAAAAGAATGTTACCTTAAGTGTTTTTGTTCCTTTCCTGTTAACAACTTTTTAAAAAGTTGTTCCATCTTTACTATAATATTTCTCTAATTATCATCAATAAGAAGTACAAGTACAATTTCCCCTCAATTAATCGGCATATTAATCGGTAATCAGTATTTTTTTTCTGACAAATATCGGCATCAGCATTGGCCTCAAAAAATCCATATCGGTCGGCCCTAATTTGTATACTCTTTTCATGATGACTGTGCAGACCATGGTTCATCCGAGCTGTTGTTGTTATTATGAGAAAAAAGAAGAGAAAAATTAATGAATGTATATATTCAAAAGTGAGACAGCAGAATCAAGGATTTAGAAAGTAATGTCCAGGCCAAATGGACAGGAATAATTCAATCAAGGCATCAGAACAAATAGTCAGACAGATATGGGAGCTCTGATGATACCTCATGTGATGTTGTCACCTGATTTAGAGACCCTATAATGCTTTTGTGCACCTGTACATGTCATTCGTAAGTTTAAATCCAATGGGGCTTTTTCCTAGAATGGTGCCTCCTCTGAAAGCATGCCCAAAACTGAGGCTTAGCACTTTTGTTCAATGTTCTCCAGGGGGTCAAAGTGAGACCTTTCATATCCTTCAATCTTTTCAGTTACCAAGCCAAAAAGCAAACCGCCCAGTCATTCACATGAATCTGGGTCAACATCTAACCCACACTTCTCCCTTGACAAGAGTTTTGAAAGAGAATCTGAGATGGGGAATGCACAGTGAGAAAAGTTTGTTAAATGTCAAAATAATCATCTGAAGTACCAAGTGCTGGTGTCTGGCTGGATACTTGGCCTGTTCCTAATTTCAGGGTCTCTGAAGCCTCTGTGCTCATTCTTGGTGGAAAGGTCAGAGCCTGTTTGGAAGTATGAGTTCCTGCTGGCTCCTACAAAAGGCATGCATAATGCAGCAGCTTGAAATGGGCTATTATGTAAGCGTCTTGGGGACAAAAATATAGGTCAAGAGTTCTCTAAACACCGAGATATAACTGGTTCTGATGCCCCCTGGATGAAGGAACTCTACATAAAAAGCACCAAACGAAACAGTCGTCCATGATTCATTTGCCTCCAACTTTATCCAGTACAAGTACTGGCTGGGCCTCAAAGGGATAGAAGCAGGGTTGTTTCAGGCCTATGGTGCAAGAAAGTATGATTGATCAAGCAATTTGTGAGCTTTATCATACGAGGAGACATATGGCACTGATGCAAGCTGGTAAAAAACAGTCAATTGTGCCACCAAACGCCTCATAAAGTACAAAAAAATTTGCTTGTTCTGCACAAAACCACTGTTTTTAAAACTATTTTGTGGTGCAACGTAAGAGTGGCACACCAGCAGTGTGCCACTTTCAGAATAAAATAAGAGAACTTCAGTTTAAAATTCTAAGCAACTCTTACCCTTGTAAGATCACAATTTCAAGGTTCACTGACTTGGATGATAAATTCAGCTTTTGTGGAATTGAATCAGAGACAATAACATAACATATTTGCCCTGTGTCTTCTAAGTTTTGGAGGGATTTTGAAAAAAAAATCTATAAAAAACCTGGGCATACCATCATAGTTGTTCTGAAGGATATTACCAGATATACCAGATGTGATAATAAGTCTTTGTCCTCTGTACTTAACCATATGTTGATAATTAGCAAATTTTATCTACAGAAAATGAGAAACTCTGAATCCCTGCCAACTTTTCAGATATTGTGGAAGAATTTACTTAATACACAAACAGATAATAAATGACTATATACTGCAATACCTTGGTGACTGATTACTAGACCTCGGACAAGTTTACTGAGCCTTATACCCTTTAACATCTGTCTTTGCTTTTACTGACAAGACTTATATATCCTGTGTCATATTATGTTTATGTGTTCTGTTATGTGCCAAATGACTGCATTTACTGTAAATGCTTGTAAAATTTTGTATATTGAGATCTCAAAGATTTTGAAACAAAAAAAAACATCAGTGTGCTACTTTCCTTTTATCAGCTGTTCAGGTCAGAGTCAAGGATTCCTGTTCATCCAAACACCAATGTGGTCTCTGACTTTGTGATAAACTTATCAAGTATTGACGGCATAAGGAAGGTGTCACATTAATGGAAAGTGATCGTCATTGCCAGATTGTTATTGATGATTCAAACATTTCACCAATACATATGAGCAACAGCCCATTTAAAGTGTTTGGTAATGAGCAGAATCTTTCTAAAGCATATCCAGCAGGTGATTGGCCACTGGTTGATCACATCCATTCGATCATATATTGTAGTAGGAAGGCACTACAGTTGCTGTGTAAAGCACAAATTGTGAGCCATTTCATAGAACAAACTCTCACCAAAACATGTCAGAAGTGGAGCAGTGTTGTTATTTGTTTTTCATTTGATAAAGGAATGCAGTAAAGATCAGATAAAAACTGTTACTGAGGCTGTTAGCATCTATGCTAATCTCTGTATGTGCAGTCACTTCCTGCTTTAAAGCCCCACTATGTAAGATTCTAGCTCTCTATGGTTGAGTGCAACTGCACTGTTGTAAAACAGAGCACCTCACACCAATGTGCATTTGTTGACAAACAGAGGGAAGAGAAGCAAGCAGACAGGTCGTCCCCAGAGACAAACAAACCATGTGGACTGATAAGATACAGTCTGATTATGTTTCTTTTCAAATAAATCATCCAGCAATAACAGGGCTGAATCAGCATTAATCAGACATCCCTCCTTGTCTTCCAGCTGACACCAGTGAGTGAACACCAGGCCAAAGTTTATCCCTGTCTGGGTGTTTAGCTTTTTACTCTCCTGCTTTCTTTTCTTTGTCTCCTCCTCTGATTCAAATTTTTCTTTTCCTCTGTTTTTTGCTGTTTTTGCCATGATAACAGCTCTACATTTAACTTTCTTTTTCTTCTACTTCTTGTTTAATGTTTAATGGACATCCGACATTAGCCCACCTTATAGTGTGCAGGGGTGTGAGCCAGAGGTCCATATTTCCATTAAGAAAATAAGTGTATATTCATTTTAAACTAAATTCAGTGAACTAAATCTGTTCCAAAAAATTCAAGAACTGCTTTTTATCGTCTGTGTACCTTTCGCCTCGAGGGGGCATTGATGTATATTGTAAAGCAGTCAAAGCAAATTTGTATTTTCTTTTGTGTTGAAGTGTTCCTACAATCCACACTGAAGTTACATAGTCCCAGTGAAGGTAATACAGACCCCCTCAGACCATGAAGAGGTGTCATTTAGCCTGTTGTAAGGCGATGTACCATCACAATGACTTTAGAAATATATTAAGGTGGAAAAACTACGTAGTGTTGGTCCATACAATGGTGCACAAAGTGTTTCTGTGATAGTTTAATCCTGATACAATGACTTGCAGATATATAAAACTAACATTTAAAGCCTTGTTAGAATGGTCCACTACACAAGAGTAGATGATTCTGGTAGGATCTGTAGGTTTAAGCTCACCACAGGAACATTTATATTTGTTTTGCATAAACGTCCATGAAGTTACATGTTCAACAGCATAGTTTTTGAATGAACAGAGTGTCACATCATCTGCAAATGATCAATAGTTCTGGTTATGTGTGAGTTTAATTCTTACTTTTTAAGAAACTATGGCAAAAATGCTCTACAACATTCATGCCAGTAAAGCTCTTTGAATTGATTTGAAAGAAGTGTTTCCACTGAGGGGCAAGGGATTTGAGAATATGCATAAAAATTAGTGAATTACTCTTCAGAGGTTATAAGACTAACTACTGGGGCCATGGGTAATTCAGCAAACTAACATGATGAATATTCTGCTTCCTGAATCCTTCTCCTGCTGGTCTGTCCACACTTATCTTCCTGTATCACGTGTATTTTTAATCTATTTAGTAAACACAGAGAGACATGGCAGAGCTTTTTCTACCTGCTGTCAGTGTTGGTAATAAAAAGCCGTGGCACCGAGGGACTGAAGCCTTGCTGCTCCTTAACTTCACAACCGGCTTATGAGGAATGAATATCACAAATGTGCTTCTACACAGTTTTTGCTGTCTTACAGAATGTTTTCCGTTGGTTGTCATCCATATGCTGAGATCAGATCGCAATGTCACGTTAATGAAAACAAACTGTTCTGATGCACCGGCTACAAATCGGGCCTATTGTGGTTTCTCTCCTCGGCAGTTTAGTGCAGACAGATGGAAGAAGGGGGATGATATATTGTGTGCAAACAACAGAACTGCTCATACCAGCACAAACTGACTGATTTGCTTAATGAGGGGCTTTATAGCATTTGTCAGAGAGTTCTGACAGGTCCGTGCACTAGAGCTGTCACTTGCTGGAGCTGACAGAACAGATGCTTAGCCAAACAAGACAAATTCAACCCCGGTGTGTGCTCTGAGATGGGTGCCAGGACGGCACTGACGGATATGATTAATTAGCTTTCAGAAGTGAGGGGAAGTCTCACTTATCAGGTGTTGGATGGTAAGATCTTCAACTGCAGAGCGAGATGGAGTAAAAGTTTTTCAAAAGAGCTGAAGCACGTCCAGTACTTTGTGTAAAAGTACTTGAGGACTAGTTTAAAAAACATATTTAGTATCATTTTGTCAATATATTCTCACATTGAAGATTGCTGTTAAGAACTATGCTGTTAAGAACTATGCACTTTGTTTCTTCTGAGTTAACATTGACTTCTTTTAAGCTCACATCGGGGGTTGGTAACAAAGGCTACATTGGCGGCTGGAAGAACAAAAATGTGATCAAACTGATTTGGCACCACTAGTCCACCTTGGAAAGAGCCCATAGAAGGAGTGTGGTAAGAGCAGAGCCTTTCAGAAGCATATTGGGAAGATGATTGGATGAACGTTATATCAACCAACATTACTACGGGTCAATCAGATAATGTTGTAGGCGGGAGCTACTGAGCTTCAGAATGTGAGCAACTTATTGAGAACTTACTATTGAGAAGTTGGGAGTCTTGCTTGGTTTTCCTCAAAATAAGCTGTTAGCATCTATGCTTATTTCTGTATGAGCAGTAACTTGGTGCTGTAGTCTTTATCTTAGCTGATCTCTCTTCCTGCTTGAAAGGACTCTGACTGGACCTTGCCACTTTGGGATGCATAGAATCATTGAAGCTTGGAGCTTCGTAATGCCCCAGTCACACATTCCTGTTTCTCATTGCGATTGTGCACAACTGTACACGATTGGCAATGCTAGTTTGATCGGCATGATATGGGAAGAAATGACTAAATACACCGTCAGTAATGCTTCTACAGAGCTTCAGGGGTGTTCGTCCTGATTCAATTAGGTTAATACAACGATATGAGGATCCCATCCCACTGACATGATATCAGCCCAGTTCAAGCCCAGTTTGCGCCATGTAAGCCGCCACTGAGCCTTGTCGCTTGTGCTGCCTTGAACGGGACTTTATTTATTTTATTGTATTGTTAAATGCCATATGGTTTCTTTTTGGCTGCTCATGACAAGTTTGTTTTGCACCTGACCATGGCATGCATATACACTGCAGAAACTTTTTCAGAAAGAAAAAAAGTATGAATAAAAAATTTGGATATGCTGTATTTTTGTTGGAGGCTACATCATATATATATATATATATATATATATATAAATGTGTATGTGTGTATGTATGTGTGTGTGAACACTCGTGACTTGACTCGGACTCTAAATCAAAGACTTGTGACTCGACAAGTCTTGCCCCTCAAAAACTCGAGAATTGACTCGACTCAAGGTCAAAGACTCGTGACTCATCTTGGACTCTAAATCAGAGACTCATGGGCATCTCTGCTACCCACACAACTAGATGTTGTTGCTCATTTCATGGATGCATTGTCCTTTAAAGTTGTACCATGTCAAGGAGACTAATCAGTTAATAATATAAATTCCAATACCAGTAAGTAAAATTAAAGAAGAGAAAAAAAGAACAAAGTTTCCAAACTCTTTTTGAGGAGTAAAACAGCACTTGAGCAATGAAATAGTCTAACCTACTTTTTTTCTCATTATTAATGTATCTGTCATAAATGTCATTATATCTGTCATTATATCGTCGATTATTATGCATATCATGGCTTTGTTATATGTATATTTAATTGTATTTTGACTGTGGCACAATGATGCAGTAGGTAGTGCACATGCCTTACAGCAACAAGGTTGCAGGTATGATCCCAGTGGCGGCTGGTGGTGAAATTTGGTGGGTGGGCTACCAACTGCATAATACCGATTAAATAGTTAACACAGCTGCGAAAGCAGCATCACCTATAATTCACACAAATTACAGGTACACTATTCTTTTTTAGTGCTCTACATCAACACTCTCTCTCCCTCTCTCTCTCTCTCTCTCTCACACACACACACACACACACACATGCAGATACGCTCTACAAAATGTGTTCCAACTGCAACGACTGCCCACAGATAGCCTGGTGCAACTGTCTTATTACAACTGTTTGACGACATGTAGTGCCAAACACGCCTTCAGTACAACAGATAACCTCAGCAAAAACAAGGTGTCACAGTCCTTTAACAGTTCTACATGATAGGCCTACCTTATTTGAAAAGAAGCTCACATCGACGGCCTTTCTGGGATGCAAACAGGTTAATCACCATGTCATTGAAGTCTGGTAATTTTTGGATGAAGTCCCTCTCGATAGACAGCATAGCAAGTGCATTCAATCTGTCCTCCCCCATCATACTTCGGAGAAACGATTTAATCCTCTTGAGCGTACTGAAACACCTCTCTAACTCTGCCGATGCCCTGTCTCTTGACTTCCAATTTTTCCTCCAAAGACATTGCGGAAAATGGACAAGAAAGCAAATAATCCACCTCGTTCATGCTAACGCCCGCCATAGCTGAACTTTTCTCCCTCCTTCCCCACACTCTGGCACAAATAGCAGCACCGCTGCGTTAACTCACTGCTATTGGTCAACAGTCAGCGGCCTGGGCTGACTGAAGTTAGCCCAAATGATCAGTAAATCACGGGGGCGTGACATGACACCTGTCAATCACTTACAAGAACGAAATGAATGAAAGCGGACTGTATCTGCTGGGGCTGGAAAAAATAAGCCCATTAAGAGATATTCTATGTTTTTCTTTTGACTGATAGGTGCTGTTGCTAGCTTTGGTTTCACCTAAACTTAAAACAATCTGTTGTAAGTTAATTAAAAAATAATTTTCTCATCTTTTTTGTGTTAGCTTGGGAGGGCTTAGCCCTGTTAGCCCATTTATACCAGCCGTCCCTGTATGATCCCCAGGTTTGTCCGGGCCTTTCTGTACGGAGTTTGCATGTTCTTCCCGTGCATGTCAGGGCTCTCTCTGGGCACTCCGGCTTCCTCCCAGGCCAAAAACATGCTCATTAGGTTGATTGGTGACCAAATTGCCCTTTAATGTGAATGGACTTTTATCTCTTTTCTTTTTCTCTTTTTGTGGCCCTGTGATTGGCAGGCAACTGGTTCAGGTTGTACCCCACCTTTTGCCTAATGTCAGGTAGAATAGGCTCTAGTCCCCTTAAGCCCAGAAAGGGATCAGCAGCATAGAAAATGGATGGATGATGTAATGTGACGAATCCAGTGATTTCCCTCACTAATATCTGCATTTCTTAAGTCCCATATTGATTTTTACTCTTGCTCATCACCTGAAAACTTTACTGTTTGATTGCTTTTCTCCTCTGCTTCCTGCCTCAGATGCTCTTTTATGTCTGCACTGAGATCACAAACAAGAGTGTTAATTTTTGTGACAAGCACTAAATGGCTTTCACTCAAGCATCATTACAGAATTGTCCAGGCAGGTAAATACATAAAGCAACTTGAAAGCCCAATAAAACTTCATTTCAGATTCTGTCTTCAACAGATGCAAGGACATTCAGTCTGCCTATTAACATTAAGATATGTTGTAAAGTGAACATAGACTGGATTTATCTCTCTGACTGACTTTTAATGTCAGCTGCTCATGTTTTTATGGTCTCATTGTCGACTGACACATCTGCTCCTCTGCCACATGCCACTGAATTTACCCACTAAAATGTGTCTATAAACTTCCTGGGAAAGACTCATGGATTATTGAAGGTTCATCAGCTCTGTCTTCTTCTGCTGAAGCCATTATCAACATATTCTCACCTTGTGCTCCCTTACTTCTCATTTTTATGTATATAATACAATATATATGATAATCACCACCACTGAAGAGGTTATAGTTTGGCCAGCATTTGTTTTTTGGTTTTTCAGCAAGATTACACAAGAATTACAGGACAGATTTTGCTGAAATTTTCAGGAGACATTTCCAAACTTAAAAATTATTCAATTTTGGTGATGATTCAGATAACCACCATATGTAAACGATCATTTTTTTGAACAATTGTCAAACTAATAATGTTTTCAAAATGACTCTGAGTGCTACGCTGTAAAAATGTTACGGTAAAATTTACAGTAACTGACTGGCGACAAAATGCCAGTAATTTACTGAAAATGTCTTTACAGTAGCATTAATCTATATTAATTTCTGGCCTCATTACTGTATTTTCTATCATAGTTTTACTATTGTACTTTAATTCAAGGTATCAAGTCATTCAAGGAACTGTTTTTCAATTAACAACGTGATTACTGTTTTTCATTTGCAGTATCATAACTGCATTATATTCTACAAATATTTATGCATAACATTGAACATACTGTGTTTTGGTTTATATTGGTATGCCTCTATTTATTTTACTATGTAGATATAATGTAGATATAATTTTGTTAAAAAAAGAACACATATATCAATTTATCCAACAAAATACATCTACTCAAACATTTGTTTCACCCAAAAATGTGAAACATTTACAAACAAATCATGGCAACTATTGGTCAGCTTTCTCCTTATATAATTGCTTTTTTTTCCTACAGTTTGTAACTGTAGATCTTTTAGTAGAAGATCTGTTCATTAAAGATGCTGTTACTTCATGTTTTTCCACAAACTTTGATAATGTACAGTAATTTAATGTACTGATTTTTCACAGTAAATTAATGTTAAAATTATTGCAAATATACTGTTGAGTTTGCAATAATTGATAACAGTGTAAGTGTGGGTTTTCAGGATCAAGGATTCATATTATGATGGTAACTTTATCATGGAACTGCTGCGTGTAGATGTAGCAGCAATATGAGAGCTACCACTCATCAAGTGCTTTCTAGTTGTGTGTTGAAATGATCATGAATCCAGTCTTTAAAACTGCTTATAGATAACTGAGGAAATGACAATAACCCTGGTTTCTGTCCTTTAAAGTTTGTAAATATGGTCCAGTATGAGAAAGCAGTTAACCATGCACTGCTCCAATAGCTGGATGTCTGCCATTCAAGAATTTCTTTTCTGCTACATTTATGTTCTGAGATTAAAAAGAAAGTATGTTTTTTTTTCTTACTTTGTCATTATATGAAACAAAACTTTAACATCTGTGTCTCATCCTTTTAGTGCTGTTGCTTCCTCATGTCTCTGGTCTTGTGCTAATGCAGGCAACAATATTCAAATGTTTCCGTAAGTGTCTGCACTTGATATCTAAACATTCTGCAGCTCACTCATCGAGCTTCCAAAGGACAGTTTCCTCGTCTATTTCCCATTCTGTGGACTGCACTCAATTACTGCAATTCTGTTATCATTTGAGCAAATCTGAGAGGTGTATGGAAATGCATCTTCATTGTACAGGACTACAATATACAATGAATATGAACAGATAAAGATGAAACCCGGGGAAAAACTAATTTGAAAACAGCTGAACAAGCCCTTAACCTTTTCTCTTAAATCACCTCTCCACCGGCCCTGAAGTGTTGGAGGGATGTTGTCTGACCTTTTTTACAGGCCACTTAGGGGAGTTAGGTTTCAGCTTTAGAAGAATCAGAACACAGTTTTAAAGGTGAGAGCTGCTTGGATGAAGTATTTATATATCCTTTTAGGAGTATCCTGCTGACTCCAAAACCTTTAAGCCTTTTATGGTGAAATATCAAAGTCCTGACATGAATAATAATTGCTCTTTAAATTCCTAAACATACTGCAAAACACTCAGTTGATCATTTCTCAATCCATCCATTATATGTACTGCTTATCCCTTTCAGGGTTGGGGGGCTGGGAGTGATGGAGCCTATCACAGCTGAGATGGGATAAAAGCCTGGGCACACCCTGAGACACTAATCAACCTGATTAAGCAAAAATGTGAACATGGTTTTAGTCAGAGGGAGGAAGCTGGAGTACCCAGAGAGAACACACATATGCATGCAGAGATCATGCAAACTCCACACAGTTAGACCCCATAGACAGATGGAGCCCTGGACAAAAACTCACCACAGGCCCCCTGTCCATGCCTACACATGCAAACAGCAAAGGCGCTCTTCTAATTATGCACAAAACAGGCAACACACAACCACACACGCACAAAAAAAGACAGCACTGCCACTGTCCATGACGCTGTGACACCAAGTCCCTGAACTATCTATACCAGCATTAATGTACATATCATGGTCAAACAACAATGAGACTTCATTTTCAACCTCTGTACACATTAATTCACAGCACACACTCACACTCGTCATCGCTGCATCCCTGAAATACAGACGGTGATGTTGAGCACGCAGATGAATTAGACTGAGATCAGAAAAAGCCACAGCTACAACCACACAGAACTAAACAGTAGTGAAAGTACTCACCTAAAACACAGCCTTTTTCCTGGCCTTCTTTGAGGAAAAGTCCTGGATAATGTCATCAAAATCCAACTCTCCCACCAGTTCGGCTTCTGTGGCCATGAGTGATAAATTATTCAGGCGTCTCTGGGTCATTTTTGTCCGAAATTCATTTTTCACTCTGGCCATTTGGGAAAACAACCATTCTCCCTCGCAGTTTGTGACAGGAAGCGTCAGGTACAGTCTCACAGCAATGTCTGTACGGCCCTCTTGGGTTTATTCCCGCTTTCCGCCAACATCTTGTCCTCCGCTGGCGTTTTGAGAACTATAGGTCCAGCTGCCGCTGACCTGGCTTTCCCGTCCGGCTGCTGCCCGCCTGCTCGTCCGAGCGGTGAGGTATCGTACTGGCGCTGCTGTTAAGAGTATCATCATCTTGCTTCTGTTTAATGTTTAAAAGTGTTGAGATGGATGGTATCTGCTGTGCCAAAGCAGCCTCTTTGGCTTCCTTTTCCTTCTTTTGTTTTCGTTTAGCTGCTCCGCTCAGTGCTCGCTTCTCCATTTTGAAAACTCACTGTAGACTCCGGCTGGCATAAGTATGTCATTGTGTCATCGCAAATTATTGGGTTACTTATAATTATTCTAATAATTTCTAAAACATTCAAATGATTTTATTATTATACATTTTCAAAACCATATACATTCTGATGTTTTTTTTATTTCAATAAATAATTAAAAAAACACTGAAGACCAAGGGCCCCTACTGGCTTTTGGGCCCTGGGCACACATCCACTTTGCCCATGCGGTAATCCGTCTATGTTAGACCCTGACGAACTCGGAAATGAACTGGAATTAGTTTGTGATTAGAGCTGTTCGAATAGTTTAAATGCATAGGAAAGGTGGCTCAATGCTTCTGTGATTAGCTGCAATAGCAAAGGATACACCGGACCATCGTTAAAGGAGAGGAGAATATTCTGTCCCAGAATTCTCCGCGGCAGCATCATTTATAAACAGCGCTTATCCCGACTACTTTCAAGTAGTCGGAACAGTAAAAAAGTAGTCCGATTCTTTGAATAGAGCAGGATATGAGACATTTGATGTTGATTTTGTTTTAAACATGGTTCAATAGCCTATTAATAATGTGTACACTATTAGATTGTGGTCTTAACAATTTCTGCTTTTCATTCAGTTACCATTTTTTCATGTACTGATTGGTGTTCATGTTGATAATGAGTAGACATTTATTTAAATCCTCACTTCCAACATCGGTTATGCAGATATAAGTTTTTACCAGGTTATTGTGTGCAATGTTGTCTGAAAGGAACAACATTGTCATGATACATGAGCACTTCTTTGATGTGTCTTTAGTAGTCCATCTTCATAAAACTGTAGTTTCAACGTAGCAGTGCCATCCACCGTCACATGATGACGTAGCGTAGTGAAGATGGAGTCGGATTCTTTCTGCACGGCAGTTTTTCCTTCTGAAGTCCTTCTGAATTATCCTTTCTCTTTTTCTTAACCTCATGTTTTCCATCAGGGTTAAGGAAAAGTAGATAAAGGGCTTAGGAGTTGACTATTCAACCGCAGCCTCATACTGTGCCCCCTTGATTTTTTTATCTCCTTTATTACCAATCGGTTTTATGTTTGAATCAATGGAAATCCTGATCAGTCACCTTTACGATGAGGACTGTGCATTTGTAGAATGAACAACAGCTAAATGTGTGAGTGGAGTCCCAAAATGTGACAAAATTTTCTCTTTCTCTGGAAAAATGCTGACAGTGTCCCAGTGAAGCAAGGGTAAAGAACTGGGCTTTATCAGTCATTAAATGAATCAACCAGACATTATTGTTATTGCACATGTCACAAGTACAGAGCAACAAAATTTTTCTTTACAGTTCAACCTGTCCAAGAACATAAAAACACAGATGATTCACGCGGAGACAAGATCAGGAAAACCGTTGGGTTGCCGGCAAAACAGCTACTTGCTTTCTTTAGATAGGACACGGACAACATCAGGTGAGAGGAGGAAAAAGAGGCAGATCCCACTCTGTGTCCTACAGAGCAGGGTGTCTTCCCAACTTTGTGACAAATCAGGAAACTGCTAACTCCGAACAGCAGGAAAACTGGTTTCATAAATCTAATTATGTAGGCATCTTCAACGTCCTCAATAGACAGAATCGACAGACACAATCATCCACTTCTCCAAGGAGTCCGTCGTGTAGCCAGCTACAAACATTCAATCGGGGCAGGTGGATTCTCCTTTACCTGCTCTTTTTGTCAAAAAAACTTGGTCAATGGTTCAGAAACCAGCTGATCAATTCCATGATTTTAGATTTCAGAAAGAAATGCAGAAGAAAAGAAAGTGTCTTTAAGAGATGTTGTCTTCCTGGGATGCACATTTCATGGTCTGTCTTTGGGCCCTAATTTCTTGGCGCAGTGCAAGGTGAGCAGAGTCGGCGCACCCCGTGCAATGATAATTTCATCCAGTGAACCGCCGCACACTGCCAATTTGACAATTTGGTAGTACCGTCTGCGCAGAGATGGGTGTGACAGCACACCAGGGGGAGGTGCTGACAGATTCAGGTAGGCGAAGTGACAATTTCGTGCCAAAAACACTGTGCAGAAGGTGCGCTGAAAGCTTGCCAGCTCTATTCTGGCAAGCGCACCCTCCTCAGCTCTAATTTGGCAACAGGCACACATGTCCGCCTACATCACCAAACCCTCAGAGGCAGGTTTCCAACGTGTTAGACACATTTGAATGCAATAAACAATCACAGCAGTGGCGATCGCTCTAAGACTGCAAGGGAAGCTCAGCTTCCCCCAAAATGTCCCCAAAGAAAGTGGTGATACGTACTGCTGTGTGTACATTTCATTGACTAAATATGTGCTAGAATACCTCCATCTTTTGTTCAGATTTAGCTAATTATCACAGGTAACTGGCGACTTCCTTCTCATTCATCTCCGGGCGGGCGGAGGGGCAGGGACGGAGGCGTCGATGCACCTCTCTGCGCCTGCAGTGCGTCTCTCTTGGCACTGCAGGAAACTTGCAAAGTGCGCTGGACACACCCTCACGGCACGGCGCAGACAGGGCGCAGTGCAGGTGCCCCGCGTCTGATCTACTAAATTGGAGCCCTTAGTCTTTACCTGAAGTTTGGAAATGGAAAGCTGAAACCAAATAATGCTTCCACTCTGCATACCGGATCACCAGCGCTTTGAGTAACCAAAGTTCTTATTACCTCCGCCAAGGACGTTATGTTTTTGCCAGGATTTGTCTGTTATTCTGTTTGTCTGTTAGCAAGATTACACAAAATCTACTGGTTTGGTCCAAGGATGAATTACATTTTACAATGAATTACAATTACAATTACACATCTGACCCAGATTAACGTCACAAAAAAAAATAGTTTACAATGGCATATCCCATTCATTTAGGCCATTATGTGAATTGTAGTTTATTTGCAGACTGACATCAGACATGATCTGAGACTGGTTGCCTAATCTGAGCAGAAAAGCCTCTGCCAAACTGAGCTGATTGGCAGAGGTTTTCAGTGTCTGAGTCCTGTTCTAGTTTGCCTCATGAAAAGATTAAAAGACAAAAAATCATAACATTGACAATAAGGAAATGTTTTAATGAATGTACCAGTTATTTTGGGTCCATCTTCATGTCTTGGCCTTCTGTCTAAAAGTCTTTAAATTCAAAGCTCGTACCTAGAAAGTTAACCAAACACACAGGGCCCTTTTGTAAATGCCATGTGCGTTGTCTGAAAATGAGAGGTCAGGCTAAAAGCTGGTCTATTCTGAATTTAAAGACGTGGAAATTTACTGCACATACAGTAAACATCCTTCAACCTGATCTGAAGCTGAAAGTCTGGTGCAGAGTGTTTCTGCTATTTTAAGGACACATTATAGATTGGCTCACCACTTCAAGACCAAAACACACAGTCTACTGATAATGTTTCAATTATATGGGAGGCACACATCGACCATTTTAAACTGAAAGTTCCTGAGCCAGAAAGCTGAGATTGTTGCTCTTTTGCAGTGCTCCAGCAGACGTAATACTCCCTGAAAAGAAAAACACATCAATGATTAAGAAGTTCGCTAAACACAGAGCTACATTTCTAATATTTGTATATAAACTTATGGCCCTTACCAATAATCATGCTCACCCATGATAAAACAGGCACTAGAAAAGGCACTCACTGTAGGGCAGTTCTATCACAAACCCCACGAGACACCACAATTATTATTATTCTCCAACCTAAGCAAGATGACATCAATTAGCCAACATAGCACATAATCAAGTTTCTTTCAGCATCTGAAGCAAGCAGAGCTAAATACTCGGAAATGACTGACTTAAGCAACGCCAAGCATCAGAGCCAAGCAGGACAAAGCACAGCACAGGAAAGCAGAGAAGGCCAAACAAAGCTGGTCGTGGTAAAGCATGCAAAGCTAAGGCAAAACAGCCGTCTGGCAATTAAATTTTGATCGATCAAAGGCGGTGATTAGGGAGAGTCAAAAGGCTGGCTACTCTGGCTCAAACAGGGGGGAGACAAGGACAGATTTCCAGGAAATGAATGATATCATTGGTGATAAGTGATATCATGCAAGACGTTTAATGAAGGGTTCTTAATACTAGACTGGGGATCATCTTAGGTTATTACATGGCCGGTAAAAGAGACATGAATACAAGTGAATGCTGACTAGCTGTGTCAGGTTGGGTGTGTGTTTTTGTGTGTGTTATCTGTGTGTGTGTGTGTGTGTGTGTGTGTTAAGTTTTGCTCCCATCAGGAGGAATGTTGTCACTGGCTTATATCTGTTCATGTATAAAATGACAAACATGATATGTTCATGCTGCGGATACAGCTATCTTAAAGGTGTAGTCAGCAATGTGGGAGAAAACGAGTGGAGAGGTTGTTGATAAACAAATTTAGACCTGCCTCTCTATTCATACCTCACCCCTGGCTCCACCCCCGAAAGCTGATGGACGTGCATCGTCATGGAAACGGCTGTAGATGTAGCTAAGGTAACCCTGACTCATCAGACAATAGTAGCCACAACTCGACTGCCGTTATTGATAACATCACAACAACAGTACATTTTGGCAGATTAGACAATAAGATGAATGTCCGACAGCTCTTACTGTTATGTGAAGCACCACAAAGCCAAAGTTGCTTACCTATCCAGCACAAAGGCGGCCACATCTGCGTCTGTTTTCAGGTATTTCAATTCGCAGAGTTCCCTCCACCATCGGAAAGCAACACCAATACTGACCCGGGTCTTCGCTCTTTCATGGTCATAGCCCTTCTTTTTCACTTTTCACTCCTCTGACCTTTTTCTTTTGGGCTGTTTTTCAGCCATTGCTACTGCACCTATTGTATCTCTCCCTTACACTCATTGCGTGGGCTACGCAACCTACCACTCCCCCTCCCCCCTCTGTCTGATCTGTGCATGGGTATGATCGCCCCCTGGATGTGGTGAGGTGCACCTTGTATTTACACAGTATTTACCTGCTGAAATTCAGAGCCAAGGCTGTGTATTGAAACCAGATGTTTTTTTCAACATGTTGTCAGTGGTGGCTTCTTGTGGATGGAGAGGAGAAATACGGTGAATTTGAAAAATAGTGCATTAGATTAGAAGATTAGAAGATCGCTGACTACACCTTTAAGACAAGAGCATACAGTGGTCAGTGGTCTGCTTCTGTGGCTCTCTATTTCTCAGCTCCGGCTCAGCTTTCTGTCTGAGTGTGACACACATTGATATCATATGTGTATAACTTAAAGACAAGGATACATGGAAGGAAAATTAAAGACAGTACATTTACAGTATATTCAAGGATAGGTTCATGAACCACTATTTTGATAACTTGAAAATCATCAAGTTAACCACCCTACACCAAGCAGCCCTATAACACTGCTAACGGGATTCAGGATGACTTTGGGCACTAATTGCCAAAACCTGACCTTACAAATGTAGAAAACTCTGCATGACTCTCCACCTACAGAGGGGAGTGTTTCCACTTTTAGCTTCAGCCCTCACATGCTGTGTATTATGTCCAAACACGCCTAGGAGAAATCAAAGCACATAGTCCATCCTCTTTGTACCCTTCCTCTACATTGGAAACTGACAATATTTATCGGCAAAATAGTAAAAATATAGACCAACAAACCCTGAACCTCTGTGTGCACATGCCTCACTAATGCCAGAATAGGGCCCATAGAGACTGAACAACATGATATTCCCAATAACATTAAGAGAACATGACAAGTGATCCTCAACAGCACCTCAATCTCATGTGTGAGGCCAAACTGCTAGAAATAGGTGACACTTTTTATCATGCTCACGTTCATCAATAGAAATCAGCTGCCATGTTTGTTTCACCTTTAAAGCACCAGCAACTGTCAGCACCCATCTGTGAGTCCCAATTAGACTGCTGACACTAAAATCCTCACCGAGTATCTTCTCATGGCATCCACCAACTTTCCAGTTAATTTCATTATTGATTTCTTTCACAGCAGAGTTTTCCTAACACGTTCATGTCAGCCATTATCACCCCCGTGCCAAAAAAGACTCCAGTTAAAGGCAGAATGACAACAGCCAGGAACCCCCTCCCCCACCCAAAAGACACATGCCCTGCAGTCCAGACCTTTACCAGTATAAGGGTCTTACACAAGGGACTACACATAACTGATTACTAATTCAAACAGAGTGGGCCATGCGGTGTCATTTGGGGGGAGTGGGGCACAAAGGTTAAAAACAATGTATGTTGTG
This sequence comes from Scarus forsteni, assembly GCA_036419115.1. Taxonomy (NCBI): domain Eukaryota; kingdom Metazoa; phylum Chordata; class Actinopteri; order Labriformes; family Labridae; genus Scarus; species Scarus forsteni. Next base: position 1,073,597 of record JAZDUH010000147.1, on the reverse strand, counting down.
CTGCACTAGCCTCGCAGAGCAGACAGACCTGCCTGATTCTGAAATCCTACAGCTCTGTCTTGCAAGCCTCCGTTGTCCAACAAGTTCACGCGGCTGAATTCTTAACGGCCCAATCAGGGAAGAGAGGCGGGAGCTGTAGAATGCGGACGTGACCACAACCTGAAGTTGAACACCGGAAGTTGAGAACGGACATGCCGATTAGCCTGTTGTCCTCATGGCTACTTAGTAAGACTTGGCGAAATCTGCCCTCCTCAGAAGTTTACTTGTAGGGATTGTCTTTGACGAGGTTCATGTCACATATAAGTGTTAAATGAATCATCTGTGTGGTACAATTAAGTGTAAGACGATAGTATAAGGCCGTTAGCTGTTAGCAGCTAAGTTAACGGCTAACGGTCATTTACTGTTGTTAGCTGTTGGCGGCTAAGTTAGCCGCTATGTATGCTACTTATTTTTTCAATTCTTTAATCAGCCATTTCAAGTAACAAACAGGCACATTTTGCATCATACAGTCTTCAAAAATCACTGAGCAGCATCAGAAACCAATATAAACAAAATAATAAAATAAAATGTATATATAGAAGAAAAAAAAAAGACAAATTCAATGAAAACATTGCTTCATTATATGAGGCAACCCTGCTTGATGTGAATTGGTCTGTGATGAATGTGAGGAGCAGAACAATTATCCATAAGCTTGTGTTTTTTTTAAACGTTCTGCCTCTGAAAACAAATTTAAAGGGCTCCTACCCAGATGGACAAGTGAAATATTTCTGTGGCAGATAGAGCTGTCCATCTGGCTTGTCTGGTTAGTGCTGCACTGCTATTTCATTATTTTCATTCTTACAACAAAAGCTTATCTGAAATCTCAATTGAGTCTGTTAAGATGCCACAAGTGTCAAATACAAAATTCCTGGAAATTGTTATGGATGAGAGGTGGTCAACCGAACAGCTGAGTCCTGAGCTGACTGATGTTGTGACTGGCCTGTCAAAGCCTGCATTTTCTGTGCATTATGCGAGGGGATGGGCTCCAACTGCACAGCCGTATTGTCCTACAGCAAGTCCTGGTGGCTCTCACGTGGGAGGGTTTCGTCCAGGGTGTTCAGGCAGATGGACCTGCCTGATCCCTTGTCTGAAATCCTGCATGTCCATTTTGCTAACTTCGATTGTCCAGCAATTTTACGGCTAAATGCTTAGTGGCCCATTCAGGGAAGGAAGGCAAGAGGTGCAGACATAATGACAGCAAGAAGTGACTGCATGTTTGCAAACAAGTGGGAAGGGGTCTCCATGGATGCGGCAAGGGCAGTTTTTTACAGTTTTTATCAGAAACTGATTCAATTTCTTCTTTAATAGAGGACAAAGGAATGTGACTCAAACCTCTCTCTCATGTTATTGCTCTTTTTTTGACCACTGCTGCGAAACAAGTGGTACTAAACTGTTGCACGAATGATGCTAGTGGTATGATAGGTGGGGATTGTCTTTGACAGGGTTCATGTCACAACTGAGTGGTAAATGATACATCTGTGTGGTAAAGTTTAATGTAGGACAATACTCTAAGGACTGAAATGTGGTCTGAGCTAATGGCAAACAGCTGCCTCACCATTCTGTGGCTTGATGTGGATTGGTCTAATGAAGAGTGTGACAAGCGGAGCAATTCAATGTTGTCTTTGACGGTTCTGCCTCTAAAAACATTTTCGAAAAGCTCTTTCCCAGATCGACAAGTGAAATATTTCTATGATGGACATGTGGAACTATACGTCTCGCGCGTCAGGTCATTGCATAGCAGGAAGCAATCAAAATCTTCTTGGAGGAGGAAGGTAATGAGCTTACCCACAAGTTTAAAGACAACAACTTCCTCATGAAGAATGACATGTTTCAGAAACTTGATGAACTTAATCTGCAGATACAGGACACTAAGACACACCTACCAAAGCTGGCAGATAAAATCACATCATTCACAAGAAAAGGGATGTGGGAGCAGCGAGTTACAGGGAGTCATGCAGACTCATTTTAAAGTTTGAAATCGTTCATTGCGTTTAACTAGCTGTAGAACACAGTGATCCTATACCTGAAATATCACATCTCTGCCCTTAAGACACATTTCCAAAAGTATTTTCCAGTGCAAGATTTGGTAAAATATGACTTGATCAGAGAGTCCTTCAGTGCAACTCCAGCTGATGACTTTATCACGGCAGAGGAAGAGCAGTTCATTGATGTAACCTCAGATTCAAGGATGGGAATGGAGTTCAAGTCCAAGACACTGTCTGCATTTTGGATTAGAGTGTACCCACTGCTAGGCAGGAGAGCCTTGACTACACCCCTCCCTTTTGCACATCCTACCTGTGTGAAATTGGTTCTTCCTGCTGTCACTTCCATCAAGACAAAGTACAGATCAAAACTGGACGTTGAAAATGGACTGAGAGTGTCAGTCTCACAGCTGCATCCAAGACAGGGGAAGATCTATGGCACAAAACAAGCCCACTATAGCCACTGACTTACTGCAGGGCTGGAAGAATACATATGAAGATGTTCTATAGGTTTTACTCACAGGAGATTGAAAATCAGTTAAAAGCTATGGCTATTGTTATTCGTACAAAAGTTTAGAGTTTTTTTTTTTTTAATAAACTTTGGGAATCACTGTTCTAACCAAACGTTTAAATTATAAACATCAGCTAGAATTAAACTGGTTGATAATATGGACACTGTTCTTGAGTACTCTTGATATTTCTGTTCTCTGCGCTCACCCCCAGGCTGCCCATACAGGGGGGGAAAGCTTTCAGGGTCCAGCCACCAAGGGGGACCATGGCAAATTATGAAATGGTCAACTTTTCATCCCTCTATCCATTATCTATACTGCTTTTACATTTCAGGGTCAGTTGACATTTAAAGGAGAGGCAGGGTACACCCTGAACCTGTCCTCAGTCAATCACAGGGCAACACAGAGAGACAGACAACCATTCACTCTAATTCATACCTAAGGGTAATTTGGAGACATCAGTCAACCTAATGAGCATGTTTTTGGTCAGTGGGAGGAAGCTGGAGTGCCTAGAGAGAATACACACAGGAACAGGATGAACATACAAACTCCACACAGAATGGCCCAGGTACTTTTCTGCTCTGAGGCATATGCACTAACTGCTGCGCCACCACGCCTCATGGTCAAATATACCTGAACAATGACAATCAGTGTACTTCTAGTCTAAAATATTCAACATTACATATTGACTCTGTAAAAGTAAGTATTTTCATGTAGTATTTACATGAAATAAAGGTAGAACTAATATTTATGGTCAAAATCACAATATGGCTGAGGACTGTGGCACTGGCGGAGGTCTGCGCTCTCCGAGTGCTTTCTAGTTGCAGCTGTTTTGTTTGCTTTAATTGTGGCTGATCATGAGGAATTAATAGAATCAGATTTTTTAGGTTGAAGTGGAATTAAATGATCCCATTTCACAGCTGGGACCCAAAGACAAGAATATTTTCATTGACTGATTTATATGACCACCACTAGATGTTTGGCACAGCTGCCCTAAATAGACAGCATTAGTAGTTACCAAAATCATTTAATTACACCAGGATGTCAAAGCTCTTTAACATAACTTATACTTTTGATACTCTAATATATATTTTATTGTTTTCGTCTGTGTGGAAGAGAATAAACATTGTTTTATATTGAAGAGATTTGCCCGATGATGTCTTTTTTGGCTGACTTCCTGGCTGGTACGGGCGAACAATTTTTCGTTTTCTATTTTAAATCACAATTTCAGATAATATGATCATGTGATCGCAAAACTTAAAGTTTTTGAAGCACTCCTTACTGACCCAGGATCTGTTGAGTCTCCTTCTTGTGAGTGGCAATGCCATCGCAATTCAGTGCTCACATCCAAAACCATCAAAAACTGACAAAAAATCTTTAAAGAATGATGGAGAGATATCATAGAAGCAAGTATTATTAAGTCCTTTTGAGATTTTATTTGGTCCTGATTCACCCTTAGCTGTACTTTCAGACTTTGTTTAAAAAGGATATTTGCTATTTTTACTTCAGTTAAAGACTATTGGGCAAGATCCTTTCACTTTGTTGAATTGTTGAATTTTGTTTTTCCTATTATTACTTATTAAACATTGTTTTTTGGGGCTTGAGATTTTTTAACTGAAGACAAGGATTTTTTGCTCTACATTTTTAACTAAAGACAGTCAAAGATGGCTCTCTTAGCACTGCAGTTGTAACTAGGAAAGCTCTGAGAGAGCAGACCTCCACCAAGCAGCTCATTTCCACCCAAAAATTGTGATTTTCACCCAACATTACAGTTCTATATTTATTTTATATGCACATTGTGGAATTAAAAACATCAACCTGCAAGAAGTGTGATTATTGCTGATATAAATATCATCCAATAGAGTGACCTAGTCCATAGTGGGTCTTGTAACTTGTTGACTGAACCAATGTGCTGCTGCTTGTACAGATGTTGATGTGTGCAACCCTTCCAGTGGGCGATGCCGCCAGTCTGTTGGTCAGAGCAAAACCACACTGCTTCAGTGTGCAGTGCATTCTCTGTGTGACAATTTGGGGGCTTGTTTTTACCCCCCCCCCACACACACACACACACACACAGACGTCTGCTTTGACTGACCTTTTGCGTATTGACATTATCAGCAGCCTTGTTTCGAGTGATTTAAGAGGCATATCTAGATGGACTACGAGCTCTGCGTATGTTTCTTTAATGTTAAAGGGCTCACAGCAATGTTACTAATATTTGGGAGTTGTAGAGGACTGGGGTGTACATTACAATTTCAGGAGAGTCTGCTGCTTTAATTTATCTTAGAAACCAAGGCTCTTGGAACAGCTCCAGGCTTTCTCAATTGGCAAAACTTTTCCTCCTCTCCTCTGTGTCTGTGAGCAGAACTGCATGCACAGCTTTCACTGGTGGTTGGCTGTTTGCTGTGCTCTGCATGTAACCAGAGTGTGTAACCATTTAGATGGTGCTGTGGGCAGGACATAAAATATAGCATAGTGTGAAGTAAAGGTACTTTATTATAAACAGCTGTGTTTTTTTGTGGGATCAATCTGGATTAGATCATCACCAAAATGTATTGGTTTCTTCCTTGGACCAAACCACACCTCTAGTGAAATTTCCATCCAGTAGTTTTTGTTTCTAACATTGCTAACAGACATACAGGCAAACTAACAAAAAGGCAGGCAAACCCTGTCAGAACACAACCTACTTGGCAGAGGTAGCAACTTTCATTGTTCAAGGACTTTAAAGAGTGCACGTACATGTTTTGTTGATATACATTTGGAAGCAATTCTTACCTTTAGTTTCATCCTTGCCTTAGAGTAACAGATTTTAATGTTTGATGACATGATGTAATTTTCTGTCGTGTTTGTAAATGCGACTGTACACATTGTGAATATTGCGCTGAAACTTGATTTGAGGAAAATTGTGAATCAAAATGAAATCATAACATCTGCTGGAAAATCACAATGAAATTTTTTGCTATAATTGTTTAGTTCTACTTTCTGGTGCGATTTGTCACAGCAAATTGACTCGATACCCATATGTAGTTCGGTCCCAGACCATGGCACTGTGGGTAGAATACAACCATTGACTAAAAGGAATTCTATCTACGAAGAGTGCATGGCACTACCGGTCCACGGCGTGGCACTCCCAGTGGAAAATCGGGGGAAACTGTGAGTTTAACAAATCAAACATTTCACCACTGATATACAAAAAAGAGAGGAAGACACATTACCTATAGATGAGGTGTTCAGTACAATTTCAATATTCTAATGTTTTGAAATTTTCCACCTTGCTCTCATCTTAAGTAGTAAAATCTGAACATCTGAATAAAACTAAAAACCCCCACAGATCTTTGTTCAGTCCGCTCAGGCCCGCTCCATTTTATTCTCCCTTCTCCTTCTGCTCTGCTGATTTTATAAACCTGAGGTGTGTTTTAAAGGAAACATCTGTTTCAGTCTTGATTCCCTTTTCGGGGCAGCAGATGAGCTAAATGATCAGGAGGCTTATTCCTGACGTTGCATATCAAACAGGTGAACCACAGTCATCCCTTTGGGAGTTGCATCAGCAGAAATTTTCAGCACTTTAAAGCTTTAGCAAAATGAGAGCGTAAGAGGGCTCATGATAAAGATCAGACTTTACACCTCTATTACTCAGAGGGGAAAGATATAATACAAGAAAGGCATTTAAATGAGAGGTTCTGAAGATACTAAAAGGAGAGAAGAGCAAATATGATTTTTCAATATCTTCAGACGCTGTCAAGAATCTCAACCTTGGACTGATAATAAAATGTTAATCGAAAAAAGCTCAAATTTGTATAAGTCTGCCTCTTGGCAGCTCTTAAAATTCTTGAGTACACTGATGTCTGAAATATGCTGTCATTATCACACTACTTTGAAAAGCTGAATACTGCCGTGTCTCTGAAGGAAGCTTGAGGAAACTGATTTACAGCCAACTTCTTGTTTACTTTTTTGACTGAGAGCTTTCCAAATTAACATGCGATATGCACGGCACCGGACAGGAGGGCATTGAAGCAGGTCATTAAAACTGCACAGAAAACAACTTGTACCAATGCACCAAACACGGTTACTAAAAACAGCCCAAATGATGCAAAGTGCAACACCACGCTCAGTCTTTTACTCCACTGCCAACAGGGAAATTAGTCAGAAATCTGTGACCATGCCACCAGACTACAAAGCAGCTTCATCCTCCTTTTTGGCATAAACCAGTGGATCCCAAATTGTTGGAGGGGCACGGTGTTTTGACTTCAGGCAATTTGGGACGTGGTTGTTGATGAGGAAGGTCTGCTCTGGTATAGGAGGTCATTTAGGACAACTCTAAGGCCCCCAAAACTGATCTTTACAAAGACTTTAACAATCCATGCTTCTGTCTTTTTTGTGTATATCGGAAAATGCATCAAATATGTCACTACTACATTACATAAGGCTGAGCAAATTTATAGATTCTGCGACATATGTATCAATATTTTGTTTCCCAGAAAGTATTGATTTTTCATTTTTGTCTTCTGCCTGGCACTGTACCACATCGTGACACTACTAGCAGTCAGCGAGCTGTTAGTGTTTCTTTTGTAAAGTATTTCTGGCTAGATTTACACAGAAGAAGTCACAGTCTCCACCATGGACAGTTTTACAACAGATTTAGCAACAGTTTAATCAGGGGCATATTTTGACTGTTTTAGAAGATGGACACTTTGGGCTCTAATTTCGTAGACCAGGCGCAAGCACAGGCGCACCTGCCTGCACCGGCCTTCGCCGCGCGGACTGGGTGTGACCTGCGCACTTTGCAAGTTTCCTGCAGTGCCAAGAGAGGCGCACTCATGGCGCAGAGGGGGCACAGAGGTTCGCGTCCACGCCCACGTCTCTGCCTCCACGCGCACATGTCAGAGTAGGAGGAGAATAGACGTGAGTGGGATTATCACAGCCGATCGCTGTCTTCACCAATCAAATGAGCGCCTCTCCTCACCTTTAAATGCGCTGCGGCAGACGCGCAGCGTCTGATTGGTCTGAATGATCCCCGCTGCTGGAGACGGTCAGAGCTGCTGTCATTCAGCATGAGCATGGACAGCGGGGCGCGTCACCGTGTGGGCCAGCTCCCGGGACAGATGTAATCTGTTCCTTTGTCATTAATAGGAGTAAAAAAAATAAGAGACAGTTTCACAGCCGCTGGCTTATCCACTCATAATACTTGTGATCCACCTGCATTCCTGGTTTGTCATCGCCAAATAGCAGAGCCTTTAGTGATAAACTGTATACTCTCCCGGTGTCTCCTCTTCATCCTCCTTGCAATGATGTACTCCATCTTTTTAGATCGCATTAAAAATAAAGACTAAAATAGATGAATATGGGAAATCACGGGTAAATCCTGAGTGACATACATTTGTTTTATCTCCTTTTTCTTCGTCTTTTTTCTCCTTTTTTTCTTTGAATTTAATGAAATGAGAGAAGCCAGATATATACTCAGTCTCAGATGTTAAGGGTGTTTATTGTTGACTTGTAAGATGTGCATCAAACTTCCAGCTGCCGTCAGGTTAAGTTTCCATTATGACAAACGGCTTTAATCCGACATCAGATGTGACGGGACAATTAATAAAGATACAAATGTATCTGCTGGTTCAGAGGGTTACATTAAATAGTGATTGCTGTGATTGTTTATTGCATTAAAATGTGCCTGACATTTTGGAAACCTGCCTCTGAGGCGTGCGCACATGTGCGCTCGTCACCAAATTACAGCTGCGGAGTGTGCGCTTCGCCCTGCGCCGAGGTTAGACCAGGTTGGAGCTGGCGTGCTTTCAGCGCACTTTCTGCACTGTTTTTGGCACGAAATTGTCACTGCGCCAACATGAATCTGCCGACACCTCCCCCTGGTGCGCCATCACCTCCCCTTGGTGCGCCGTCACACCCCCCTCTGTGCAGACGGTCTACCAAATTGTCAAATTGGCAGCGCACGGCGGTGCGCCGCACGAAATTAACACTGCGCGGGGTGCGCCAGGCTTGCGCCCCCTGCGCTGCGCCACGAAATTAGAGCCCTTTGTCATCAAAAAAAATTGCAACAGGTTTAAGATAGATACTTTCAGGAGCCAAATTTGGGCTTTTTTAGGGGGAGGATTTTACCCAAGATTCTGTAGTGAGGTCAATGATTTTATGATCAAATTTGGATCGTTTTTGAAGATCACAATTCTGGCTCAAATTTGACACTACGTCCAATGTCCACATTTTTTTGGGCCAAATTTTGGCAATATTTGAAATCAACAGTTTTTGCTGACATTTGGCAGTTGAAGATGGCCCATTTATTGCTCAAACTTGGTGATTGTTACATGTTAATACATTTGGAACTAACTTGACTCACTTTGAGGATGGTGGATTGTGTCTAAAACTTGGCTGCAACTGTGAAGTCAACATTTTCATGCAATTTGTATTCCAAGTTGGCCACTTTGGCACAAATTTGGCAACAGGTTTAGGGTCAACATTTTGTGCCAGATCTGGAAAGTTTTTGATGATATTCTATGTTCACTTAAAAAAATATCATAGGTTTATTGCCAAGATTTTTTGGGCCAAAATTTTTGAAGATAGCCAGTTTTTGCTCAAAATTGTCAACAGGTATAAGGTCTTCTAGGATTCTTCAGGTTTTGTCTGGAGGATAACATCAGTAAGAAAAACTGTTGAAACATTTGCTGCCAATGTTTTTGGTCTTCCAGCTTTTCAAAAGTTACACAGTTAAAATACTTTAGCATGTGGCCATTTTATTAACAAATCTGGTGTTTGGTGGGTTGGTTATGTTTTAAAAATCAATTACAAAAGCTGTTCTTGGTACAAAGTTCTGAAAGATCAGCTCAGTATATTATATTAAAAGGATATTAGGAGGATATTAGGCTCAGGTAAGGTTGCCCCATCATTGAGCTACACCTCAATAAATCTCCTAAATTTGATTATATTCCAATTTAAAGTTACTTAATGACCTCCTGTCAAAATGATCCACAGGCCAATAAACCATAGTTTCCTTCATTTTCGTTAGAAGTTCAATCGTTACACAAATGGATTAATATGGTCGAGTAATGGTTACCTGAGCAGCAGATATGAGTATTCATGTAAGTGATCAACAGCTTCATTTACGGAGATATTGAGCTGTGCAGCTTGTGCTCTCTGTGAAGTCAATAAACCAGGAACAGTGAGTGTTTAACTGCTCACAACCTGAGGCTAGAGGAGTCAAAAAAGCTCAGAGTCAGGTCCTGGGAGAGCATCTTTACTTGTCATAGCAATGATTTGGGCGAAATGAATAGTGGAAGGGTCTGGAGGGATCGATCGGACACTCTGTGGCCTGGACCACATACCGGCAAAGAGTGCTGGGTGAAGTTGAGCAGAAAAATGAAGGAATCGATGAGAGGGAAAGATGATGATTTGATAGCAGCAGCAGGAGGAGACAAGACTCTCGACTCAAGAGGGTGAAAATGGAACAGTCTCTTACTCACTAACACTAATAAAAACTGAACTGAAGATGGTAATTACATTTGTATGGAGTCCAGCAGCAGTTCAGTGATTCTACAGTTGGATTCTTCTGATATTTCTGACACTTTTTTGATACTTTTTTGATTATTCAGTGTTTCCTTTTCTCACTAATTTACGTGAAGCACTGAAAGCATTGAAGCCTCTGGCTGCATTTATCCACTAGGGCTGGGACGATTCATTTTTCTCCCGATTCAATTTATCACGATTTTTAGGTGCTGATTCGATTTAAATTGCGATTCAACGATATTGCTGATTTTTGCAATCTTTAGTTAGCTTTTTTTTAACTGCAGTGAAAAAGATGAACAATGATGATGCCTCCAGACTATATCAGGAAAAATACACATCACATTTGAGTCTGTTTTTTGGATTTATTCAGCAATATATTTTAACCAGCTGTTTATGCTCTCTCTTCAAAAGCCTGGATTGCATATAAAAGTGGCTTATTAACCCTTTATGCTTCAGAGTTTTTTCAAGAAGATATTCAATTTTGCTATCAAGATTTATAAAGGCTGTAGTTTCAAAGAGGTTAGTTTTCCCACCCATCATCATCACTGTAATTTACGGGCCGAGCATGAACGCCTCTGCTGCCTTCACTGTGCTTTTTACCCCCGGCTTCTCCCTCCTCTGCCCAGAGCTCTGCGGTCTTTCTCATCCCCGCTAACACCGTCACTTTTCGTGGTGTTTGAGCTTCCCTGCATCCCAGACCAGTCCCCTACTCGACACTCACCGGCCACAGAGAGGCAAAGCATCGGCCCCAGTATGCGCACACGCGCCGCCAGTTTCGTCCTCACTGGACGACTGACCGTCATCCACAGAGAGTAAATATTCCTCAGATTCAGAGTCAACTAGTACTTGACAAAGTACTCTCAGCATCGTGAGTACTTCTACTCACTCTCCATCACTCTGTGTGTGTCTCTCTCTCTGTTTCTGTCTCTCTCCCTTTGCTCCGCTCTACAGCCTCTGCAGCCACACTCGCGTCCCTCACTCCGGTGTGTGTGTTTCAAAATAAATATACGCCAAAACTTTGAATAGAAACCTGTCACCAGTCCACTATCTGCTGGTGAAAAGTAGGAACACTATTCAGCACTATTTTAAAAGCTATGGCCTGTTTATTCAGCAATGTCGCTTGCTGCAATTTTGCGACTTCAGCGCCGAAAGACTTTGGGGGGGGGGTGTCGATTTTTGAACAAAAAATCAATTTAAAAAACGGCAGACAAAAAATCACGATACTTATGTGAATCAATTTTTTCTCCCACCCCTATATTCCACGTTTTTCTTCTCTGATGGATAGGTGTTTTTGGGCTTTCATCTTTATCTGCTTGTTCATCCAATTGAATAATGTCTGTTGTTTAAAAAAATGATATGTCTGTATGCTGTGTCTCTTGCTGGTCTGATTTATTGACCTGTCGATGATTGGGCAGCTACCTTCAGGTGTTTACTGCCAACTTAACTCTCACTCCTCTTTTTTTCTCTCTTTCAATCTCTTGACTTCTCCCTGAAGCTTTGGAAAAAGCACAAGCCATACTTTTTGGAGCACACTCTACGACATCATGTTTTTATTCACCTTTAGTCAACCAGCATCTTTTGGTTCTTTTCTCTGCTCTGATTTAGGTTGGCTGTTGCTTACCTGTTTTTGTTTTGCTTTTGTAAACAGCTCTTAAGCAGCCATTTAACGTAACCACAGTTTTTATCCTTATACTCCTGTTTTGTCTCAGAATGAGTCCTCCGATGAGTGTTTTTTTCAGGTGTTTTTGTTTGTGGTCATGATGATCTCTTTATCCCAGGCAGGAACAAGCTGCACTGGTAGGTTGAAATGGCAGATGAAAGATGACTACCAAGCTTCTTGACCAACCTTTGACCTTAGAAACTCAAAAGACAACCAGTTCACTCTTTAAGAAGTCAGAATCAGGTCCATATATTTCTAATGATAGCTTTGGTAAGTTCACCAAGACTGATGCCAAAAGACTGCATGGATTCATATACAGAGGGCCGGAGTGCTGGATTCTCTGTAAGTCTAAAGCTCCTTCCTCTTTAAGGCCCCCTTACCCACGTAGGCCCAAAAAAGGCTGGGACAGGGGCATGTTTACCACTGTGTTACATCACCTTTCCCTCTACAAACACTCAATATGTGTTATGGAACTGAGAAAACTGATTTTTGCTCTGTCGGTGCAAGTGTTTCACATTCTTGCTTTATGAAAAACTTCAGTTACCCATCAGTCCATGGTCTCTGTTGTCATAGATTACTTAATTAATACGCTACACATTTGCAAAGGGAGACAGGTCTGGACTGCAGGACGGCTGGTCTAATAGCTGCACTCATTTACTCCAAAGCCATGCTGTTGTAACATGAACGGAAAGCTGACATTGTCCTACTAAAAAAAAGCAGGGATGTCCCTAAAAAAGACTTTGTTTGAATGGAAGCAAAGGTTTTTCCAAAACCTGTATGTTCCTTTCAGCGTCAGTGGTGCCTTGACAGTTGTGCAAGTTACCCATGCCATGGGCAGTGACACCCCCCATTCCATCACAGATGCTGGCATTTGGACAGTCCAGAAACAACCTGAAATGTGGACTCATCAGACCACAGCACACGTTCCCTCTTTACATCAGTCCATCTCAGACGAGCTTGGTTCAAGAGAGTTTTGTTTTTAAGTTTTGTTGATAGATGTCTTTCGCTTTGCATGGCAAAGTTTTAATTCTCACTTGTAGATGTAACAACAAACTGTCATTATACAATAGTATTCTGAAGTGTTCTGTCAGGAAATGTATATATTGTTTATAGTTTTTTATGTATGTGAAACATTTTTTTCTCACTGTTTCCTTATTCTCTGTATAATCATTGCTTAGCTGACTGCACTTTTTCTCACACATAAACACACACACACAAGACCTTGCGCAGCCTCACTCCTTGTATCTTTGTTATGTCTGCAACTTCGAGACCAGCTCCAACCGGTGCAGAGATGAGGAGCCTATGCGAAGGCCACTCCACCTCACATGTTTCATACACACACATCCTTATAAAAGAAAGAAGATATTGTATTTCTTCATTTCAACACCTCAGACTGTTTGACACTCTGTATGTTGTAACTCCTTGCTGGCAAGTAAAATTCGCCTTGATTGCATCCAGCTGCTTCTCGTCATCTTTATTCTGAATTATGTCAGGTGTGGTATGAACTGGTTTCTGAGCAATCTTAGGACTGTATGGGGAGAACTCCTGACATGTTCCTCAACCCACATTATAATACCCCTTACAGAATGATGCTGGTTTTCAATGCAGTGCTGCCTGAAGGACTTGAGGTCACATTGTTGATTTTTAATCTTTGTCCTTATTCAGCGAATATTTTGGTAATCAAATTCATCATAATTGTACACTGAGTAGTGTTAAATGCTTGGACTGTTTGCTCATACAGTTGTTCACAAAATGGTGAACCTCACCCCATACCTGCTTGTGAATACTGAGCTTTTGATATCAAGTCTTGGCACTCACTTGTATCTAATTAACCTGTTCACCTCTAGAATGATCCAAGCAGGGGATTTTTGAGCATTCCTCAACTTATCCATTCCCCTTGTCCCCGGTCCCATCTGTTTTGGAATGTGTTGAAGGTATTAACTATGGCGTCATGTAGCTGTCATAATCATGAAAGCGCAAATACAAACAAAACAGGCACAGGATCAGGAATTGAAGGCATAAAAAACATAAAATTGAGACCTCAAAAATAATCTTGTGGCAAATAAAGTTTTTGTCTCGAGCGTGTAAATTGTGACAGAGAGCAGTAACGGAAGGTGTGGCGCTGCTCGCTCACTTTCAGAGGTTTCCTCGCTCTCAATATTTTCTCCTACCGGAAATACGTCACGGCTGTTAAGCTCGACAAGACAATTGCTGATCTAAGGCTGTTTTCGAATTCACCTACTACATGCTGCGTATGAAAGTAGTATGTAGTAGGCACTGCATACTGCGTACTACACTTGAATGTAGTATGTAGTATGTCTGTTCTGTTAGGTTTGTTTTGTAGTATGCTACGCTCTTTTCCAGTTTGAGCAAAGCGGAAGTAGGCTACAGCTTATTTATTTCCCAAACTTGATTTTAATTGTACAGAACAAAAAACCATGAGTACATGTTGACATTTCAGTTATTAATCTGCAAAATACTGCCAGAAGCAGCATTTTATGTGAAACATTCAGTGGTGGAAAAGACATATCATTTTGGAGAGGAATTATTTTATATATTTTTGTGTGATGGCGTACGATGGCGCATTAGGGCCACGTAACAAAAAAAAAATCAGTTCAAGAATAACATCACATGCACAATACAGTATTAGGAATGAGGAGAAGCAGGAACATTTAGGGTGGTGGAAATACAGAGGAGAAATGCAGAACGTAACGGTAAAATATCAGGCTTGTCAGTGGTTTACGCTAATAATGCAGCAGGTAAAGGACGGACGTAACACCACCGTCCGACCGTTACGAACCGTTGATGGAAAACAACAACAATATACCTTTTTACAACTTATTACACACTATTACCTGTTGAAAAGGTAAAGATAACAAATAGTGACTCACATATTTTATTTTTCGTGTGCTGCTCCGGTTGTTGAAGCTTCGCTTCAGCCACTTTGCATTGTGGGTAACGGTAGGCAAAGCAGGCTAGTCCGAAGCATACTGTGAATTTTTTTCCAAATCAGTACGTCATCTGGGTATTTTTTGCAAACTGCAACTTCGCTTTTGTTCCCATACTGTATACTGCATACTACATTTTGGTCGAATCAGTACGCACTGCTAGTATAGCAGGCAAATTTGAAAACAGCCTTAGATCGGCAATCGTTTTGTCGAGCTAAACAGCCGTGACGTATTTCCGGTAGGGGAAAATATTGAGAGCAAGGAAACCTCTGAAAGCAAACTGCGAGTAAGTTTGAAGAGAGAGCGAGCAGTGCCACACCTTCCGCTACTGCTCTCTGTCGCAATTTACACTGTCGAGACAAAAACTTTATTCGCCATAAGATTATTTTTGACCCCTCAATTTTGTTTTTATGCATTTAATTCCTGATCCTGTGCTCGTTAAGTTTGTATTTGCGCTCTCATGATTATGACAGCTACATAACGCCATAATTAACTTCAAAATGACTGTTTAGTTGCAAAAAAACATGAGCATTAAATATCTTGTGTTGTGTGTGTATTTTGTTGAATGTGGGACCAGAAGGAGTTCAAATCCTCAATTTTTTTTTTTTTTTACACAATGCCTCAACTTCATTGGACAACCCAGAAAACCCTTGGTAGTCACCAGCATGCAGCTATAATACATTTGATGGCTTTTTAATACCTGAGTTAACCCCTACATTTCAAGAAAAGGAACATCTCTTCACAAAAAGGGCATTCAGTTCTCCTCGATGTTGAACTTGTGTTTTAGTAGATGTCTGGATGGATTGTTCCATCAGCAGAGTTTGCTCTACTTTCCTGCCCAGCTATGATTGTGGTCACTTGCTCTGGGCTGCTGTTGGCAACAAATAAAAGGAAACAAGTCCCATTTTCAACCACAGGGAAGCCACATGTGTGTCTGAGTGGCCTGAGCTTTGAAAATGGTGGATGTGCATGGCTCCTGGTTTGTTAGATTAGATTGAGCTCTCTTATGATCTGTGTATAATGCGCCACAGCATGGAAACATAGCTATGCATAACAGGGCAAGTCCAGACTTCAAGCTGAACACCAGTACAGTCCAGAAGCTCAACAAAGGGTAAAAATGTGTCATTAATCAGCATGTCTCTGTCAGACTCAGCCGTGTTGTGTCATGGTCTGTAAATTACTTAGCTGTCAGAGTATGAAGGATAGGTTACATTACAGGGCTATAACTCTAATCAGTTTAAGCATAAATTAAACATATGGAGAGTACAAGCCTCATAAAGCAGCAGGAGAAAGAAAAGAGACCAGAAGGTTGAATGGTTCCAAAGTTAAGCCTGTTTGGTAACAAGTTTTTATTATCATTTTGTTCCATTAGAGAGATACAACTTAGCAGTAGCTTAGGGTGGTAATGTGGCGAGACTAGCAGCATTAGCAATGATTAGCATGAGTTTCAGGATAGCAGGTAAGCTCATACACTTGGTTAGTGAGAATCAGGGTTTATAAACTATGCTTTATTTGGCATTATTAAAAAATACCATATTTTTTTCATGCCAGTACCTAAGACTCATGACTGCTAGGCAGACTAACTTTTTTTTATTGCATAAAACTGAGGCAAGGTACGGCAAACAGTAACATTCTTGCTGTTACACATAAGAATCACAAAGAACTTGTGATGTTTTTTTGGTTTATTTGTTTAATTGCCCTTCATTATTTTTCATGTCTCTCCCACATCATAGGCTTCTCCTATGTGTGCATCACATAAGAGTCACATTTAACACATCAGGCAGTTGTGTGCAGCCTGAGCTCCCTAACTTAAATGTTAAAGCAGTGCCTCCATAGCTGAACAAGAATGCTAATACAATGTTAAACAGCAGAATTTTGTCAAGTTTTTTGGTTACCATGATAGCAACAGAAACAGATGGATGGGAGACAAGCTGGTTATATTTCCAAATAAACATGCTGGAGAAATCATAAGCAACAAAATGTGAATGAAAATGATCAATTTTTATTCCAGCCCTGTCTTAACTGATCCTTTGGATTACAAGAACGGCTTGGTTTAAAAGTAATGGGTATTTTATTTTGACTAAAAGTATATCTCTTGACATCATGCTGGCAGATGCTAAATAATAAACATAAAACTGATGCCATGATACAAAGGAAGTTGAAACATTGTTTTAAGTTTACCAACTTGAAATATCAGTTTCTAAGTCAATCTAATAATGCTACGAATCTAAACAGCTATCTTATTTCTTATTTCTATCTTATTTGGAATACTAACTACTAAGTAATGCATTTTATCTGCAGTTATACATTACCTGCACACATTTCTCAAATCACCTGTGTATCACATGTATATCAGCATGAGAGCTACATGATTTTCTACCTAGCATTTTTTGTATATATAAGGTGCATATTGTTTAATATATTGCTGTTCTATCCTCGTTGCATCATGTGAACTATTATTATGTTTTTTGACACTACTTACTCTGCACTGTCATTATGATTCAAAGATATAAAACAATATAAGAACTTCAGTATCTCATTAGTTCTATTCTAATGTGCTGCTGACTACTTAGTCACTATGTCATATATACACTCAACAAAAATATAAACACAACACTTTTGTTTTTGCTCCCATTTTTCATGGGATGGACTTAAAGATCTAAAATTCATTCCAGATACACAATATTACCATTTCTCTCAAACATTGTTCACAAATCTGTCTAAATGTGTGATAGTGAGCACTTCTGCTTTGCTGAGATAATCCATCCCACCTCACAGGTGTGCCACATCAAGATGCTCATCGGACACCATGATTAGTGCACAGGTGTGCCTTAGACTGTCCACAATAAAAGACCACCCTGAAATGTGCAGTTTTGTCTCACAGCAAAATGCCACAGATGTTGCAAGCATTGAGGGAGCGTGCAATTGGCATGCTGACAGCAGGAATGTCAACCAGGTCTGTTGCTCGTGCATTGAATGTTCATTTCTCCACCGTAAGCCGTCTCCAAAGGCGTTTCAGAGAATATGGCAGTACATCCAACCGGCCTCACAACAACATTCCACAGGCTACAATTGACAATCCGATAAACTCTATGCGAAGATGTGTTGCACTGCATGAGGCAAATGGTGGTCACACCAGATACTGACTGGTTCTGAGTCCCCAGACCCCCAATAAAGCAAAAAAAATGCACATTTCAGGGTGGCCTTTTATTGTGGACAGTCTAAGGCACACCTGTGCACTAATCATGGTGTCTGATGAGCATCTTGATGTGGCACACCTGTGAGGTGGGATGGATTATCTCAGCAAAGCAGAAGTGCTCACTATCACACATTTAGACAGATTTGTGAACAATGTTTGAGAGAAATGGTAATATTGTGTATCTGGAATGAATTTTAGATCTTTAAGTCCATCTCGTGAAAAATGGGAGCACAAACAAAAGTGTTGCGTTTATATTTTTGTTGAGTATATGTATATATATGACATAGTGCAGGATTCATCGGGAGACCCATTTTGCGCAAGAGGAAGCATCCTCCACTATCCGATTGATCCGCTCTGTGGACTAAAGGCCTGATAATTTTCATTTAAAGTACGGCTGTTACCATTGTTGTCTGTCAGTTTGCAGTGCAGCCGATGTGCACATAAACATTTGATCGAAATGCCTCGCGAATTGCTTGCGTGCTCTTCCGTGTGCTGGTGACCATAAAGACGCAGACAGACACACATGAGACAGAGACGCTGATGGATCATCAGTCACTTGTTCTTCATCAGTCCAGCTCTTATTCACTGTTTCACACACTCACTGTTTTCTAAATGATAAATTCATCCTGAGGTCTCCTGCATCACACATTGTCCATGATATAAAAACAAACTTTGAAGGATCAAGCCCCAGATACAATCTACTAGTGCAGTGGTTTTCAACCTGTGGGTCGAGACCCACAAGTGGGTCTCAGAGATGTTTTCAGTGGATGGTATATAAATCAGGTAACATTGTGGCAAATATGTCTTCAATGTATGGAAGCCCTAAGAGGACAAACATCCCTAATAGTGTATCAGAGTACAGAGTACACTAGAATAACCAGATTACACTGCTTGAAGGTGGGCATATGTGTTGTGGAACTAAAAAAGAAAAACTTTGTGGCATAAACATCCCATCTGCTAGCCTGTAATCATGAGACAGAAGAGAGGATAATTCTGTCTGGATGTGGACTGGAGTGGACTGGAATTCAAAACACGTATCTTTTCCTCCCATTGAAACATCACTGTTAGAAATTAAAGATTTTCAAGGGAGCTATTTTTTGGGTGCAGATTTTCCTAAACCTTTTTATGACTCTCAAATAGAAAATGGTGTCCATCCAACTCCCTCAAATCATTCTAGTAGCCTATATATCACTAAGTAAGTTTGGCAATGAGTAGCATCCATCTGGTCAGAATTCATACAGCACAATATTTCTAAGATAAAGAAATTTAAATGAGAGACATGGAATGAGAATGTAGCTTGGTGTTGTCTTGCTTAAATATGCAGGAATGTCCCATAAAGAGACGTCAATTAGAGGATATGTTGCTCCAAAACTTGTATGTACCTTTCAGCATTAATGGTGTTTTTACAGATGAGCAAGTTACCCATGACACAGGCACTAGCACACCCTCACACCACTATAGATTCTGGCTTTGAACTTTGCTAACTGACAGCAGTCTGTATGATCCTCTCCCCTTCAGCCCAGAGGACATTATTAAGGGTGACAAGCAAAATAATTAATCTTCCTACACATCCTTCAGTGATGGATCCTCTCCTTGCCAAGTTTGAACTCTTACCCTCTGGCACAAGATTTAGATAGCCAAAGGTGAAATCGAACAGGATGAAAAATTCCTATATATCACAAGCTATTTCACAACTCAATTTAAATTGTTAACAATGATGCATCTTAATCTTTCAACATCCCAGTAATGATTCTGCTTCATTTATCCCTAAGGTACTGTATTTGCGCTTTATCCATCTTTGTGTCTTACCTGGATTTGTGTGATTGTGTTTTTATGTTTCATGTTTTTACCTGCCTGCAAAACGAATTTCCTTTTTGGGGGCAATAAAGTCAAGTTGAAGTTGAAGCTGACAGCATATATTGTTTCCAAGAAATATTTGAAATGTGGTTACACTTTTTACTGCAGTGCTACCTGGGAGATCAAGGGTCACAGGCATTCAATGTTGCTTTTTGGTTGGACTGCCTACCTGCAAAAAATTTTCCTTATGCTCAGAATATTTCATTGATATTACGTTCTGTTGATGGTAAAATCCCTAAATTTATTGTAAATGTACATAGATAAAGGTTATTCTTAAACTGTTGGACTATTTGCTCAGGCAGTGTCTCACAAAGTGGTGAACATGTCCCATCCTTGCTTGTGCATGACTGAGATATTCAAGATGTTCCTTTTATACCCAATAATGACACTCACCTGTTTCCAGTGAACCTGTTGACCTGTGGAATGATCCAAACATAAGTTTGTCTGTTGACCTTTCCTTAACTTTTCTATCGGCATGTTAGATATTTAAATCAAAATGGATGATTAGTTGCAAAAGCAATGTTTATCTCTTTAATTATTAAATATCTTGTCTGTTGTATTCAACAGAATTTAGGTTCAGAAGGAGTATGATGCTTTCCTCATCATTGTTGCTCCTGTCCCAGCATTTGTTGACATGTTCCAGGCATCAAATTCAAAATGAGTGAATATTTAAAGGTTCATTTTGAATCTTATTGTTTTCTGTTTTTACATAAACTGCACACAGTGTCCCAACGTCATTGGAATTCAGGTTTGTACATTAACTCGGTACAGTGATCATCAACTGGAGACCCAAGAGTCACATAAGGCCCCTTAATTACTTTTTTTCACCAGCTGTGATAAGCGCAAACCACTGTGACCCCCAAAGGGATAAGCAGTTTAGATAATGTATGGGAGTGGAAGTCACCAGTGGAAATGTTCAAACTTTACCAAAACTTTACACACAAACACTCTTGTTATTCAAAAGGAAAAAATAATATCCAAACCCACTGGGCAGTCGACCTTATGGAATATAAGAAATAAGCAGTCTGGTCTGGAGAGTGTTTGTGTATCATGGAGGGCTGTAAGAACTAAGCTGTTCAAAGAGGCTTGAGGTTTTGCATCCTAAATATTTCCTTAGTGGATGTAAATAGAGTCTGAAGCTTCCTGAATGGCATGAATGGGAGAAGTATTAAAAATAACTTGGTATGTTAAAAGGTTATTACACCCAAATAAAGGCTTTCCATTCATTAGAGGTGGAAAACTGAGGGAAGCGGTAAACAAAGCAGAAAATAATATATGATAAGCCAGCAGTCCATTGTAAGAGGAAACAGAGTGCGTCTCAGCAGGGTTAGGGGGGGATGGGGGGGCTGGCTTTCTAATGCTGCAGGTTTTTAACTGAGGCACAATAATAAGTTATTCCCTGTTTATATTATGGTCACATAGTTGAACACTGCTGAGGAAAGAAACTCACAAAGTAAAAAGAGAGATCTATTATGTATGAAAACCAAGTAAACATGTACAAAAGTTGGCATGAATATTAAAATCTATCAAGAATTATGTAAAGTATATTTGACATTTCACAATTTTCCAACTAACTCTTTGCAGAGATGTCCTTGTCCTGCTGAGATAGAAAGCTGCAACACCGTGGGCAAGCTTTAACTGGTCTCCAGGTCTCTGAAGGTAACTCAAGGTAAGGCAGCTTTATTCAAAGAGCATTATTAATCAATTCAGCAATTTAAAGTGCTTTACGGAGTTCATTTATATATATGGTTTGGCTGGTCCCTGACAGGTCTATGACATGGCTTGTCCACCCTGACAGTCACAGATTGTCAAATTGAGGTCAATGCTGGGGGAACTTGTGGTGTCAAGTTTACTTCCAGTTGATTTGGCAGCTGATGTACTAAGAAAACTATTGAGGCTACGTCATCTTGTGAATGAAGCACCAGAATGCATTAATGGGTGCATTTTCGATTTATTCAATGCACCACCTCAGAGAAGTGTGTGTGGGGCTTCCAGTGTCTGGAAGTTGGCAGGCAGCAGGCTGGGAAGGGAAAATTGAAGTGGCTGGTTACCTAAAATGCTCATCTTTTTCAAGACTAAGTTTAATTAGGTCCAAAACCTTATTATCTTTGTGTTTCTGATTTCATCTCTCTATCCATCATATTCTGTTTATGCATCAGCAAGCTGACTCAGACTTCTGTCTGGAGGTAAGAAAAAAATAAGTCCTGAAAATTGAAATCAAGTTGGACTGGAGTCTGGATCTGTTTTATCAGTGGGCACTGTCATTTGTTTGTGTTATATCAAAGTTTTTAATTAAATAAATATATATTTTATCTATAGCAAAACAATTACTTCCATCAAAATAAATTAAGCTATGGTGAATATGATTATATTTGATAAAGCATATTTAATGAAAAAAAAATCAATATGTAAATATCAATGCAAATGTGAGAACTTCCCCATCTGAAAAAGTTTGACCTGACTCAAAGGTAAGGTTGAATGTAATTGCATCAAATGTTTGTAGTCCAGCACATCAGGTCCAAATAAGAGTCTGAAGCAGAAAAACACAAGTTTTTGCCTTACTGCACCGAACAGCCCAGTAATTAACTTAAATAAGACTCCCAGCCCTTAGCTCACGTTGCAGTAAGTTTTATAACCTCTCTCAGCCCTGGTGTCTCTCTGAGAGCTGGAGGGTTGATAAATATGTGCGCTGCACTGCCAGCTTCAGTCCACCTGTTTAAATGGAGCCAACTCAATCAGAGACATGCCTCACCTTTTCTGCTGTCAGGATGCACGGGTAGAGGTTAGCTGGAGACCCAGCAGTCATGTTTAAAGTTCTTTTAGGGCTACACAGAGTCAAATGTTCAAATCTTTAGGCCACATTCACATAATATCAGCCCCAAACTGGCAACTTTTGTTGTGGTTTACCTTCTTGTTAATTTTGTTTTGAATGCCTGACAGGAAAATGTTCATAAATCATCATCAGTCTTCATTTGAACAGCACAATTCATAACAAGTGTTATCCCAAGACACTTTACAATAGAGCAGGCTGAGGCCATACTCTTTATTTTACAGATACACATACACGCATACATGCCGACATTAATATAATTGTTGTTTTTCGTGAATTTCAAATCCCCTGTTTAACAAAAAAATTGAAACACTTTATAATTTCTTGATTAAGATGTCAAATTATAGTTAAAGCTATGCTGAGGAGAATCTATTTCCGGCGACATAAAGTCTCTGCTACCCATGAGCACACGGCGACTGTCGTAATGCTGCGTTCCAGTAACCTCGGAACTGGGAATGACATCATCTCCAACTTATCGGCGATCCAGTTGAAGTCTGAAAAAAACATGCCGATCTACCAGGCTATTGTTAGCTGTTGTTAGCACGCCCTGCGTTGTTGTTCACAAATATCACATGAAGAATGTGATTATCACTATGGCAGCATTTTTGTAAATATAAGTCTAACAATACTATGTATACAGCTGATCTAGAGCGACACACCCCAGTCAGAAGTGCAAATAAATTGATTATTATAGGAGCTAAATAACTGTTCACACTGGGGGCATCCATCTTCGATTGTCACCCGGGGGGTGGCGAGGTATCACCGAGTTCCCAGTAGGAAACTCAGACTTCGGGGGACATTCCAGTTGCAGTTTGCAGTTTGAAAATTCCTACTTCTGACTACAACTTCAGCGCACCAAAAGACGTGAACCCAAGCCAAAGCGTGTGTTTGATGTGATGCTAATAAATGCAGCTCGGACCCTCCTCAGAACTCTGCATTACTTTACAACTTCTTTTTTAACAACTTACAGGATGCAAAGCGACGAGGTAATGTATCTCTTTCTAGTTACGTAGCGGTAGTGTTTGATGTGTGACAACAAGCAATGTTTGGAAAACTAATGCTGCTTTCACACCGCAAGCGACCCAGCTACCAAAATTGCGTCGCCCACTGACGTATCATCACGCGTCCTTAAATACCTCATTTTGGTCACTTTTGCCGTCGGCTGTGGTTCGGTGACATCACGTCCGCTCAAGTTTCACCACAATCATATATCATGCATCATATATCATATTATAGGATGTATAAGCAGGCATTATTCCAGCTGTATCCTTTTCACTCTCTTATCAACCACAAAACACTGCAGCTGATGCCCTGCAGCAGCATCATCTGTGAGTTTCCCGTGGTCCAGTCTAGGCGTAACTAATGTCCTCACTGACTAATGTTTCCCACATGGACATGGATTGTTACTCTGTAGTCCAGATGAATAACTGTCTGTCTAGGGTACCGTCACACGTGCACACACCGCTGATTGATTAACTTTTTTTTACTTTAACATCGCGCAACAAGCTATGTGGTAGTGTGAAAAGTGGCTGTCGCATCCCGGGAGGGTTAGCCCCACCCCATCACAGCAGTACAATGACTTTGCTTGGAGAGTGATCACCCAGGTAGTACAAGTAGCGTCCGGTGTGAACGCAGCATTAGTATCGTAGTTTTGTAGCCGGCTATATATCGCTACTTACAGCCCAGTGCTCCAAGACGTGTCCGAATAATATACATTTTCTCTAGTTTTAATTGTCTTGTTCCTGAAGTTGAGTATCCAGGCCAGTCCAGCCCTGCCCGACCCGACTGCAAAGCTTAGGAATAGCATTTAGAGACTAGAAAGCACTCGGAGAGTGCAGACCTCCGCCAGCGCCACAGTCTTCAGCCATATTGTCATTTTGACCAAAAATATTAGTCCTACCTTTATTTCATCTAAATATTTAGATTACTTGACCATGAAAACATACCATTAGCAACTGGATTCATAATGATTCCTATTTTAGTTCAGTAGTTATTCACAGAAATCACATTTTTCACCATGGCGGCCAGACGTTGATCCGGATCAACACCAAAATCGAATCAGTTCTTCCTTTTCCCATGCTGAGCATTTCCTGAAAATTTCATTGAAATCCAGCCATTACTTTTTGAGTTATTTTGTTCACGGACGGACAGACAGACAAACTCTCCCGAAAACATAACCTCCTTGGCGGAGGTAATAACCTATTTAACCCATCTTTAAGAGGACATATCATGCTTGTTTCTCCTTTTCACTATGCCAGACTAGGATGCCTGTAAAGCATTTCTGCCCTCAGTACAAGTCATTTAGTTCCTTCATTGCCCCACAATAGTTTTCTCAATATCCTCATTTTAGGCCATTATCAAGCGCTTGTTGAAACGTTTGGTCTCAAGGATGACCTAAAGTTACTTCGCAACGTCACAGCCCTTTGTGCTCTGATTGGTCAGTTCTATCGGGGGTAGAGCCAGCCTGTCCTTCTTCTTCTACTGTATTTTCGGCAGGCTCAAAGCAGCAACCGCACATTGAGTCCCCCTACAGGCCAGAGCTGGTAAAGAGGGAGTGTGAGCGAGGGAGTTTTATACCCCTGCTGCTGGATGTGTTCCTCGGTGAGAGTTTGGGGGCTAACGGACATCACAGAGGAGGAAGTGTTTTATCAGATTACTCCAATAAAAAGAAAGGTACCTCGTGTCGTCATGACGTTTGAAATCTCGCGGACATCTCGCAATGACCTATTTTAAGAGGCATCAAATCTCGTTCTAAGATATCAGAAAAAATACAATATCTCATTTATTGAAAATGAAGGGGGTGTAAGGTCTTGTTTTCAAATTTATTATATTATATGTAAGTATTAAATCATGCATCAGCATGATATGTCTCCTTTAAAGTGTGTACTTCGATCAGGCATATATTTAAAAATGAGACTTTTTTGTAATTACTTAGAAACTCCTCAGAGCCTCTTTAATCATTTGCAATACTGATCAAATGTTAAAATTGATTGGTTTTTGTCTCCTCAGAGAAGCCCCGCGAGTGGATCAAATTTCAGTGTAAAAAAGTGAATTAAGTTTGAAATTCATATTACTTGGTAAAGATGGTAAAACCTAGGGCACTCAATGCCAATGAAGGAGTCTGAATTAAAGCACTTCATGATGCCGATGGCTTTATTTCATTTGTTTGACAGGAAGTTCAGAAAGTCAGCACTTTGCATAGTTTTGGCAGTGTCATGCCCATAGCCCCTGACCTATTATTATCATCACTTCACACTGATAATTTTTGCCACCTGGATATGTAATTATTCACCATGTCTTGTAGACTGCCTGCTACTGTGGACCTACAAAGCTCCAGTAACGACGAATGCAAATATTCAGCCTTTTAATTAGCCCCGTTCTGTTATCATCATAGTCCCTGACATCAACTTCAGAGGGATCAACAAAATTAAACACATGGCAGGTCCTGCAAATAGCATAAATATAATAGTATGACCGTGACAAACAATCAGGAAGGACCTGCTGCTGTGGACCCGCTCAACTCCAACTGCTTTAACCTGCATCAACCAACAACAGAAATGACATCATTTAACATAAATTCATACCTTAAGACCAATTAAATTCATTTTAGTGTCAGTTCAACTAGATGCTACTAAACATTTGTTTCCAGTTTATAATCATTAAAGATGTTTATGTTATAGGGAGAGGCCAACATTTTTTTTGTTTGTTTTGGTGTCTTGCATTGCTCATGAGTCCATGACAAGTAGATAAACACAATTCTTTCAACTGTGTGTGCAGTAACAAGAAAGAGATTAGCAGACAGAGCTCGCCCACTGCTAATTAGCTCAGCTCAAACTCGTGTTAGCCTGCCTCTGCCTACAGTGATCTGATAAACGCTTCTTCAACTCTAAATGGTCCTGTATGCTTGTTGTCGTTCTTTTTTTTTTTTTTACCTGCATCATGGTAGGTTTTCTATTTCTGGAATAAGATTAGCACTTTGGTTTTTTTTTCAAAACCACATGGCGCATAAGCAAAGCACCGCGGACTTGCTTTGTTTTGTTAACCTACTTGCAAGCCTGTTTCCAGTGGTTTGCACATGAGCCCAGCAGTTTACTCTATGTATTTCTTTCAACAGTTACATAAAGTGCTAATCTTAGTCTCTCTAAACTTTGTTTAGAATTGCTGAAGAGTTTACTAATGACTGTAGTCAAAGGCAGGGTCACACTACTGCCCGTCTCTTGTTACTGCATGATCAATCAAAAAAAATTGTGTCTATCTGCTTGTCATTGACTTGGGAGTGAGACATAAATTGAACAAATGTGGACACATCCCTTTAAACTCTATTGCATTGCATAACTTGCAGAGGCACAGAACTGCCATGCTGTTTTTTTTCTATATTTATACTTTAAGTCAGTAAAAACTGAACAGCTGAGGTCAGTGCCTTTCTCAGATATGCATTTCTGCGTTGTTGATTACAGTGACTGCTGTAAGGCATTACATCCAACACGGTTATAACTCTCCCTTTGGGTTCTGTGTCTGTTGTTCTCTGGCTGATTATCAAAAGAACTGCATATGGATGAACAGATGGACAAATGGACAGCAGGAAACATAACGCCTCCAGCCTTAGCTGTCCTCTAGGCACACAACTGGACAAAGACAGTAAAACATGCTTTGGTCAAAACCCCCATTTTTCTGTTGATTGCATCATAACTTTGTTGCAGAGAAAACTGCAACTTGGCTGCAATACCAACTACTTTCTGAGTGCTTAAAGAACTAAAGGAACTGAAAATGTAAAGTATCTATCACAACCTTTGTTTTAACTGTGAGCTCAAAAGGATATGTCAAAGGAAATATGAAAAGTTTCCACTCCAAAGAAAAAGAGCAGCAGAGTGAATCTTTTGAAACAAGACCTGCCCGTCAGTCAAAAGTATTAATTGACTTGTTTTAGCCTGCGGTTGTGTCAGGACTTCTGTTGCAGTGGGTAAAAAAATGCACAAATCCACCCAATCCAACTATCAGCTCTGACTTCTGAACCCGACTGTTTCAACCGGGGTGTTTGAATATCAAATAATAAGCCTAATAATGCATATTCTCAATGCCTGTGCGGTTAACCTGACATTTGAGGTTGTGTTGTCCTTATATTTAACAAGAATTTCAGCTGAGGGAGCAGAATTAATGCAAGAAAGTCTTGAATTGCCCCGGGGTTGCTGCCGTTTTTATTGACTGCTAGGATTGGGAAAATACCCATCAAAATATCACTGCCATCAGAAAAAGCCATTTCCTCTGGCAGTTTTTGGTTTATTTGAAATTCCTGTATGGACATGTGAAATTCAAGTGTGGCAGAGAATCCATGAAAAACAGCAATATTTTTCTATTTATGTATTTAAATCATTATTTTTTCATTGTATCCTATTACTAAAACATAACTTAGTGCTTTAAATAATGCAGGCTTATTTGTTCAACCTGTAAAGAGGTTGGATCTGGACCTCTCAGGCCTTTCTGATGAATAATCATCTTAAGTTTGTGCACACAGGGGGGTGCCCTCTATTTTAAATTAATTTTTCCTCTGATTTAGCTGTTAGCAAAGACACCAGCTGATACTGGAAAAGTGCCTATGCAGCTCACGCAGAGCAGAGAGCAATAACAAGGCAGATTTAATGAGGTATGCTGGAGACCCAATCAAACAACTTCTAGGGAAACAATTAAGGAAAAAAATAATCCATGAAATTTCCAAGTTGACTGGAGTCATTTATGAACATTTGCTCTCGTATTTTACAGAAGCTGTTTATAATAAATTATTTTATTTATCATGGGAATTAGCTAAATGTTGAAATTGCCTAATATTAGTTTTTCCATTATCTTTCAGATCTAGTAAATGTCATTTCTTCATTTATTTTATTACTGGAGAGTTGTAATGTGCAGGCATCAAGCCCATTCAAAATTGTATTTGGTCTTGTAGCTCTATTTAATCTTGATATTGCATTTACAGGTTAGTTTGAAGAGTGGTTGTTTGGAGGCCCATTGCACTGGTATATACCAGTAGTTACCTGGTCAGATCATCAGAAGAAACAAACAGTAACTTCACGAAAACTGCACTAAGGAGATATGATATAACCAATCAAATCCCAGTATCGTCATCATCAAACCACTGAATGAAATCATAGAGATCAGCATGTTTGTGTTGACATTTTATCAGCAAAATTAGCAAGTGCAGTGATGGAGGGTGCAGCTTTAGAGTATTTTGTTAAAAACAATTTTACTAAACTACCTCTACAGCAACAACTAAAAATAAAATCTGACAGCAGGCCAACGTCTAAACTAGAGCTGCGTACGGAGAGTAAGAAAGGTTTTCGGACTTTCAATGAGGAAAATTATGTCCCCACTAAGTGGCTAGCTGGTAGCGCTTAAAGGATAAGTTCGGTTTCTGCAGCTTTCACATTGTTTATAGAATGAAGTAGAACAATATACTCACCCAGAAGACTTTCCTGATGCGAACAGTGCTTCGGGAGATATTTAGATCCAAAATCGAGCGCCATGAGTGCGCCTCTCCTGGCACTGCAGGAAACTTGCAAAGTGCGCAGGTCACACCCAGTCCGCGTGGCGAAGGCCGGCGCAGGCAGGTGCGCATGCGCTTGCGCCTGGTCTACGAAATTAGAGCCCTTAGTCTCACTTGGCTTCCTCAAAAAAAATCCCCACACCACGCCACTACTTACCGATCCAATAGTTGATGACTAGTTGACTGAAGAAGTAGTCGTTATCTGTACCTCGGAAGTAAACGAAGGAAGAACTTTTGCAGATGGAGTTGCAGGTAGGAAGTGGAACGAGGAACAGAGGAGCAGGACAGATTGCAAGTTACCTGATGGTGCAGATATTTGAGCCAGTGTTTGCAAACTCAGAGGACCGTTGGTTCCACGACTGGAACTTAGTAAGACAGAGAACTCAAACTGCTATCATGTGTCCTGGAAATGGGTACTGCAAACGATGTCCTGTCCCTGCTAAGGGGGAAATCCTGAAGGTCCAAGTCAGGAAATGGAAAGCAGTGAAATCAAAATTAAGGCCTTTTATAAATCTGGGATAAATACAGGAGCAGCCCATCTTTGTAATATTCAAGGAGTTAGATTCATACCATTTTGTCCTCCAGTGAGTGCTTCCTGACTTAGCAGCACTCTGACCTGATCAAATGAGGGGAGCTGCTGTGGGAAAGATACATAGGCCTGCATTGAATGAAACAATAGTTGCAACCACAGGGCTTTGTTAAACCCTGTAAAGAATTTTATTTTGGGTAGTTTCAACCTATAAGGGGGGTATCTACAAGGCTCTTGGTTGTATCCCACCTCAGATTCCTGAGTTACAGTATTTTGCCAAATATATCTTTTAGTTATAGTTAGAAATTAGCTTAGTTTTGGTCGATGAAATTTCTCAACATTTTAGTCTTCGAATTCTACTGCTAATATAGTCGACTAAAATATGTAATGTGAAGTGGAAGACATTTTTTGTTATCTTGATTTTCTCAAGTCATGTTTTACACTTGGATCAAATTAAACATCCAATAACCCTTTATTGAATGCTAGTAAAGTTTGAATGTATAAATGAATAAAAACAAATTGAACTTTTGTGTGAAATGTAGTTACCTTTATTTAGGCTACCTGGTAGAGCATCTCATTTACAATCCCAGAACTGACAACAAACAGGGAACCTGCTCTACATGAATATATGAGTTCATAAAGAGAGCAGCTCTGATTGGATCACTCTTTGACTTATCCCATCAACTCTAAACTGAGGCAGCTGTGATTGGATGTCCCTCTTAACTCATCCAAACTTTCCACACAACCAAGTTCGCTGTGATGTGAAATATTCCAAACTTTCTACACAATGAAATTAGGTCTGACTGGATTAAGTCACTGTCAAACACTTTCTTCTTGTTTTTATTTGTTGATGAAAATGTTTTCTGTTTGTTTAGTTTTAGTTTTAGTCCATGTGCACCTGTTTTTATTAGTTACTGTCTGGGGAAAATGGTTGTTGATGAAAACTATGACAAAAACTATTAGTCAACAAAATTCACGCTGATTGGCACTTGTATTTATCAGTACCATGGGTCTATAGCAACCCCACTTCAAAAACTCCAAACTAACCCTTTAAGATGAGTGCTTGTTTATGGGCTCAGTTTGATCGGCTCCTAAGGAACTCTCTGGAGTGAACCCTGAAGATAAATAATTCAGTCCAGCATCTTGGAGGTCATAGACTTAGCCTGAAAACTCCTAAATGTCAAGCATGTTGCCAATTACTTAACTAAAGGGCAGATGTGTCCTTGAAGGTCACATTTTCAAAAGTATATAACATCAGGGAGTGTCAGAAAACCTTAACAAAGCCCTTGTGTGGCTGCAGCTCTCTCTGTGTGGATGGTGATGCTTGATGTAATGCTTGGTTGGTTGTTAAATTGTGCACAGGATGATCCTGCTGTAAGGAGCTCAGGCAAAATAAGAAGCAGAATCAACAACACAGTCTGCACTGCAACAATGGTCTGCAACAGGAGCAAAGCCTGGTGCATTCACCCAAAAGGCTTTTCCCTCCAGAACAGTTTTACAAGTCAAAAGCAAATGTTTAATGGCTCTAACAGATCCAGATACAGGGAGGGCACTGTAACTATTCACAGATGGCAGAACAAAACAAACTAACAAATGAAATTCATTTGTTAAGATTGAGACAAAGAGCTTCAGGATTCACATTACTAACAGTATGCATAAACAAAGGGGACACAGGGACCGTACATAAAAACAACCCTGATGCACCCTTCCCACTAGGCTTATGCTGAATTTTGATCAAAAGACATTTTTCATGCTGCTCCAGCTGTAGCCTGATACCTGCTGGATTTTCAGTCAGTAAGCCGCTTGTTCCACTTCACTGCCGTTGCACTCCTAAATGAGTTTTTCTTTCTTCTTCGACCTCCGTCACTACTGTAAGAAAAGAGACAGTGATGAATTTAAAACACTATTTTCATTGATCTCTGATAAAAACAACTTGCAGTGATATTTTTACCAAATTCATGATATGTTTTAAAATGTATGTGCACAGTAAAAATAGGATCATTTGCCACTGCCTCTGATATTTTATGCCCCATTTACTCTTATTCAAAAGCTACAAACCGTAACAAAATGCCTTTATACTACACTATATTTGCCGTAAGTTTTCACTTGTCTGCCTTGACACACACTAAGCAACATCCCGTTCTTAATTTGTGGGGTTTAATATGATGTTGGCCAAACCTTTGCATCTATAAGAGCTTCAACTCTTCTGGAGAGCTTTCCTCAAGGTTTATGAGTGTTTAAGTGAATTTTTGACATTCCTCCAGAAGCACATTTGTGAGGTCAGACATTGACATTGGACCAGTAGGCCTGGCTCTCAGTCTCTGCTCTAATTCTTCTAAAGCTGTTTTACTTGGGTTGACTCTGTGCAGGCCAGTCAAGTTCTTGCACACCAAACTCCCTCATCCATATCTTTATGGACCTGCTTTGTGCACTGGTGTGCAATCTTGTTGTAAAAAGAAGAGGCTGCCCCCAAACTGTTCCCACAAAGTGTGAAGTGTGAAATTTTTCAAAATGTCTTGGTGTGCTTAGGCATTCAGAGTTCCTTTTACAGGAACTAAGGGACTTTACACGTAGCACAATGCAGTCAGACAAGTACTGTTCTCCTGGCAACCACCAATATCAGACTCATCGGACTGCCAGACATAGTAGCTGGTTGGTCACTTCAGTTAACATGACTCCACTGCTCTAGAGTCCTGTGATGACGTGCTTTACACCACCGCATCCAATGCTCTGTATTGCACTTGGTGATGTCAGGCTTGGATGCAGCTGCTCTGCCATGGAAACCCATTTATGAAGCTCTACACACTGTTCTTCAGCTAATCTGAAGGCTACATGTAGTT
Source organism: Scarus forsteni (assembly GCA_036419115.1). NCBI lineage: Eukaryota > Metazoa > Chordata > Actinopteri > Labriformes > Labridae > Scarus > Scarus forsteni. The sequence goes on along the minus strand of JAZDUH010000147.1, from coordinate 1,041,160 downwards.
TGAAGGTCTGTAGATATCGACACTGCAGAATGTTGGTGACTTCTGTGCATTATCTGCTGACCCCACTCTGTGATTTTTGTTTGGAGAGTTTGTTTGTCCGTCCATCTGTGAACAAAATAACTAAAAAACTAATGGATGGATTTGGATGAAATTTTCAGGAAATGTTCAGCATGAGAAAAGGAAGAACTGATTTGATTTTGGTGTTGATCCTGATTAGCATCTGGCCAATATTTATGGTGAAAATCACAATATGGGTGGGGACTGTGGTGCTGGCGGAGGTCTGCGCTCTCTGAGTGCTTTTCTAGTTCCCCATAATTTCCCATTCATTGTGTCATTGGCGCAGTTGTAAAGTGTGCATAGTCAGTCATCAGGCGGTTGCAGGTTCAAGCCCAGCCTTGGGTGATGTATGAAGGGGTGTCCTCACTTTTGCCAATCTCTGAGTGTCTGAGTGATCAGATTAGATTGGATTAGATTTATTGTCCCCCAAGGGGATAGTTTCTGTATCACTCAGACAAACAACCATGCTACACTTAAAGTAACTTGTAGCACCTTTCTTCTCCATTCTGATGCTTGATTTGAATCTCAGCAGGACATCTAAAAAAGATTTGTCAACATTTTGTTTGTTGTGTCATGTGGGGTCTTGCCTCACTCACGAGTCCATGACAAGCAGATAGATGCAATTCCTTTGACTATGCATGCAATAACAAGAAAGAGATTAGCAGAGTTAGCCCACAGCTAATTAGCTTAGTTCAAACACTAGGGGTCAATGGGAAGCATTAGCCTACATCTGCCTACAGTCATCAGATAAACCCTTTAGCAACTCTTAACAGTCCTACTTGGTCATCGGTCAACAAAACAAAGCGTGTCCATGGTGATTTGTGCACGTGCCCTGTGGTTTAATTTTGTTTGTATTTCTTTAAAAAACTCCATAAAGTCCAAAGTCATAAATAGATAATATAACATACCATGGTAAAAACAGTGAGTCACAACAAGCACACAGGGCTGTTTAAGGTTGCTGAAGAGTTCATCTGATGACTTTAGGCAGAGGCAGGCTAACACTACCCACTGACTCCCAATGTTGGAGCTAGTGATGGTGGACGAACTTTGCCTGTCCCTTCCTTGTTACTGCATGCACAGTCAAAAGAACGGTGTCTAATTGCTTGGCATGGACTCAGTAGTAAGGCACTAAAATCAAAGAATATCTTGGCTGCTGGTCAGTCAAGGAGGGGAGGCTCATTTTTTTCCAGCCTACATCATACATTTGTTTATATATATGTAAATTCTACCCTCTGTTCCTTTTCAAGAAAATGATCTGTGACCCTGTCGTAGCAACTAGGTGTCTTTTCCAGAGATTTTACCAGTGTTCTCTCAATGGCCAGCAGAGCTAGACTGCTTAAACGGCCTTGGCCCATTGTGTTGCGGGTGTAAGACTTGAGCCGCTTTAAACAGGAGAAGCTCCTCTCCAGAACAACTGAATGTAAAACTTAGAAGATGTTCTGGTGGGGGGTTATACTTCAAGATCGCTGATTGGCTCATTTCACTGTCAATCAAAAAAGGATTCAGCCTCAGACAGATCATCCAATCATCATGCAGAAGCCGGGCGTCCAGGCCAGCCCACTGCCTCATAGACCCCCAGAGACGCTGAGCGTCCAATTTGCGGGACAAAGCCCAGCGTTTATCCAATGACTGTCCAGTTTCCACAGTGGAACAACCCACTCTACGCTTCCCCATCCAAGTCAGAAGACGCTCAGCGTCCGACTGTGTTAAAGCGTTGAGACCCTGCAGGGATGAATGAGAAGGAAGTCGCACCAGTTACCTGTGATAAGTAGCTGATTCTGAACAAAAGATGAAGGTATTCTAGCGCATATAGTCAATGAAATGTACACACAGCAGTACATATCACCACTATATTGGGGAACATTTTAGGGGAAGCTGAGCTTCCCTTGCAGTCTTAGAGCAATCACCACTGATCTTAGCGTATCCCTTTAACCATATCCACCTGACTAAATCGCTTAGTCTGGCCTTCATTTGCTGTCTGTGATCGATTATAGTGACATTTTTTACATGCATGCATCCTCATCCGTGTTGAGAACTCTTGATTAAGTGCATCATGCATCCCTTCACTTCATTACTAATGCAAAATTTCTCACTCATCACTGCACTCTTTATGATCAGGTAGGTTGGACATCCGTATCAGTCCACAGACAACAGCACTGGTACATTTGTATCTTCAAAGCAATACTTGGTGAATTATCATCAAACCTCTGCAGCCTCCTTTGTTTCTGCTCTTCATGTTATCAACTGTGCTCCTCTAATTTGTTGCTCTTTACAGTTCCCTGAGTTCTTGGGAAGGCTGTCTTTTCTCACAGAGCACCCTGGGCCTGGAACAACCTCCAGCTAAAGGATTATAAAGAGTGTGTTGACAGAGTAGTGAAGCTGTTTTTCATGAATGGTCACTGTATATTTTCTGTTTTAAAATGCGAGTCATCGTGCTGTTCATTGTTTTGTCTTGTTTTTTAAAGTCTGTATCACTATATTGGCTGCTACCAATAACAATAATAATAATAACATTTGGGTAAAATTCATGGTTTACAGTGTTGTCTATGAAACTGAGAACATTCAGAATGAGCTTGTTGGTTAAAGCTATGAAAACTAAACTTTGAGAACTTCACTTCTCAAGTAGCTCAATTAAAGTTTCAACTCACACAACACTAAAGTTTGGTGTTTTCATCAGTGAGCATTAAAACTTTAGAACAACAAACATCAAGTCTAACACTTCATCTTCAGCATTAAGACATCAGAGTGGCACAAAGCACTTTGAAGTAGTAAATTAGTGAATATCCTAAAAATGTCAAACTATTCTTTTTAAATGTTGTTCATCAAAGCCTGGGAGAAGGAACATTTAAAGTGGTAAGAAACTGTGATGTCTTGTTAACTACCATAATGAATAACACAATCATGTCTACTTAAAAGAAAGGGCAAGCAGAAGGCGTCTGAGCAAAGTACCACTTTGTTCCTTTAACTTTTAGGTCACTCCAGCCTACCTGACAATTAATGAGCTATCCTGCTCTTTGTTCTGGCATGTTTTTTTATTTCATTATAAAACAAGCTCTGTTTCAGCAGGGCATGATCGATGCTATCAAAGACTTCAGATCAGACCGTAAATGAAGCTTTACAGCTCAGCGGTTACAACAATATCATTTATCATTCATGTGATGCAGCTTTGAAGGATCGATTCGCCCTAAAGGAGAAAAAATGAAAACACAAGTTGGACTGTGAGCAGTGAGTCTTATATTGTTCTAATCTAAACAGTGACAGCACGTAGTAATCAATACATGATGAATCTGCGGGTGCACTGGATCATCGGCAAACACTTCAAGCCCAATAGGACGCTGAGCATAATGAGTCGAAGAGAAGTGTACAGGCATGAAAGGGATATAATGAAAGGAACATCAAGCTTTCTTCTCATGTAAGTTTTTGGGAACAAACAGAGCTTAAATTTTTTTTAGACCATATGTCATTAAAACAGGACAAATTAATATTTCAGAAAACTATAAAAAGTTGTTTAAAAGGGTAAAATGTTTTGGTCAATCAATCAATATTTGTATAGCGCCAATTCATAACTCAATTCATAATTCATAAGTGTTATCTCAAGACACTTTACAATAGAGCATAAAAGTCTTTGGTTGTTGGACATACTTTTAAACAGGGAAGAGGAATTTCAAACTGATTTCAACTTTTTCTGCTAAAGCTGCTCACTCAGCTCTCCGGGGAGTCGGAAATTAATCATGCTTTTTTCCCACCATCTGCTTACTGATATTTTCAGATAGAACGAATAAACATTACAGTTACGACATAATGTTATGTGTGTATATATATATATATATATCTGTATGTATATCTATCTATCTATCTATCTATCTATCTATCTATCTATCTATCTATCTCTATATCTATATATATATATCTATATATATATATATATATATATATATATATATATATATATATATTTATTTATATATATATATATATATATATATATGCTTTAACATAAAAATGAAGAATTATTTATAGAATTATTATCAATGCTGTTAATTGATGGCAGCTTTGGCACACTCTTACATACAGAGGTGGACTAATACATTTGTTCAGAACTGTAAAATAGCTTTCTTCTTTAACTTCTGCTTAAAAAACACTATGTTTAAGATTTTCTCAAGCTTTCATTGCAGTTTTGGGCCTGAGGGAGCTTAAAATAACTCACCATAGAGCTGAATTGAAGGCAGCCATGGGTTTAACCAGAACAAAGAGATACTGTATGAGGACTCACCCTGTTTTCATGAGCACGTTAACAATAACATTTAGTAATAAAGTGGGCTGAGCATTACCATTTGACTAGGTTACTACCAAATGAAACTGCTACATTTACTGCTGTGTTTGTGTTTCATCTACTGGTTATCAATCTCAGCCAGGAACAGGTTATATATCTATACATATATATATATATATATATATATATATATATATATATATATATATATATATATATATATATATATATATATATATATATATATATATATATATATATATATATATATATATATATATATATATATATATGAAGCTCAACAGTTTGTTTCTATTAATTTTAGATTAAGTAATATGTAATGAGTTCAGGAGCATAGAGCTCCACTGCTTGGTTAAGATTAAACTCTTTTCATTACATTTTAATGAAACTCTTATCGTCTCTTATTAAAACCTCTTATTAAAACATGCAATTCAATCCTCAACCTTTAATTTGTAAAACCAGAAGTCGCTACATGCTGAATATCTTGGCGCTGACTTTATCAGCCTCCCTGCTCCAGACCCTTTCCGAGGGGGGCAGCCCCTCTATTGTACTTGATTTTGCTGCATTTGCAGGTGTTTTATATGTTTGGATTGTTTTGGGCTTGGCTTCGTTTCTTACTTGCTGCATGTGTTTCTCCTTCTTGAACGACGTCCAGCTGTTGCATGCCGCTTGGCTTTGTCAGCCACTATACTTTAAACTCTGTTGCAATGCATAGCTCAGAAGTCTTTCTACCTTTGTTCTGATGACTATTAGAAAATGTCCATTATTATTACTTAAATCTAAAAAAAGTTCATCATGCCATGTTAGAAGCCTCTGCCTCACAGACCAGATCTGAGGGAGGTCTTCCACGACGACAGTGAAGCAGAGGTGTGAAATTCAGGTGACAAGGTTACAGACATTTGCAGTCTAGTTGCCACCGCAGCAAATGATTTTAAAAATTACATGTCAGAGAACTGCAGTTTCTTTCTCTGCTGTTTCTTTGGTGTAATGAAGTGATTCACGCACGAGCAGGTCTCAATTGAGAAGCTGATCTCCCTTTTATGTGGAATGATTGGAAAGACGCCTAAAAAATATGCAATTTAAATTCAGCGTAAAGAGAAGAGAAAGTTCGACATCCTTTGAAAGACTAAGAGCTCACACTCATTTATTGAGTTCTAGATTTAATTTTTCCAAATTGCTTTTCAGAGAAGAGTGACAGCTGATGTGAGATCTAATGATGCATTTTGTTCTGTCAGTATCATCTGTTATGTCATTTTAAATGACAGCGAGGACATTTTAGAAAGTTGACATCTCCTTATTATGTTGTCATTGACATTGGTCTCTTTTGTCTGTCTCTCTCAAAACAAAAGAAAAATTGAATTTTCCGAAAACACAATGAGCAAGACATCTGTGAAGAATTTAAAAGCTAGACTGTGAAATATTTTTTTTGGCTGACAGGGTGAATCATCAATGTTGTTTGAGAGATCTCTAGGTTCTTCTGTCTACAGACACACTTGATAGGTTGCTAAGTAAATAATTACATTGTCTGAATAAGAGCAAGGTTGGCAACAGTGATGATGGTCTACTCCCACCCAAACAAACTGCTGTTTTTGTTTGGGTGATGATTTGTTGGAAGTTGGAAATGATTTGTTGGTTGATTATTTCTCCCTTTTAATAACACCAATTTTCATTGTATTGTATATTGTTGGAAAGCCTGATTAGTCCCCTTTACAATGAGGTAAAACTTGTAAGGATCATGCATTTGTGGGATAAGTAAAATAGCTAAACATGTGGGTAGCGCCAGATGAAAAAATGAGCCAAAAATCAAGTCAATCAAAGGAAGAAAGGAAAGCGGAGACAAGAGGACTAAAGTGAGAACTAAAGCTAGTAACAGATCCATGGACCAATCATAGGCCTGTTGTTGTCATATCTGTTTCTTCTGAAGACAAATATATTAGAGGTTAATCTCTTGAGATGTAGCATCGAGGGTGACTAGATGTCCCGCTTTGTATGGGACAGTCACACATTCTCATTACTTTTCACACATCCAGCAAATTGAGACGGTGTCCCGCATTGTTAATGATTGTCAGACTCCACTTTTGCAATGCACATTCAATAATATGGCATCCAGCAGACGGCTGTGTGTGTAGTTGTAGTAGTGAGGGCTGTGACCAGGGGGTGGGGCGGGCTATCTGATCATGTCAATCAAACTCGGACGCGGACACAGCTCAAGGGCACGTGCACCGTTAAAAAGGACCAGAGACAAATCAGGTCCAAACGGCACCGGCATGCAGTGCAAGACATGGAGGAAAGAGGGGAAAACGGGACCTGCCCGGCTAAGAAAAGGAAATAACTCCTCCAGACTCGCCCCCTGCTTGGTCTTTCTTTTTCAAACCTCATCTATCAACATCCTTTTTCACTCCATCTTTCAACTCAGCCATCATATAACACAGTAAACACAATAAAACAAAGAAATTAATTATTGTAAAATGAAAGCAGCTCACAACCAAATTTACATAGTGCTATGTGCAGTTGTAGGTTACTTTAAGGGAGTGGGATTGTCACCATTCTCTCTGCTGATAGTATTTGTACCATAAGATCAACTTTGAAAACAACAACAAAAAAATATAATACATGATTTACTAAAATTTCAAAATTTTAACACAACACACAATACCCATTTGTGACATCACACAAACAAATTTTCATATCCATTAAAGGAATAATCTGATGTGATAAATCAAACAAGATAATCATACTACTACTACTTCTACTACTTCTACTACTTCTACTACTACTACTACTACTACTACTACTACTACTACTACTACTATTACTACTACTACTACTAATAATAATAATGTTAATCATAGTAAAAATAATGCCAGATAAATAAACTAAATTAATTAAGAATCTCCTGCTAAAAATAATGATACAAATAAGGTTAGATAAAAACAAATAAAAGATCGTAATGATACAATACACGTAAAAGATACTAATAAATATTATAAAATGTATCAATATACATATATACACAAGCACAAATACATATATACAAATACGTACATACACACGCACATACACACATACATGAATAAAAACAAGTAATACAATAAATAAAAATTAAAAAAAATAATAAAGAAAGCATCATGTTCATCACTTTATGCATTTAGCATAATCATAAATGAGCTTTGGACCCACTCTATATAGACAAAAGTTTAGGGTAACATGTGAAAAATATTTTTTTCGTTGTTGCTTTGAAGCTTAAATTGTCACAGTACAGGGTGGAAAAAGTATGTGAACCCCTAGGCTAATTACTTCTACAAGAGCTAATTGGAGCCAGGAGTCAGCCAACCTGGAGTCCAATCAATGTGATTAGATAGGATGTGTTGGTTAAAGCTGCCCTGCCTTATAAAAAGCAGACACCAGTTGTGAGTTTGTTGCTCTCGAGCGGCATTGCCTGATGTGAATCATGCCTCGCACAGAAGAGCTCTCAGAAGATCTACGATCAAGAATTGTTGACTTGCATGAAGCTGGAAAGGGTTATAAAAGTATCTCTAAAAGTTTTGATGTCTATGTGTCCACGGAAAGACAGACTGTCTACAAATGGAGAAAGTTCAGCACTGTTGCTACTCTGCCAAGGTGTGGTCGTCCTGTAGAGATGACTGTGAGAGCACAGCGCAGAATGCTCAATGAGGTGAAGAAGCATCCTAGAGCGTCAGCTGAAGACTTTCAGCAATCCCTGACACATGCTAACATGCTAACATTATTGTTGACAAATCTATAAGACGTAAAACATTACACAAGAATGGATTTCATGGGAGGACACCAGCAAGGAAGCCATTGCTGTCCAAAAAAAGAAAAACACTGCTGCATGTTTGAAGTTTGCAAAAGAGCACCTGGATGTTCTACAGCACTACTGGCAAAATATTCTGTGGACAGATGAAACCAAAATTGAGTTGTTTGGAAGGAACACACAACACTATGTGTGGAGAAAAAAAAGGCGCAGCACACCAACATCAAAACCTCATCCTAACTGGGAAGTATGGTGGAGGGAGCATTATGGTTTGGGGCTGCTTTGATGCCTCAGTGTCTGGATGGATTGCTGTCATCGATGGAAAAATGAATTCCCAAGTTTATCAAGACATTTTGCAGAAAAACTTGAGGCCATCTGCCCGCCAACTGAAGCTCAACAGAGGATGGGTGATGCAACAAGACAGTGACCCAAAGCATAGAAGTAAATCAACAATGGAATGGCTTCAACAGAAGAAAATACGGCTTCTGGAGTGGCCCAGTCAGAGTCCTGACCTCAACCTGATTGAGATGCCGTGGCATGACCTCAAAAGAGTGATTAACACCAGGCATCCCAGGAATATTGCTGAACTGAAACAGTTTCGTACAGAAGAATGATCCAGAATTCTTCCTAACCGTAGTGCAGGTCTGATCTACAACTACAGGAAACATTTGGTTAAGGTTATTGCTGCCAAAGGAGGTCAACCAAAAATTAAATCCAAAGGTTCACATACTTTTTCCAGCCTACACTGTGACTGTTCACATAGTGTGTTAAATAAAAACATGAAAACATTTTTTTGCGCAGAATTGGTTTAGGCAGACTTAGATGAAGATCAGAACATATTTTATGACCAATTTAAGGAGAATTCCAAGTAACCCAAAGGGTTCACATACTTTTTCATGCAACTGTACACATTTTCACTCCTAACTTAATAAATTATCTTCATGACATTTTGAAGAAATGTTGGTCATGGCACAAGGGGAGAAGTGACTAGAGTTAAATGGTGATTGAAAGCTAGATGTGGATCCAGGAAATGTTTTCAAGGACTTGTTAAAACTGCACAATAAGGGCCATTTTCCACAGTTTTGACAGTTTGACAGTTTGACAAATCTAAAGGTTTATGTGATTGGGGAACTTTTAGTTAAGCATATTTTCATTTTCATGAGGGTTTTAGACAGAAAAGAAATTATGGAACAATGTCAGAAAAGGCCTCTGTTTGAGGCTGTTCTCTGTGTAGTTTTTGTGATGCTCATTGGCTGAACAGGCTGAACAGTGGTCCACTAATGTTGTCTTTTTGACGAGCCTGATTAAATCAGGTGACTTTGGACACAAGCTTCTACAATAAAAGTTACAGGGGAGCCATAAAGTTTGTCTTGGTTTTTATAGCTTAGCAAACAGCTGCACTTCTTCCTAACAGATTCTTTTATAACTTGACCCGAGTCTCTCTCAGGGAAAGAAACTTGTTCAAAATCTAGCATTGATTTCTGCTTATTCCTTCAACTGACTTTCCTGCAAGGTCTGCAAGCTGTCAGCACTGCAGGGCCGTAATCTCTCCGTGATAAACTGCAGGACATGCCTCTTTATTGTAGAAGAACAATGGAGTTCGTGAAGTCATTGAGTCAACAGTAAATACTGCTCTCATGAGCAGGGCTCCTGGAAGTCTGTTAAACCGCTCAGCTACTTAACGTTGTTTATTGCTAAACCTGTAAGTGTGCCGTCCCTGTGTCATATAATATAGTGGATTGGCTGTATTGGTTTGAACATAAAATGGCATTAAATATGCATTAAAGAGAGCAGCACTCCTGAGGGAAATCATTTTCACTGAGCCAGCCAGTTATAGCAGAGTCGACAAGTTACAAGAATAAAGGCTTCATGTTGAGGCTTCTGTGGTGTGACCATAAAATATGAGCTTTTCTTAATTCAGAACAGATACTCTTGAGCTCCACAGTGGAGCTTTCTTGGCCCTGCTCCTGTTTGCTCCAGCTAGACTCTGACCACTACCAGTACTGAATCCCCCCATGCGTGCGTGGGTTGTTTACTCCCACACCCACCTGCACAAAGTCTGACCATCTAGATAAAAAAGCTCAAAATAAAATAGTGATTCTACATTTAATCAAAACTAGAGGCTTAAAAGTACAGTACGCAAAATTGGACGATTTTTTGTTTTTTCAATCAACTAATTCTCTCTCTCTCTCTCCCTCTCTCTCTCTCACTATCTATCTATCTATCTATCTATCTATCTATATATATACATATACATATACATATCTATATCTATATATCTATATATCTATATATATATATATATATATATATATATATATATATATATATATATATATATATATATATATATATATATATATATATATATATATATACATATATATGTAGCACAGCTGGTAGGGCATGTGCCTCATAATATTACTTAATCCAAATTATTGCCCGTCATCTGCATCTCTGCAGTCAAGAACAACAGAAGTGATAACCAATGCAGCTCCTTTTATGACACTGACAAGGGCAGAGACAATGTTTTATATGCATGCAACAGTGTGTTTCTCTTAAAAGACTGGGCCCCACAAGGTTCAGTGGAATAAAAACAATGTTTTAAGCTTAAATTCCATGATGATGTTGTTCTTGTCTCCCAAAAATCCAACATCACAGAGATATTTCCAGAGGGTGTTGCAGTCCTGTCTGTCACCTCATTAGCTTAATACATTCACTTAATGTGCCAAAATGGCAGCAGGTAGGAGATAAACAGAAACAGCTTTGTGCTTAAGCGACTAATTTGGAAGTGATTTAGGAAAGTTTGTTTGGTAAAAGTTGCTTTTACTGAAAAAGGGGGAAATGAAAATTAATAGACTTGCTCATGTCTTCCGTTACTCATTACACCAAGAATGTAATCTGGATACTCTTACAGATACATTAGCAATTCCTTAACACCCAAAATAGTTCATTAAAACTGCAATAAATTAATGCTGACAACTCCTTAAAGGGACAGTCTGAAAATTGGCCACAGTGAATGATTTCAGCTCTGCATCTGTTGAGAAAAATCTGTCACAGGAGGGTATACACCTATATGGGGGAGCTACCATTCATCCGTGTAATTTGAAGAATTTTAGTTAAAAAAAACAAACACAGAAACTGCATACAGTGGTTGAACACATGTAAAGAAATATAAATTTCATTGTGTAAAACAAAGAGGAAAAAAATAGCATTCAGATGAATGATATAGCCTATGTGCAATAACAATAATGATGATAACTAAACAGAAAAGCTGGACTACTACCTCAACACGTTATTGTATAAATCTGCTGAGCCCCTTTATTTGTTGATATTGCATATATCTAGTTATTGCTTTTATATTTTGGTTTGGCTGATACAGGGATCTCAGCAGCAAATTTTGTTCTATTCTCATGTAAGTGCAGATGGAATGACAAATAAATACCTTTTTAAAGTTTTGCATTGTGCTGGAGCATGCCTGATATTAGATATAAATGTTGCAGACTCAACATTCTGTCTTTGTTTGGTCAACATCATAGAAATGAGTCCAAATTTCACTCCTATTCCTGCTGTCACTCATTTTCTTTGCTCCTTTGGCCCATGCTCTTTCTAACAGAGAGGGGAAAAAAAGTGTCCCCCGATCGAGAGCCAGTTCCTACATTCACTTCCTCAAGCTGGCTCTAAAAGCTGATATGTTTGCGTTCGACACATCACTCCAGAAAAGATTGACTGATTAACGCTATCGCCACTCCATTAAGAAAAAAGCCCACTGAATATGTTTTCATGAGGGAAGCACCATCAAATGAGCATGTTTATGGTGAAATTTGGTCACTCCCATTGGCTGGATGTTGGCTGATAATTGCTGAAACTCAGCTGGAAGGGGGAAACTGAAGCAGCTGCATCTGTATATCATATCATGAGATAAAAATAAGATAAGCTGATTTGTGCTCAGTGGAAAGGCTTTTTACAGCAAGTACTTTTGGAGCCATTTTTTAATTGGTAATCTAATAGTAAAAATTGCAGAACCAAACCTGCACACAGAGTCCTATTGATTTAATATTCTGTTCATCGAGGCAATTCACAGTATAAGTGAAATAATATGGAGTAAACAAGCATTACAGTACCTTTTGGTCCAAACACAGAACCATTCAGGTACACCAGGCCAGTGCATCACTATTATACAAAGTGCTAAAATATTGTTGCTATGCTTTTTAGTTTACCCTGACATGCCTTATAAGCACAAACTTGTCCTTGTCTGCCATGTTCCCCCATTAAACCCCCCAGAAAGGGCACAGCAAAGCAAAGGTTTGGTCCAAGGAAAGGGAAAAGAGGCAGCAGCCAATGCTGTTATCACAGATGTTGCTCTTAACTTTTGAAGAAAATCCTAAAAGGGATAGTTCAGGATTTTTCGAAGGGGGTTTGTATGAGATATATGGCAATAGCTTTTGATCATTAGCCACAGTGATAAAGATTAGCTGTGCATCTGTACAGAGACGGTCAACACGATTAGTGAATCTGGACTTATTAGAGTGGAGTAGGTGAGTGACAGGCTGCGGATGAGGCTGAGGCTGAAGCTGAGATTGTGACAGAGCATGTTTATGGTGAAATTTGGTCACTCCCATTGGCTGGATGTTGGCTGGTAATTGGCTGAAACTCAGCTGGAAGCATCTGTATATCATATCATGAGATAAAAATAAGATAAGCTGATTTGTGCTCAGTGGAAAGGCTTTTTACAGCAAGTACTTTTGGAGCCATTTTTTAATTGGTAATCTAATAGTAAAAATTGCAGAACCAAACCTGCACACAGAGTCCTATTGATTTAATATTCTGTTCATTGAGGCAATTCACAGTATAAGTGAAAGTAATACGGAGTCAACAAGCATTACAGTACCTTTTGGTCCAAGCACAGAACCATTCAGGTACACCAGGCCAGTGCATCACTATTATACAAAGTGCTAAAATATTGTTGCTATGCCTTTTAGTTTACTCTGACATGCCTTATAGGCCCATGAGCACAAACTTGTCCTTGTCTGCCATGTTCCCCCATTAAACCCCCCAGAAAGGGCACAGCAAAGCAAAGGTTTGATCCAAGGAAAGGGAAAAAAAGCAGCAGCCAATGCGCCCATTACAGATGTTGCTCTTAACTTTTGAAGAAAATCCTAAAAGGGATAGTTCAGGATTTTTCAAAGGGGGTTTGTATGAGATATATGGCAATAGCTTTTGATCATTAGCCACAGTGATAAAGATTAGCTGTGCATCTGTACAGAGACGGTCAACACGATTATAGCTATATGTGGGTGCAGATGAAGCTGTCAACTCTGCAGTTTTAAGAGTATTGTCATTTTGATAAACCATGTTATTGTTATCTCATGAATGGAGATACATTTTTTTCATCAAGTAACGTTTTAGTTACAAACATGTCTTTATGCAATGTAAAAGCAGTATAAGCCAAATACTTTGAAGATAATCTTTTGTTTGTTTTTCCTGAGTTTGTGAAACTGTTTATTGGTCTGTACAATTATAAGTGTACACTAGGGAAACTCTGCATGATGAGAGCTGCAGTCTGCAGAGGCACAAAATAAAAGCCAGTGCATCTCTGATCCTCAAACACCCTTAGGTTTTTTTTAAACATTTACTCTTCTTTCATTTTGTTTGAGGACCTGAGCTCAGGATTTAAGCACCTTTGTCAACAGATGAAATGGATTTCCTCCATTGACCATTGCAGTTCCCTCCATATTTATTCAGTTCTGTTGACTCTCCATGTACAGAAGGTCTTTCTTAGTTATCTTCAGTGCATACAACTATTCCCAAGTATCCAAAGTAAATCACAGACGTATTAGCTGTAAAATTGCCCATTTATCATGTTTGGGAGTAGCTGATTCCTCTTAATGAAGCCTGCAGACTGTAGTAGTGGAAAAGTATGCCCTTGTAAATGTTCTTAATGCAGCTTGCAGTCATCTTAATCTGTTTTTGTAGCTTGTTTTACTTTAAACAACAAAGATTGATCTTTAAATTGGTGGTGGCCTCATGTCTAAAGTTGCGTCGGCCCAGTTTCTGTGCTGGATCTTTTGGTACAATCCAGAGCTGATCTTGGTTACTGTGGCTAATGCTCAAGCTCATGCCATGCAACCTCACAAAAAAAATCCAAAATGACCCCTTGGGCAGATGTGAAAAATGTAGAAACGTAGAGTGAAGTTTATGTGCAGGCATGACTGACATTAGTGAGGATATTTTTTCTTTTTTTTTTTTTAATGTGTTACTATAACAGTTGAGTAATATGACCTTAGCCTCAGAGCTCCTGATACAACAGCACTGTAGAAAACGCATCATTAACGAGAGCAGAAAATATTAGAAAACTTAAACACGTGCAAGTCACTTCTAAGTTCATTTGGATGCTTCACGCTGTAATTTTCTGTTTCCTGTGCAACATCTGGTAAAGTGTCACTGTAGTCAGAAAAAGTTTAAAAGACTGTAAATCTCTGAAGTGAGGAGCAAACTGAAGCCTCTGTGTCTATGCTGAGATTTAATGAGCCTGCAGTCATTGCAATCAGAGCTACTGTTGCCAAGGCCAATTTATGAGAGCACAATTCTTTTAAATGGCATCATAAAGCAGAAGTCCCTTTTTTCAGCTTATATTTTTAATTCTCTGAGCAATTCTTTCACAATCAAACAAGTAAAAGCATATCTAAGAATCTCTCCTCTGGTCTCTGCCCTCGCTCCTCCTTTTTCTCTTCTTTTTCTCAGTCAGAGAGTCATTAAAATGATTTCCTGGCTGCTATTCTGAAGCAAAATAGCCTCTTAAAGTGGCTTTTAGTACCCTAAATCCCCCCCCCCCCCCTCCCCCCCGTCCCTCAAGCATAGTACTGCTGAATTCTGCCTGGTAAGAGATTTAAGAGGTAGCGACATGCATGTGTTTCTCAGAGCTGTGCCGTCTAAAATCTATATGGATTTTATTTCCAGACCTGCTGATCTGTGTTTCTCTAACAGTCACTTTATAGTCCACAACAATCCCCCATGTTTCGCAGAGGATAATCACAGGTGGTTTCCAGTGATGATGACTCCAGGGACACATTTTCCCAGAGCACTCATTTATAAAAGCACCATTTCTCTTCAGTGTGAGGGCAGTAGTGATATGATTAAATACATGGAGGCCCACTGAAGACCTCCCCCAGAAAGACATCCTGTTTGTAATAAGGCTTGTTATTGTGTCCCTGGAGATTCTCAACTGCACAGCCTGTTTTGCAAGAATGAGTTTATGTTTTTGAGTGTTGGAGCCCAAACTGAGGGTGGCAGATGTCACACTGGGTACTGGCTTATGGACCAGTTTACTGCTGGTTCCAAAATTGGCACTAAATGCATTGGTGCAGTTTGGAGTAAATAATGTAGGGAACAGGGCAGAGGCTATAATATTGTAAAGAGATATACCAACATTTTTAGACACTAGATGGAGACCATTCTTAAATCTGCAGTAACAAGGAAAAGACAGGCAGTGCTCACCCACCGCCAGTTTGCTTAGATTGAACACTAGGGGTCAATGGGTAGAGTTAGCCTTCCTAAAGTTATCAGATAAACTCTTCAGCAACTCTAAATGGTCCTATGTGCTTGCTATATATATATATATATATATGTTACATTATCTATTTTTTAGAGTGAGATATATATATATATATATATATATATATTTAGGCACCTGCCCTGCACCGCACTGACAGGGTATGAACAGGGCAGTTTACAATTTTAATGCATGGTGCAGTCCAGCGCACGGAGGTGCACCCAGGTCTCCATCCCTGCCCTGGCGCATGTGCCAGAGAGGGAGGAGAGAAGGCGTGAGTGGCTTTAACAGAGCTGAGTGTTGTCTTCACCAATCAAATGAATGCCTCTCTTTACCTTTATATGTGCTGCAGGCGAAGTGCAGTGTAACTTCAATCTCTCCTCCATTGACTCCAGCCTTGGTGGGCTGGTGGGCTGGGGACTCAGACCAGGAGAGGACAGCTCTCCGAGGGCTCCCTCCTTCCTTCTCCAACCAGCAGTCAAAGTGTGCGAAAAGGAAGAGGTAAGAGACACGTTTAGAATAAATACATTTTTTCTCATGAATGTGAGAATATATATATATGTATATATATATATATATATATATATATATATATATATATATATACATATATATATATACATATGTATATACATATGTGTATATATATAGATAGATAGATAGATAGATAGATAGATAGATATGTATATATATAAATATATAAATAAATATAAATACATATATACATATATATGTGTGTGTATATATATATAAATATATATATCAAAGGATCTGCGAGAAAAGGTATTTCAACTGTATAAAACAGGAAAAGGATTTAAAAAGATATCCAAGAAATTGAGGATGCCAAGAAGCACTGTTAAAACTCTGAGAGAGAGGGATTCTGTTCAAACCAAACCACGGTCAGGCAGACCAACAAAAATTTCAGCTCCAACTGCAAGGAAAATTGTTCGAGATGCAAAGAAAAAAACTCAAATAACTTCAGCTGAAATACAGGACTCTCTGAAAAAAATTGGGGTGGATGTTTCAAGATCCACAATAAGGAGACACTTGAAGGAACATGGGCTGCATGGTCGGGTCGCCAGAAGAAAGCCATTTCTACGCAAATGCCACAAAATATCCAGCTTACAATCCAAACTGCACAGACAAGCCTAAAAACTTCTGGAACAAAGTGATTTGGAGTGATGAGACCAAAATTGAACTTTTTGGCCACAACCATAAACGTTACATTTGGAGAGGAGTCAACAAGGCCCATGATGAAAGGTACACCATTCCTACTGTGAGACACTGAGGTGGATCACTGATGTTTTGGGGATGTGTGAGCTACAAAGGCACAGGAAAATTGGTCAAAATTGATGGATGGATGAATGCAGCATGTTATCAGAAAATACTGGTGGAAAATTTACACTCATCTGCCCAGAAGCTGCGCATGGGACGTTCTTGGACGTTCCAACATGACAATGATCCAAAACACAAAGCCAAATCAACCTGTCATTGGCTACAGCAGAACAAAGTGAAGGTTTTAAAGTGGCCATCTCAGTGTCCTGACCTCAATATCATTGAGCCACTCTTGGGAGATCTCAAACGTGCAGTTTATGCAAGACAGCCCAAGAATTTACAGGAGCTGGAGGCTTTTTGCCATGAGGAATGGGCAGTTTTACCATTGGAGAAAATAAAAACCCTCATCCACAACTACCACAAAAGACTTCAAGCTGTTATTGATGTTAAAGGGGGAAATACAAGGTATTAAAAACTGGGGGGTGTAAACTTTTGAACAGGGTAATTTTTGAAGTTTCTGTTGTCATTATATATATATATATATATATATATATATATATATATATATATAAATGTCTTCACTCAACCACTAACCATGAGTGACAGAAAGGTTTTTGTGTAATCATTCATATTTTCTGAGAAAAGCCCAAAAAATCAGAAATTCTGCTGGGAGGTGTAAACTTTTGGGCACAACTGTATATATATGTATATTTATATATATATATATATATATATATATATATAAATATATATATATATATATATATATATATATATATATATATATATATATATATATATACACACACACATATGTATATGTATATATAAATAAATATAAATAAATATATACATATATATGTGTGTGTATATATATATATATATATATATACACACACATATGTATATGTATATATATAATAAATCATCATCTTCAGTTAAAGGTTCAGTATTTCGAATAATAATGATACAATATTAGATTTTAACTTTTAAAACCTTTAAATCCCAAACAAAGAAAACATCAGCTCTCTGAGTTTGTTTGCAGCTTTTTTATATTGACAGAAACAAAGAATGACATATTATGTTTTAACACATTAAGCATTTCTGACTTTATTGACCTCTACCGAACAGTTGAGCTAGGAGTTAAAGGGTTAATATTGTTATTATTTTGGTCACTTTTTCCATGGCGCTGTCATTTAATTTGGTACTCAATCCCTCCTACGGAGAGATGATATAAGTGTGAGAGAACTTACCGGTGAGGAGGACGGTGACTCACTTCATTGCAGAGAAGTATTTACAGAGTGACAACCAGCTGATCAGTGGAGTATACTCAGGGAGAAAGGAATAATTTTATAAAGATGGTTCAGGAAGATCCAGGTGCAGCTAGCTCTTTTTTGATAGCTAA
The DNA here is from genome assembly GCA_036419115.1 of Scarus forsteni. Classification (NCBI taxonomy): domain Eukaryota; kingdom Metazoa; phylum Chordata; class Actinopteri; order Labriformes; family Labridae; genus Scarus; species Scarus forsteni. The sequence goes on along the minus strand of JAZDUH010000147.1, from coordinate 1,022,802 downwards.
CTGAGGAGATTTTCAGAGCAGGTGAGCTTGGCTCCAACCTGCAACCTACCAATTACAGACCAACCTAAAAATTAGACTGTGGACATGCATATTGTCATCTTATAAAATAAAACACACTTCAGTCCCTGTTATTCTAAGTGGTAGTTTGATTATTGTGCAGCAAAGAACTAAATGACCCTGTGGCTGGTGACCTCTGTATTAAGCTCCAAATTTCAGTTTGTCATGTAACAGACAGATATTCAAAGTGAATGAGAAGATTAAACAAATCCATGATACATCCATGATCATAAAAGTAGCCTCTTTAGCCCTGTCACTCAACTTTTGTGAAAACTTTCAGCTTCTGTGACAAATTCATCTGAAGATATGGCATGACATTCAGTTAGCATTGAGAGGATATGGTGGCAAGGGTGTCAAAGCAAAGAAGACAGAGGATGGAGGACAAACTAAATGTCCAAAGCTGTATGACTCCACTTAAGTGTCATAAAGGGACAGAAATAAAAAGAAGAGGGCTCAGCAGCTCATAGAGTATCTTTTAAACTTGGGGTAAGTTAAGTTAAGTTAAAATATGTTACAGGGGTATGTCAACATTTTCATCAGTTTATGTCTTGCTACACACCCTAGTCCATGACAGGCAGAGAAATACCATGTGAGCGGGCAGTTTGTGATCCTTTCTTAAATTTGCAGGCAATTTGCATTGAAGAATGGCTTGCAAACAAAAGGCTTGACATGGAGCTCTGAAGGAAAGGACTATGCTGGACCTTAGACGGAGAGCAGGTCGGACCGAGATCCTGTAGTCCGCTGATCCTCAGATGACTTTTATGCAGTCAAACTGGAGCACAATTAAAACAATCCGACAGTTGTATAACTCAGCGAAGCATAAATGCAGTGCAGTTATTTAAGTTTTCCCGAAAATTCAGAAGTGAAGCTTGTCTGCATTAGCTTAAACATATTTTCTCTCAGTGGACATGTGTGCTGTGAATCTAAAAACTGTCTTGAGAGATGTCTCCACTGAATTAAAAGCAACTACTTGTGTATTTCCCACTTTACATTAAACATAAAGTTGATGCAAAAATCTAAGCCCTCTAAGAATCCTCCCTGGCCAAATAAAACCAGAAAAACTGATTCTTGGTGAGGTAGTATATGAACAACCAAAAATCACTTTGGGGAGTCACCTTGGCGTCATGTTCATGTTGATGTCTGGTTATCTGGATCACCACTAAAATTGAATCATTTTTATGTTGGGCCATTACCAACATCTCCTGAAAATTTCAGGAAATCCATCCAGTAGGTTTAGTGTAATCTTGCAAACAACTAAAGATACACCAACAAAAACATAACCTCCATGGCAGTTGAATAATATGATGCCAAAGACTTACAGTATTTTAAGGGCCTGATCCACTAAGATCCAAAATAACAGGGGCTAAATTGCATGTGCAACTTCAAAAAATGCACAAGCTATTAGGGGGCATGTTGTGGGTGACCTGCTATGACTGCGGGCACAATTGATAACATTCGAAAAAGTAGTCGGGACGGCCCTCTTTAAATTAGGATTTTGCGTGAGCTACTGGCTGTTACCATGGAGACTCTGGGAGAGCAGATTGGGCATAAATGAAAACTGAAGTTTGAAGCCATTGAGTTTGAGGAACATGAACACACTTGAGAAAACCAGTTCTGTTGTCTGTTATTTTGACACACAAGGTCGTTTTCACTCATGCCATGTTTTGATCTGTCATTTTAAAATTAGTCTTGAGCTGCATTCACACAGTAAGCGACTCTGCAGTCAAAATCGTGTCGTCCACTGAATATTGTCATGTGTCAAATACTCATTTTGGTCACCGATGCTGTCAGCCGTCGATCAGTGATGTCACGTCGGCTCGAGTTTCCCTGTGATCATATGATATATCATATAATAGGACGTATATGCGGACATTATTACCTCCGCCAAGGAGGTTATGTTTTTGGGAGTCTGTCCGTCTGTCTGTGAACAAAATAACTCAAAAAGTAATGGATCTGTCCGTCTGTCCGTCTGTCCGTGAACAAAATAACTCAAAAAGTCACAGATGGATTTGGATGAAATTTTCAGGAAATGTTCAGCATGGGAAAAGGAAGAACTGATTCGAATTTGGTGTTGATCAGGATCAGCGTCTGACCGCCATGGCGAAAAATGTGATTTCTGTGAATAACTACTGAACTAAAATAGATATCATTATGAATCCAGTTGCTAATGGTATGTTTTCATGGTCATGGAATCTAAATATTTAGATGAAATAAAGGTAGGAGTAATATTTATGGTCAAAATGACAATATGGCTGAGGACTGTGGCGCTGGCGGAGGTTTGGGCTCTCCGAGTGCTTTCTAGTTCCAACTGTATCCTTTTCAACCCTCTGGAACTCTCTCCCCTCAGAAATCCGCAACTCTCCCACTCTGGACTGTTTCAAATCACTTCTCAAAACTCATCTGTTCTCCCTGGCTTTCCCTGTTTAAATACTTTGGGACCTTGGGTTCCTTGAAAGGCGCTACTTAAATTTAAGTTATTATTATTATTATTATTATGAAGTTTTTTTTTCAACACAGGTTAAATGACCTCCTCCACGGTGCATTAAGAGCACCAAACAGAGAGGGTTTACGTTAGTCGTGCATCTGCATCAGCATGACCGCACACTTAATTGTCTCTCTTTTTGCAGTCCTTCATGCTGACAGACAGCTCCAAAGCATTTCTTTAAATCATCAAATAATTCAGTCAGTGATGGAAAATATTCCATTAATGCAGTTCCCGTGTCTCGCCACAGCAGCCGCAGCCCTCAAGGCGTAACACTGCTTTTCAAACATGCTAAATCTAGATACAAAAACACGCAGTCAGTTGCAGGTTTGATAAATCACATTGTCGGTGCTAAATGTTTACATTTGCATATCATCTTCCCAGTATTTCAGTTCTGATGATCTATATGTATTCTGCATATTCATGAGGGCAAACACGCTAAATGGATTGCACGTGCTATTTTGCTCATTTGACAGAAGCAATCCTCAGTGCACCCTGTTAGTAGATCAGATTTGCGGGTGCCACCAAGTTTGCACATGTTTTTATGCACGCAAGCCTTTAGTAGATCGGGCCCAAAGAATATAAAGTGATTGATGACCTATAATCTAGGAGAGATAATGAGCCTGCATGGACTGAAAGGATTACACTGCTGCACCACAATAAAACAGAAGATAGATGTTTCATGTGTTAAGAACTGCTAATGCCATTTTGTCAATCCATTGATCAAATCTCCTGCTGTAATATGAAGTACATTAAATATTTATTCATTTTTCAAATCACCTATATCCATCACCAGCAATGCTTAATCCCTACAGGCTCCAGCCAGGCTCTGATAAACAAGGTTGTCCTGTAAGAAATTGATGGCAGGCTCCCTGGGGGTATGCACATGCACCTGATCGATCAATTCAACAGAAGTTACTAAAGACCGAGAGAATGTGATTGAGAGACATTCCCCTTCAGGGGTCTGGTTCATCATAAAACAGATACACACTTATGGGCTCACAAATAAGGGAGGGGGGGGGATTCTTAGACCAAAACTATAAAATTCAGCAAAGGTCAAGCTCAGTAAGGTATATGAGTTTTAACTTGTGAAACTTATTACTAATATGCATTAGGGCTGTCACCTTATACACAATTTTAGAACAACCATTCAAGCATAGGGATAAATATATGTAATGGAAGAGTAGATAAATATGAGAATGTAAAATATTAAGTGTAATAGCGCAACTGGGGGGTCCATTTCATCCAGCAGAGAGCACTATCAACAAAACCTGACCGTCAGCCTTTCTTGACCTGTATAGACAAAGAGTGAGGGAAATTTTAGTAAAGGATGGACAAAACCATGCCGGGCAAACAATAAAAGCAAGGTATCATCCTAGGAGTGCTGTGTGGAAGTATTTTGGATTCCACACCGTTGATGGAAAAATTTAAAACAAAGACCAGGTTGTGCGAAGCAGCTTATGTACTCATCGTCAATGCCAAATCTCCAGGTTCGCCAGTCAGCTTGTCATCCAAGCTATGCTGTCAAGGAGGAGGCACGAAAGTGCTGTTGCTCTTTGTCAGGTGTTCAGCCCTGTGTGACCATGTTTTTTTCTTCAGAAGCATGGAAAAAAGCCATCACGGGTAAGATTGCAAGATTCATATGCTATAGGATTTGTGGCCCATTGGTGTGGTCGCGGGAGAGGGTTTTCGGAACTCAGTGATGGAACTTGAGCCATGATATACAATCCCGAGCCACACCACCATTTCCAACCACATTGTAAAACTGTATGATGCTACACTTAAAAGATGAGACTCTGTCCATTACTACCAAAAGTGGCTACACTTGCTACTCATGCTTACGTGACAGTGACGGCTCACTTCATTTCTGACACATGGGAACTTAAAAACTATGTTTTATACACCAAAGAGCTAAGAGGTGGCCACACAGCTACCCCTGTAGCTGATAGCATCAGTAGCAAGCTGGAGGACTTCTGTATTTCCCAGGAGGCAGCCGCAGCTGTAACCACAGACAATGCTCTGAACTGTGTGAACAGCGTACACAATTTGAAGCTTATTAATGTACCCCTGAACCTGCCAGTGCATAAGGGACCCGAACTTAAAGGAGTTGAGATGGCTCTCTCCAGTCTGAAGCAGACTGCAGATCATTGTTTGGGGGTGGGGTGGGGGGGGGGATATATTCATGTATGTCTGAAAAGTGTTCGAGTTTGGTGAAAGTGACAGCTTAATATGTATGAAAAGAAAAAAAAAGCTAATTTTTACTGCTTTTAATTAGACGCAGAAGTATCAGTAGTTAATTATGGTTTTTATGTGTTATGTGTGGCAAATGAAGCACACCCTTCCCCCTCTCCTGTGCTGTGTGGTGTTGAGTTTGAATAAATCTGCTCATATTTTTGTTGAATGTGAATTGAAAGAGGGCAGCACAGTGGCATAGCGGCTTGTGCATGTGCCTCACTGCAAGATGATTGCTGGTTCCATCCCTGTGTCTGTCAGACTCACCTGGTCATAGGTTTCTCTGACTATTCCAACTTCCTCCCACAGACCAAATATCCCCATTAGGTTGAGTGATGACTCCAAATCGCCCTTAGATGTGAGAAAAGTGTGAATGCTGCTCTGTCTCTATATGTGTCTCTGTGATTGTTTGGCAGCTTGTTCAGGGTGTACCCCTCCGCTCACCCAATGTCAGCTTGGATAGGTTCCAGTCCCCTGCGACCCCGAAAGGGATAGGTGGTATGGATGATGGAAGGATTAATTAAAATATTAAATTTTTAAGTCATGAATGAAAAAAAAAAAGTGTAGTTTACTCTGGAGACAAGCTGCCTGTTTCCCTCCTATTCACTAGGCCACTTGGTATGTGAGAGTTATTATGGTTACTGGTCTGCCTGCGAAACCTGTTACCTCCGCCAAGAGGTTATGTTTTCGGGAGAGTTTGTTTGTTTGTCTGTTTGTGAACAAAATAGCTCAAAACGTTATGGATGGATTTTGATGACATTTTCAGGAAATGTTCAGCATGGGAAAAGGAAGAAGTGATTCAATTTTGATGTTGATCCGGATCACCGTCTGGGAACTGTGCTGCTTGTGCTACAAGTGCTTTTCTACTTTATGACTTATATTAAAGCAGCGACAAAGTAAAAGAGGGACAGGAAGTTTGTGTTTGCATGTGCATAATTAGTCCAGGTATCAACACTTACACAGCAAATACGTGTGCTGCAGCATGTAAACGACAGAAAATATGCAACATTGAAAGACATCAACCAGAGGAGAGGACACCACCGTGAGTGAAGCTAAAGGGCCAAAGACCAATGTTCTCTGTCTACACTGGCCCAAATTAAACTGTTTTAAGCATCTTCAACTTGGCAGGAGTTTTCCAAAATATGCATTGTCAGTGACCTAAAATGCAGTTTATACGTGGACAGAAGAACAAAATGCTGAGAAAAATCTCTGTTTTACAACAACCTGCCTACGTGTGGACAGAGTCTCAGACTGAGAGAGGATACATCTGGATCAGGAGTTCTCTATATATGAAAATTACAGGCTCTTGTAACATGATTGATTCTGTAAATGGGCGACACAGTGGTGCACATGTGCACGTTGGCACATGTGCACCAAGCAATGTGGATGACTAGGAGGAAGACACCATTGAGTTTTTATCAACCAAGTAATCATTCCTCTAGGAGATATTGTGCCTCCCAGCAAAGAAGGTCACCAGTTCGATCTCCAGGTCAGACAGGGCCTTTCTGTTTGGAGTTTGCATATTGTTCCTGTGCAGGCTCTTTCTGGGCTCTTCTGCTTCCTCCCACAGACTGAAAACATGCTTATTAGGTTGACTGGTGATTCTTAATGACCTTAAGTATGACAGTGAGTGTGGATGGTTGTCTGTGTCTCTTTGTGGCCTGTGAACATGGGCACCAAAAATGAATCAATGAAACAAGTTAGGCAGCATGTAATGCAAACCCCATTTATTAGTTATTCATCTCTTCCACCTCATTGTCTGCTTTTATGTGCATGCAGAATTTTCCTGTTACAGATAGACACGTTGTGAATATGATCATTAATTACGACTGAACCACAGAAAACCCTCCAAACAACTTAAACCACCTCTGTGAAGCTATTACCAACACCGCAAGTTATACATTTTAATGGCTGAAAGTTAAAAGTGATTGAAATGTTATTTTCTTGTAAACCTTTATTTAGTTGAGCTCACGGCTCTTTAACCTTCATTGCATTGATAAAAGTCTTTCCTGAAAAATTTGAAATTGTTTAAAGATGGTGCTAAAAACAAACTTGTATGTACTATTGCAAATCTTTGGCTCTCTTGACAATATGGTGGACTTGTTGATCACATATGTCACTGCTTAATTATCATACTGTCATTATCAATAAAAAATAATGGTGCTTATATTTCAGTTTTCTTTCACTGAGAAGCCTTTCGGCCTTTCTGAGTTCCTTGAGAGAGGAAACAAATGCCCTCGACTGAGGATTGAAAACTTGTTTAAAATTTTTAAAAACTAAAGACAATCGCTCAATTTCCCCCTTCAATACTCTTCAAAAGAGAAAAATCCTATAATTCATTTTTTTCTGGTGGAGCCAAGTGCAGGACTCGGTTAATCCCACTACAGCCCACTCCTGCTGGATTTCTAACCATTATAACACCCACTCCTGCAGGGTTTATGATCCGTCCCTGCCAGCAACAGCAACATGTGTGTCCAATCTATTCACACCCACATTCAATCTGACCACTTACACTGAATGCACAGAATACAAATGAATGCTCGTACAGTGTCAGCCTATGAGGATGTGACCTGTTTCAACTTAATTTATTTTAAACCAGCTGTCACGCTTGATGTGTGAAATGAGCATTTTAACGTGTACAAGCTGTGGCTATTAAAGAACACGTTCATGAAAATTTAACCACATGGATTGGCCACCCTGACTATTTAATATTAAAGGCTGTTTTTTCACAAATAACTTGTGTAGGTTTGTAATAAGGGATGTCTTTAATTCACTGCTAGCTACTGACTGAAGCACACACTAAGGCTCAGATGAACATGTGGCCACAAACTACCACAGCATCATGACATGACTCTCATGTTGCCACAAACTGTGGGGGCAGTGTTCTCAAAAAGCTGCATCCACTGCGTTGTTTCCAGGACGTTTTCGTAAAAGAAAGTTTGTTGTTATTGGCAGCTCAAAGAGATGTTTGTTGTGTACGTCTGTAAGATTTTGTGGAGGTGCACAGACAGAAAATCAGCTGTGTGGACCCCAGCTACAGGGCACAAGTAAACAAATGACATCAAGCTTACCACACAGACACATATGAACTCATAAAACAAGCCTCGTAACTACCTAAAGAGACCAGCGTGGCTTCCTGGCATTTAAGTAAAGTTACAGTGTAAATTATGGTTGTCAATTATCGTAATTTATGCTGCTTTGTTTGGCAAATTGTGTCAGTTTAACAAGAGGTTTCTTCTTTATTTATACTTTACTTGATAGTCAGTGTATGGATTTCAAACCTCCCTATACATTGATGTACACAGTTTATAAGATATAAACTAGAAAAGCACTGGGAGAGCGCAGACCTCTGCCAGCGCCACAGTCCTCGCCCATATTGTGATTTTGAGCATAAGTATTAGACCTACCTTTATTTCATCTGAATATTTAGATTCCTTGACCATGAAAACATGCACTAGCATTTGGATTCATAATGATATCTATTTTAGTTCTGTAGTTATTCACGAAAATCACATTTGTCGTCATGGCAGTTTTCCACTGATCTGAATCACTCCCAAAATCTAAACATTTGTTCCTTGTCCCACATGCCCTGATTATTTTTGGTGGAGTAATATGCGCAAATGGTAAAAGTTGTCCTATCTCGTCATGTTCTATTAGTTCAGTAGTTATTCACGAAAATCCCATTTGTCGTCATGGCGGTTTTCCACTGATCTGAATCACTCCCAAAATCTAAACATTTGTTCCTTGTCCCACATGCCCTGATTATTTTTGGTGGAGTAATAGGCGCAAATGGCAAAAGTTGTCCTATCTTGTCATGTTAAAGAGTCCTTTAAAATATTCCTGGATCCAGACGGTGATCCGGATGACTCCCAAAATCTAAACATTTATTCCTTGTCCCAATTCGGACATTTCCTGAAAACTTCATCGAAATTCGTCCATAACTTTTTGAGTTATGTTACTAACTGAGGAACAAACAAACAAATGCCAGCAATAACATGACCTCCTGAGCGGAGGCAATAATGACAGTATTGAGGATTTCTTTATTGAGACTGGTCTTATTAACAACTTTGGTTAATAAATATCTAGGCTGGTACCCCAAGGTGATTGATTGTGATCTCTTTATTTATTTTATGAATATTAAAAACCATCAAAACTGTTTTCTTCTGCCACTGACAGCATTAAGCATGAGCTTTAGCTTTTGGAACCTAGATTTTCAAAACTGTGCACCAGTGGAAACAAATGCATGGTTTGATTTATTCCTGATCCCATATTGTCATCAATCAGAGCTGTGGACATGCTGAGAGCAGGCAGATGATGAAGGAGACTTTCTTTATCAGACTGAGGTTTCACTGTACAGTAGAGCTGGTCAGTCCTCTGTTACCTGATCCTCCTTCTCCAAAAGTCCTCAGACCCGCACAGGCTTAGGAATAATTGCCTATACATGCATGGACTTTTGCTGAAAAGCTTTGTCCTGCCAACTGTGAGCAACTGTGACCTAAGGGTCTTCACTGGAATATGGTCAAGTTTGTTTCTTTGACTACAAAACTTGTATGAAAAGGAGGTTCATACATGCAGAAAAATGTTTAAAGCTAAAGAGAAATCAAAGCATCTGTTATGATTTAGATTTTGGTGGACCCCATCATCAACAAGATGATTCATCTCACAGGGCTACTCACTGATGAATTGAAAATAATCATGAATAAACGCACAGAAATCTAGTTAGAATAATCTAGTCCTAAACCTGTGTATTTGTCCTATGTATCTATTTTGTCAATCTCCAATTTTTACTGAGCAATGTGCAATGCAACTAGCACTAGATTATTGAAATATGCAATTGAGCATTAGGCAAACAAAATAGCACTTTATATTTTTTTGGGCAATTTACAATACAATAATGCACTTTATACTTTAGCACTCTGCACTTTAACCAGCCCTTGGCCTATGTTTTTTGATGATCAACTATGTTTGTATTGTTTCATATTGTTTTTTTGTCTTTGTCTTTGTTTTGTTTGGTCTTGTTTTGTTTTTATTGTGTATAAATGATTTGTACAACACCAACCTGCCAATGGGACTAGAGATGGAAATTAGCCACACGGCTATAATCTCACATGTTTACATTTATATGTTCATTAACATGTATTGTCCCATTTCTTTCTTTTAAAAATAAACAAATCTACAAATATGACCAATAGGACCTTAAGTCAAATTTGGTGACCAGTAAAGTTAAGCTGTGGTAAGAAATGCTCTGAAACTAAGAATGTTTTCCAGTGGGAAAAAGGTCACATATGAATACAGGGTTTTTACATGGAACAAAAAGAAAGTGGTATTGTGTGGAGCAGGTAGTGCACATGCTTCACAGCAAGAGGGTCACTAGTTCGAAACCCGGTCAAGGGCCTTTCTGTGGGAGGTTTGCATGTTCTTCCCTGGGGTTCACTCCGCGAACTTCGACTTCCTCCCACAGACCAAAAACATGCTCGTTAGGTTGACTGGTGTCTCCAAATTGCCCTGAGCGTGAGAGTGAATGGTTGTCTGTTTCTCTATGTGCCCTGTGATCAGCTGGTGTCCAGTTCAGGGTGTAGCCTGCCTCTCGCCCAGTGTCAGCTGGATTAAGCTCCAGCCCTCTGTGACCCTGTAAGGCAGAGGTGGGCAACTTTAATGACCAAGAGGGCCACATAAAACCATTTTTCCCAGCCTGAGGACCACATTGTTACGAATTTTCAGAAACTCTCGATGAGGAAAAAGAATGTTGGATAAACAACATATGAGAAAATAAATTTGTCACAAAATTAGAATACCAATATTCATATGTTACAAGTTATTATGCATAATCAAATGATCTTGACATAGAATTTAAGAATATTTAGCTAACATACATGGAATTAAAGCCAATGAAGCTATTTTCAAATCAATAAAATGATGAGTGTTTTTCAAGTTTTTAAAGCTCAAATATTTTGCTGCTGCCATTATACATTATAGTAATGAGTAATAATTGATATAATGTTCAAAGGCTTCAGGAAAGAGAATTAGAGACACTTATATAGCAAAGTAAGGTCATTAATAACTTACATTAGCCAATAAATATATCAGTCTAGATTATATATAATTATGTCTATTGGATATCTGAGTTTTCTTCATATTTACAACTGCTGGTTTTTGGGAATGAATGGCGGGCCACATTTATTGACGTGGAGGGCCGCACTTGGCCCCCTGGCCGCCACTTGCCCACCCCTGCTGTAAGGGATAAATGGTATAGATCAGGGGTGTCAAACTCAATTGTACATGGGGCCAAAACTCAAAACACATTTTAGGTCAAGGGCCGAAAAGGAAAAATATTTATTGAACACATTAAAACCAAACTTAAAAAAAATAAATAAATGTGAATAATTGGACACAAATACTGTTATTACAGAATAAAGAAACTGAAACTATAAATAACTGAAAAAGCTTTTGCTCTGCATAAAAATATCTCCTGTCAAAATAAAAAGTTGGAAATATGAACATGCAACAAAAAAACTGAAAATGTTATATAAAAATTATGCTTTTGTTCCCAATTGTCTGTTGTTCAGCAAGGCAGCTGTTGCACTGCATTATGGGATCTGTAGTTTGTGTGTTATCAGCACTGCATACCACAAGGCCATTAATAACAAAAACAAAAACTATATAAAACAATCTCGCAGGCCAGATATGAAATGCCCATCGGGCCGGATGTGGCCCCCGGGCCTTGAGTTTGACACATATGGTATAGATGGAGAGACAAAGAAAACTCAGAGAGCATAAGACTTCACCAAGATATTTACAGCATTGTCAGGTGAGTTATTGCAAAAAAAAAAAATGTGGAAAACTGCCCTGTCCCACACTATAAAAAATCATTTCAACAAGCAAAGAGGCACCATCAGTATGATCAATTATTTATCTGTAATGGTAGGAGATGAATTTAAATTTGAAATGCATAACAGATGCAGGTTTTGGGAAACTCTGTGGGGGAAATGCTGTAGCTCTTATGCATTACAAACCTTGGTTTTTAGGATCCTAATGAAAGGAAGAAAGGAAAAAGAAAAAAAAGGGGGTGGAGAGGGGTGCGTCATGTGAACACCTCTTCACACACAAGAAGAGTTGCGGTCCCGCTCTGAAATTTTGCTATATAGCATCACTTCAAAAGTTCCTGTATCCACATCCAGGTTCAGACCAGCTTGCTCTTTGCATTGTAGGTAACAATACCAGATGTAAACAGGTTTACTGAGGCAGAATGACATCCATGTGTTGTTACTGTAGATTCTGCTAATGTTTGCAACAAGCAAAGATGCACTAACAGATGCACTCTGTGGGGGAAATGCTGTAGCTCTGCGCATTACAAACTGTGTTCTGTTTAAAAACAGCCATTTTCTACAATTGACAACACAAATAACACATACAGAATTGCCAATACCCTCTGCTGTTTCCAATGTGGACTCTTAAATGTACAGGTATTTGTCAGCATAAGGCTATTGAGTGCAGTATTGAGTGGATCAATACGCTTTTGTCCACTGCAAGTTGCAGAGATTGCTCAAAACTGTTAATAATGGGATTATTACCAACTATTTTCAACAATAACCTCTCCCTCTGAAGGCTCTGATGAGTTTTGTTTGTTTGGGACTCCGGTAGAAACACTCACAATACCCACAGAAGACATGGCCTGTGTATAGGAGAACGGTCTTAGGGAAGAACAGACATGGCATGAACAGTTACGAGCAAATACTGTGAGACCTCAAATCATGTCTTAGCGTGAACAAGCCCAACTCTCTCCTCAGTCTCATCTCTGACTCTGACAACAGCAGGTATGTTTTAAATGAATGCAGGGATGGAAAGTTACTGATCACATTTTTACGAGCAATTGTAATTCACTAGCATTTGTGTATTTGTACCATTTAGGTAGATTAAAAAACAATCTGTTTTCTGGATTTTCTCTCCTTTTAAATCTGTCATGGTATGATATGATTTAATGCAATAACACAATTAAATGTAAAAAAAATACAGTATGTCTTTTGTTTTTTTACATTGTGGGTATCAGGGTGTCATAAAAAAGCTCTATACAAACCAAATGATTTTTTTCTAGCAGCCTCAGGTGAACAGGAAATGCCTTCGTGCAGCAGCAGCAGCAGTCCCAACACCACCACAGCTGGACTGGATTACATCCCCACATCCTAATACCATGTCCTCTTCACCAACCCATGACGTCACATCACTAGAAGGTACTCTGATCCGTCAAATAACTTCAGATGACCCTGTGTTCTGGCCAAAATTCATTGATGACAACACTCGTCAAATTGTGACAAAGGGACCTTTCCAAATCACAGACATGGACTTCCCTCAAAATCAGAAAACCCACCAAGGAGATGCACCAAAGAAAATTACATAATACCAATGAAAAATGGTAAAATATGTATATATATATATATATATAATATATATATATATATATATATATATATATATATATATATATATATATATATATATATATATATATATATATATATATATATATATATATATATATATATATATATATACAAATATATATATATATATATATATGCTCATGATTGGTGTATTCTGATACTTCAGATTCAGTATTCTGTTTCTGTTGCACACTCTTTAGAAAGCGGAAAAATGCTATAAGCACCACTGCCTACTGTGCATGGAAAAATTTAGCTCAGCACCTCAAAGATCATAAGTATTCAAAAACACATCGTGAGAACATAAGAAGCTGGCATGATCTACAGAAGAGGTTGCAAACTCAGAAAGCCATAGATCAAACCCACCAGAGTTTGATGCAGATTGAGATTAAGAATTGGAAAGGTATAATCAGAAGAGCAATTTCGATCATCTGCCATCTGGCTGAGCTCAATCAAGCTTTGAGGGGGACTTCAAATGTGCTCTATGACCATCACAATGGGAACTTCCTTGCATTAGAATTGATGGCACAGTTTGATCCAGTGCTAAACGAGCATGTCCAAAGCAAAGAAACAAAGGTACACTATTTAAGCGGAGTCACACAAAACGAAATTATAACACTGGATTAGAACACAATTTTCTGGAGGAAATAGCGAGAAGAGTGATTAAAGCAAAGTACTTTGCTTTAATCACTCATAAGGAACAACTTTCCATTGTTCTGAGAATTGTGAATCATCAGTTGAATCATCAGAGCATTTCTTTGGATTTTTGATGCTGAGGACACAACTGGAAAGGGTCTGACTGAAACTCTGCTTGAACATCTTCAGAGTCACGTTAACATTTCTGCCTGTCGTGGCCAGTCATATGATAATGGGAGCAATATGATGGGACAAAAGCAAGGAGTTCAGGCAAGAATTTTGCAGCAAAACAGCAAAGCATTGCGTGTCCCCTGCAGCAGCCACACCCTGAATCTAGTTGTGGCTGATGCTGCAAAGTCCTCAGTCCTGTCCATCTCTTTTTTTGTCTGCTGCAAAGACTCTACAATCTTTTCAGTTCATCTGTGCATCGCTGGGCAATTCTGAAGGACCATGTTAACCAACTTACTCTCAAACCTTTGTCAACAACAAGGTGGGAGGCTCGGACTGAAAGTGTGAAGGTGATGCGGTACCAGCTGCCACAGATTCTGCAAGCATTGTCAGCTCTTCAGACATTTGCATTGGAGAAGAAGGATTCTGAAACAATGTCCACTGCCAATGGTTTGCATGATGAGCTTAAGTCCTGGCGCTTCTTGTTGTTTACCATGATCTGGTACAATTTTTTGTTCCAGGTTAACCTTGTGAGTAAGCTGCTGCTAAGTCCAGATCTTTCTCTAGAAACACTGAAAGCAGAAACAGAGGGAGTGAGACAGGTACCTTCAAAATTGCAGGGACAGCGGGCTTGCTTCCTTTCAATCTGATGCAGTGGAAATTTCTGAAGAACTGGAAATCAAAAAGAAGCTTCCAGGGAAAAGGCAGAAAAAAGCAGCAAAACGATTTCAGCACGAGGGTGCTGAGGAAACTCTGTGCAGTCCAGTAGAGGCTTTCAGGAGGGGGTTCTTTCTTCCTTTAGTAGACACAGCCCTAAGAAGCCTGAGTGACCGGTTCTCAAAATGTAAACTGTCTGTGGTCTCTATAGTTTTCTGTTTTCAAAGAAAACATTCAAGAGGCAATAAAGAGTGGCAAGCTTCATTCAAGTTGCAGAACCCTGGAGCAAACAATGCATGACATTGAGGCTGATGATTTACAACTGGAGATACACTTTTCCTGACAGTGTCTCTTCCTGCCCAAACGACATGTTAAACTACATATACTGTGCAGTGAAAACCTTTTGGATTGGTACAGCAATCTTAGTATTGCATTGTGTCTCCTCTTGACTCTTCCTGTCTCTGTTGTCTTAGGTGAAAGGAGCTTTTCAGAATTAAAATTGATAAAATAAATACTTGAGATCAACCATGTGTCAACAGAGGCTCCCGGGACTACCCGGGACTGGCGCTGATCTCAATAGAACGTGATGTAAGACGCTCTTTGGACATGGAAGACATTATTAGTGCATTTGCACAAGTCAAGGCCTGCAAGCAAAAGTCTTAAAAAAAAATCCACCAGGATGTGGATGTGGTGTGGATATGGACCAAAGACCACTATTTTTTTTATTTTTTTACTTTTTTACTCTTTTACTTTTTACTTCTTTTTGCTTGATTGTGTTTTTGTCATTCATTCATTTGTGTTTGTTAAGTTATATTGTCTTTAAAGTTGTCTTGATAACTGAATTTCTGTTATTTAAAATAAAAGATTTCTTTATTGAATAATGTTCTTGGTGTTTTTGAGGCGGGCGGGAGGGCCCCAGTGGTCACTCTTGCTGAGGGCCCCCAAGGTGATGTGCACAACAAAAAGAAACAATGCGGCCGTCTGAAGTTGTATGTGGCCCTCTTGATAATCAAAGCTACCCACCTCTGCCTTGGACAGTGTGTCTTAGAGTCATTTGCACAGCTTTAGAGAATGCAAAGGCTCTGCAATCTTTCTGTAACTCATGCCCTGAATTAGTTTTCCCTCTTTAAAAAACTAAGCACTAAAATAATCCTTTAACACTCTGAAATCAGGTTTTTTGCCTGGAGGCATCTTCTCTTCTTTTAGCCCTTGGTAACATTTGTGTTGCAGCTATTTCTCCTTTTTATTTCGTGGTTTGAGAAAGTGATGCAATTTGTTCAATCCTCTAAACTTTCATCTGTCTGTAATGTTTCCTAAACTTTGCATCAAATTACTCTTTGATTTGAATCATTCATTTGATTGCACACTAAGTTTTCCCCTGAAATCAGCTAGTATTTACACCTTTGATCAAATTAGTCAGACAGCTAAAGCAGGAAATGTGCTAAAGTCAATAGGCGAGGATCTCACTACAAAGCCTTCCAAATCACCTGAGACGTGTGATCACAGGGAGACAGAAAACAAGCAAATCTTATCACTGCTGAAAAACAGCATGTTCTGTTTTAAACCTCGACAAATGAGAATACAGAGAGGAGGGGGGGTTTAGCTGGGATTACCGCAGATAAAGTGAGATATGGGATAAAGTTAGAAACACAACAGCACATTATCACACCCATCTCTGCGCTATGGGAAGCATAGAAGCAAGGGTGAATCTGAAGATAACATCACCAGGAGGTGTGATTTATTAACCATTTGGTTGCACAGTGGAGCAGGAAACACTTCATATCCAAGCCTGCAGCTGCTGAATGGAAGTCCAACAGGCTATTTGCTAAGCTGCATCATAACAAACCTCTGCCATCGCTACAGGTCTGGACACTAATTGATCCCACTAAAGGTGCATTATATGACTAGATGGGACCAAATGTAATCGACTTTCCACCTGCGCCTCCCTGACAATAGACCAGTCGGTTCTTACAGGTGTAGCTGGTTATTTTACTGATCCTAAACCCACACACACACCTGTCCTTTCATGCAGCACTAGCAGTGAAGCGACCATTTAGGGTATTCACCAACATTTTCTTTTGGTTTCATGTCTTTTCTCTCTCCCAAAACAGTAGAAACAAAAAGCCACCATTCTTTCGACAGTGCATGTAGTAATAAGGAAGAGACGGGCAGAGTTCACCAGACAATTGGACTCGAGTCATAGGACTCGGACTCGAGTCGACTCGAGCGGCTAATGAGACGACTTGCAACTCGTCTCGGACTCGGGAGGTAAAAACTCGGAACTCGACTCGATTTGGGAGATAAATACTTGAGACTCAGCTGGGACTCGGGAGAAAATATCTCCAGACTCGACCTGACTTGAGACAACATGATTCAGAAAATTTCACTCACTCAGGCTTTATATGAAGAGCCAGACAGGAGATATACGCCGCTGTTGATGCTCCATTCACAGTACACATGTCCGTCAACTATTATGGTCCCGCACACAACACAGCGCTACACACATATGTTCCTACCACACACCCGCTCCTGCTACAGTGATGATCAGTGGGCAGATAGCGCGGGACGCAGGCTTCAGCTGCTATGTCTTTTGTGCCCAAAGTTATTTTCTTTGCATATAAAGAATTTCACTCAGATGGAAAACGAAGATAGCCAAGTGTACGACCTGCAACGCTTCGATAAGCGAAAAAGAGGGCACAACATCGAACTTTATCACGTGCAAGTAAGTGAAAGGAAATCGGCCAAACGGCGTAGGATAAATGATTTTAAGTGTATTTTTTTAGCCCGCGTATATATATGTGTGTGTGTGTGTGTGTGGGGGGGGGGGGGGGTGCGTGCGTGCGTGTGTGTATGTTATACACACACGCTTATACACATAAGCGACTAACTACCTTTCACCTTGTGAAATCCTCTGCTATTGACTGAAAATGGGACTATTTAAATCCACTAGATCTGGGTTATCCAGGTGTGTCAGAATAAGATATCAGGAGTTCTCTCTTATTTTTTAGGTTCAGCAGTCAAAGTGAGTGCGTGCATGCAAATAACTGTTGCAAAATTGTTTGGATAAAAGTATTTTTTATATGAAACATGCCATTTCTTTAATGTAGCCTTTCTCCTCTACCAAGGTCTAAATAATCAGACATGCAATATCTTATTGGTAACTGACCAGCTTTATGCTGCATTAATCCAGGCAGACTAGTCTGATGTGGTTTTTTATGTTGACCTTGGGAACATAAGGTTTGTATCTTCAAGATAAAAAATCTGAGTCCTTTTTGGGTGGACTGGGGAACAAAGGTGAGGGACTTGATCTGTCATAACCTGTGACTCGACTTGACTTGACTTTACAAAACCTGTGACTCGACTCGACTCGACTTGCCCACAACAGAAAAAACTTGGGACTTGCTTGAGACTCGGATCAAATGACTCGAGACTTGCTTGGGACTCGGATCGGAGGGACTTGGGCAATTGTCTGGAGTTCCCCCACTGCTAATTAGCTTAGCTAAAAAACTGGGAGTCGATGGGAAATGGTAGCCAAAAGACGCCTCCGTTCAAATGCGCAAGCTTAAAGTGATATTCCGGGATGGAACAAGTTGGGTCCTATCACAAGGTTTAGGGCAGAAATTACCCCTACAGCAGTGTTTCTGTGCAGCAGAAGCCCAGGGCGTCGCACCAAACCCCCCTCTCTGCTCCTGGCCTGCTCGAATGCCGAGTTCCTCTGCAGTCAGACGGGGCCATATTTTACTTGACCAAAAACACAAATAAATGGACTCTCACCGAAAAATCTGATATCGGTCTGCATTCACGCTTTATTTAGAGAATTTTCAGCGCATTACTTTCACACAAAAAAAACACTAAATAAGGCTCTAGTTCTCATAGCGCCGTAAAACAGCCTCCGCTGCAGAGCCACAGCGCCGTTTTACGGCGCTGTGGCTCTGCTATGAGAACTAGAACCTTATTTAGCGGTATTTTTGTGTGAAAGTAACGCGCTGAAAATTCTCTAAATAAAGCGTGAATGCAGACCGATATCAGATTTTTCGGTGGGAGTCCGTTTATTTGTGTTTTTGGTCAGGTAAAATATTCTGGCTGACTTATGACTGATTTAAACCACTGACTTATAACCGGTCCTCAGTACATCATTTTTGTTTTGCATTACGCCAAGTCATGTCTCCCTCAGTGGTGACAAAACACTGAAACATTATCATAGTAGAGTTAAAAACACAAACAAACATGTCAAGTTAGTTAGTACTCACAACCCCATGCTGACTCTCGGTTTTGCCCTGGCTTTGTCCAAAGTCCATTTACTATCAGCCTTCTCTGCCTCAGTTTTTCTTTTCTTGCTCTGTTTAGCAGTATGAGCAGTTACCAGAAATTGGGGTAGCTTCTTTGTCATTCTCCAGCGTATTTGGATCACACTTACCTTGGTTATGTGTATTGAATTGGGGTCAGTGTACACTGGCAAAATGTATGAGCAGAAGGTGGGCAGAAAGGTTTAATAAATTCCCCGGTTTACTCCTACTGTAGACACTGGCTGTTTTTCGCTCTGTTTGAAGAACACATCAGGGATTGATTGCACGATGTACGACATAACAATTATGTAACCAGTATAACAAAAAGTGTATCTAAATCTGATTAGCAACCCTGTCTTTAATGGTCCTGTGTTCTTGTTGTGACTCTATTTTGTTGTTTTTTATAATAGGGTTTGTTAAATTATCTATTGTGCATACACCCTGCGGTTTTGTATCAATCAATCAATTCATCAAAATTTATTTATTATTTACAGACAGATGAATTAAATGAAGGATTTAAGACCCAAACCCACTCCACCCAGCCCTTGAACCCTCCCACACTGCAGTCTATACACACTGCTGATAAAAAGCACTATAAATAAAAGACAATAATAAAGCACACAGATGTGAGGAAACACCATCTTAAAGGTTTAAAAATGAGAAAACACTAGAGGTTAGGTTAAAGTGTAAAATTAAATATTCCATAAAATAAAATAAGAAAAAGGATTAGAAAAATAATAATAAAATAAATAGTATAATGAAATGAAGTTTTAAAACATTAGATAACGAGAAAATAACATAAGGAAAGATAGAAAATGTAAAAAAAAATAAAATGAGATAAAATAATTGAAAAAGTGGGCTTTTATTAGAATAAATTAAAACAATAAAAGGTAATTCAGGTAAAAGCTAAACTAAAAAGGTAGGTTTTGAGTTTGTCCTCAGAAGACAGATATTATGATGAGTATAACTTCTTAAAATACATCCCCATAACCTTACTCAACTTAAAGTACTAGTGAAGAATAAAACACTTAAAAAGTACAATTACACAAAACACAACTCAGCCTTATGTCTATATAATTTAATACTTTCTTATTTGTATTCCTACCTTGGTAATTTATCCAATTTTGCCCATTCTCTGTTTATATGAAGCATCCTGTACAGCCAACCGAATATATGTATGTCTTTTTTTAAAATTATATAAAGTGTGAATCTCGGTCTACAATTAGATAAGGAAACATGGTTAAAATGATCCAGGTTAATGCTACTCATTGGTTCCCAGTGTTTGAACCAATCTAATTGGCAGTGGGTGAGCTTTGGGTGTCTCTTTCTTGTAACGGCAGCACAGCTGAAAGAATGGTGTCTGTCTGGCTACCATGGACTCAGGAATGAGGCAAGACAAGACAAAAAAAAAGTTAGTGTTTCCCTTTAAAGAAGCTGGCTGCAGACACACAGTTCTTGCCTTTCCAACACACACAGGCTAACGCTTCAAGCACACTCAAACTAGCATGTCGGCATTTTGGACACATGTGTCCGTCAGCAGAGGAGAAGCAGACAGCCCACTCGTGCCTCTTTCTCTCTAAACTGACCTCTCTGATTGAGGCAGGTCTATCTATCCACTCCACTCCACTGCTTTCTCTTTCTTCCATCTATCTGCTCTGCAAGCACAGGGCATGTGTATACAAAAAATGAATACAAATTCTGGTGATACTTTGGTAACATTGGTTCAGGCATTATAAAAAAAGCCCCGGTATGAGTTTGGGGACCACTTTGTCAAGAAAAGACATCGGAGCGGTTACTTCAGTTGAGATGAATTTGCAGTTATTACCTCATGTTTGTCCGTCTGTCTGTGAACAAAATAACTAAAAAAAGTTACGGAAGGATTTTGACGACATTTTCAGGAAATGTTCAGCATGGGAAAAGGAACAAGTGATTTAATTTTGGTGTTGATCTGGATCCGCCATGACGAAAAATTAGATTTTGGTGAATAACTACTGAACTAAAATAGATATTGTTACAGCCCGGCTCATAAGGCTGCAACAAATAAAGGGGAGGACACAGAAGGCAACGTTTTAAGCCCTTTGTTAGGGCGTTTATTAATTAAACAATAAATTAAACTGTTATATTACTGGAGTCAGTAAATGGACGGTGTACTGTCGGTGCGTGTGTGTTTGTGAGAATCAGTAAGAAAACAGATGTATGTAAGTGTTGAAATGCGTGTAGGTGCACCAAAGTAATGTGGCTGCTGCGTGGCCGGCCGAAGGATGTCGGATGAGATCGAGAGAGAGCGAGGCCGCGGCGGAAGTCAGCCTTTTATAGTCCGGGAACACACTGGGCCCTAGTGATCCCCGTAACGTCCGCTGCTGCACCTCAAATAGAAAATGTTATATATTACCCAGTAAGGGACCATAACAGATATCATTATGAAACAAATTGCTAATGATATGTTTTCATGGTCAAGGAATCTAAATATTTACATGAAATAAAGGTAGGACTAATATTTATGGTAAAAATCACAATATGGGAGAGGATTGTGGTGCTGGCAGAGGTCTGCGCTCTCCGAGTGCTTTTCTAGTTTGTATATACCATAGATTAATATTGAATAATTCTGACTTATCAAATGAAAATGTATTAAAGGTTTTTATTTGAACCTAGCAGTGTAGCTGGATCTGTCAAAGTCATAGTCTGTATTAAAATAAACCTTGCCAAGCTCCAAGGCAGCATAGCCAAATCAGCATCCTTTCAAACGGGGAGAGATGGGAGCTATGAGCGAGTAAAATGTCAGTTTTCATTAGATTTACTGCAAATATTTGAGTTTAATGCTATTACACTGATGAGGCTCTCCCTGTTCTTCCACACATTGTTGCTTGCCGTCCTTTTGCTGTGTGTTTACAAGGGTTCCACCTCTGCTAGTTTGATGTCTGTGAATAACAGCAACGTGCATTATGCCAGCCATGTTCATCTAAGCTCTGACACAGACTATGTAAAGAATTAAATGGACAAGGGATTGTCTTCTGGCATGTCACAGCATGGTTTTATGGTTCTGTGGTCACCTAGTATGACATGTTGAATGTCATAACAGACAAACACAATCCCAAGATCTGACCAAGGTATAAGGTCAACGACTGCCTCTTTCCTTCGACTGCATTGACCTCATAATCTAGATGATTGTATATTCATCTTACAGCTCTATTAGCACATATAAAAGGCATGCTGTACATTTCATCATTGCTTGTAGTCTCCTCTCGCTTCACAGTGACCACAGTGGAAAGAAAAAGGTAGAGACATAAAGCTTTTTAAAAACACTTGATTTCCAAGGACGAGACCTCCACCCCGATATATTGAACATGCTGTAATGCTGCTTTTCCATGTGATGGTCAGAGCTGAGGACAAACACAGCAAGCAGTAATGATGATGATCTTTCCCCAAGTAGTAGAAATCAACAAAGGCCTCACCATGGCAACAAGAGCCAGAGGAGAGAAGGGAGTAGTTTTACTGTTCACTTTTTAAATGTTGAGTGCGTTAAAGAGCCCGTATTTTGTCTTCACTGCTAGAAGACAAAATATGGGCTGCTGGAGTGTGTTTAAAACTATTAATGTTCAAAACAGCCTTGTGGTTTTTACAAACAAAGGCTCCCCTGATCTTTGCTCTCAGAGTTCTTTGAGTGGGAGCTGCAAATGTGGTGACATCAAAAGTAGACTGGCCTGTAAACAAAGGCCAATGTCTTATATAGCCTATCTTCATTGAAAGTTTTTCTCAATGGAGGAAGATATTTCTACTCTCCTGATAGGTTTTAGTGAGAGTTCAGTGTAAGACAAAGCACAATTATGTCCTATACTCCTTTGCAGAAGTGTGTGCCTTCTACATCATCTGATTGGCCAATGATGAATGTGACTGACTGAAGAGGTGTCCAATAAGTTTACAAATATGCTCATGAAAGGGTCTGCCTTCCATGAACCCTTCTGTTAGGTTTCACCAAACATGGACATGGACATGGGAAACACCTCTGCTGCTTTCCAGTTGTGCTTGGACCTCAGAATTCCAGAGTTCCAAGTGGGAAATTTAAACTGGAACGCGACCCAAGGTAGGAATTATCTTCTAGGAACACAGGGGATTTTCACCACCTCTGAGTTGACAATCAATGATGGCTGCCTCCAGTGTAAACAGTTATTAAGCTCCTGTAATATACTGTTTATTTGCACTTATGACTAGTGTCAATGGCACTAAATCAGCTGTATACACAGTATTGTTCAACTTTTACTGTATTTATGAAAATGCTGCCATAGCGTTATTTACACTCTTCATTTGATATTTGTGAACTACAATGCAGGGCTTGCTAACAACAGCTAACAATAGCCTGGTAGAATGGGGAGTTTTTTCCAAGTTTGTAGCTGGAATGCTGATCACTCAGAGATGACACCACTCCCACCTCTCCCTTTCCTGTTCTTACTATCTGTCATGGCAAGCTACAACATTACAGCACTGACGAGAGGCAGATGGCCATGTTACGCAACATTTAATGGCAATCTATTAAATGCAATAAATCAACCTATTTTTCTTTACCCTCAGAGTAACCAAAGAAATTAGTCGTCGTGCATTTAAATATAAAGCTCCATCTGAGTGGAATAAGCTTCCTGATTCATTAAGACCTATCACATATTTTCACAGTCTCATTTATTCACTTATCTACAAATTCCTTGCTCTTGTCTTTGACTCTGCCCTTTATGTTGTATCGTTGCTCTTATGTCTGTGACCACTGACTGTATCTCGTTCTTTGCTATGTAGGACTAACTTAGCATTTGAGAGCAGAGAGTACGTCCTGTAAGGACCCCTTTGAAAATGAGATGGTTCACCTCAAGGGGCTATCCTTCTAAATAAATAAATAAAATGTTTTTTAAAAGATACAGTATAGTAGCATTCAGAAAATGTAATGAAATCTCTGCAGATGAGCAATAAGGCCAACTAATGTTGAATGCCCATGACAGTCAATCCCACAGGCAGCACTGCATTAAAAACGAACATCTTTATGAAGAAGATGTTACCATGTGGGCTTAGGAACACTTTAGAAAACCATTGTCAGTTATCACAGTTCATCAGAACATCTCCAAGTGCAATTTGAAACTCTACTGTGCAAAGCTGAAAATGATCTGTGGTCTGATGAGCCCACATTTCAGATGTTATTACAAATCACTGATGGTGTGTCCTCTGAGCTCAAGAGGGAAAGGACAATCCAGATAGTTAACAGTGCAAATGTTTAAAGCCAGCATGTAAGGTATGAGGGTGTGTTAGTGCACATGGCTGGGTTACTTGCATAAACTGTACGTGAAAGGTACATGCAGGCTTTAGAGCAACACATGCTGCCATCCAAGCGAGGTCTTTTGCAGGGACACCTCAAACAGCAAGACTTTGGAGCTAAAGAGTGCCAGTCTGGTCTGCTTGCAAAAAAGACCTGTCCCCCACATATTCAGTGGGGGATAAAAGACCCTGTATTGTTGAGCAACCGAAGTTGAACGTCAGCAAGAATGAGAAAAAATTCCACATACAAAGCTTCAACATTTAATGCCCAAAATTCTTACTGAGTGTTGTTAAAAGAAAAGGTGATGTAACACAGTGGTAAGCTCTCCCAGATTTTCTGGCACCAAATTTATTGTAAAACATCTTGAGGACTAAAAAAATACAACACATGATAATTATCTTTCCAACAGGGAAACAAAATATTTTAAATGAGTAAAACGACCTCTTATTGACGAACCTTATTCACAAACTTAAAACTTTGTCAGTGTATTATTCATCATAATCAAATTTGATAAAGCTGGTTAATTTCACTTCCTTAGCTTCATTTGAAGATGAGCTTGTACTGCACCACATTAAATTAAAGACTCCTGGTAGTGATTGTTTCTCTCATAGTGGAAGACAAAAGGTTTTTTTTTCTTGCTTGTAAAACCCTCAAATGTCCCAAACTGATCTTATACACCCCTCAGCGTACCACAAATCCAGTGAACAATACAATGAATACACTTATCTTTATGTCGGACAGAGCGGGCACTCTTTTTTTCAATGTACAGCCAGCATTAAGTATTCCAGCAGGAGTCTGTTTAACCAGCAGATTGAATAAGTCATTTTTCAGACCATTAAGCTCACAGTATGAGCACTTCTTCAAGCAAAAGCTCTTTCATTTAGAAACTGGGTCACTTCTTGTTACAGGACGCTAACACTAATAGCAGACCATTAGGCCACCATGTAACCACTGCTGTCTGTGCATTTTGAAAAAGCACCAATTAAAATTAAAGTATTCTGTTCTGTTTTTTTTTCTTTTGCTCTAAATTATGGACGTCCATGTCCTCTCTCCAAAGGGAAAAAGAAATCCTGTTTGCAGGCTACACTGTCACTTCTGCTAGACCCTTTCTTTTTGGGGGCTATTTTCCCATTAAAAACAATCACTAAAAGTTTTTGACTTTATGTAATGTGTCAGAAGAAATACATTTATCAAAGGTTCAACATTTGAACAAATCCCACATTCACTCAACAGTAAAAGAAACTTTATTCTAGAATTAAACTTCACTCATATCTAAATGATTTGAAATCACGGTCTCTGTTTCAACAGCATGAAGCACACGGCCCAGAGATGCCTGGCACACAGTGGTTTGGGATGTTCTAGCCTTTATTTTGCCACTTTGACAACGCAAACAGAATCTTTAGCTGTGTTCTAAATCGCTCACTTTCACGGATATAGTGCACTATATAGTGTGTTCACCATTTTGTAGTGTTGTTCGAATTCTCAGCAGTTAATTTCATCCATTATATAGTGCACTACAAAATACCAACAATGCACAGCAAAAATGAGTGTACATACGATGTACCCTATATTGTACTCCTGTATACCACAATACAATGCGGTCTTGTTTTTCCATAGAAGAAGAAGAGAAGGAAGGCTGTTAGGCGCTGCTTTCATTCATAAATGTAAAAAAAAAAACATTAAAGTAAAGTTTTAACCCGTTCGTAGCGTAGCTCTTTAACGTCTTTTAGCGGCTGTAAACAGCTTCAAAATTTGCTACTTATCCTCCCTAGTGCCCGGTTTGTTTATGTGAATTTTGGCACGTCCACTTCCGTCACAGGAATAACCAGCTCATCAGCTGACGCTACACTGTTTAAAAATTTCAGCGTAGTGTCCGAAATGTTGTTTGGTCATTCCCTATGTAGTCCACTATTTCATTTACACTACATAGGGGATAGTGAATGAGTGAATGAGTGGACGATTTCGAACACAGCATTGGTCACGCTCTGCCTTTTCCAGGAAGTAATCCTTTCCAAGTCCGTGGCAACTGTTGCTATGTTAGACAACATCTGCCAAACCTCTCTCATATTTAAAACTAATGAATATAACTCATGCTTTGCCCAGCTTTTACTGATCCATCCACACTACCTGCTGCTCCCACTTAGTCACCCACTCTTTATGAAATTTAATACATTTGTTTTTTTCCTAAATCAGTCCAAGGTGAAAGAGGAAAGACAAAACTAGAAAAGCACTCGGAGAGCACAGACTTCCGCCAGCGCCACAGTCCTCACCCATATTTAGATTTTCACCATAAATATTAGTCCTACTTTATTTCATCTACAAAACCCAAAACCAGTGAAGTTGGCATGTTGTGTAAATTGTGAATAAAAACAGAATACAATGATTTGCAAATCCCTTTCAACTTATATTCAATTGAATACACAGCAAAGACAAGATAACGTTCAAACTGGTAAACTTTGTTATTTTTTGCAGATATTAGCTCATTTGGAATTTTATGCCTGCAACATGTTTCAAAAAAGCTGACACAAGTGGCAAGAAAGACTGAGAAAGTTGAGGAATGCTCATCAGACACTTATTTGGAACATCCCACAGGTGAACAGGCTAATTGGGAACAGGTGGGTGCCATGATTGGGTATAAAAGCAGCTTCCCTGAAATGCTCAGTCATTCACAAACAAGGATGGGGCGAGGGTCACCACTTTGTGAACAAATACGTGAGCAAATTGTCCAACAGTTTAAGAACAGCATTTCTCAACCAGCTATTGCAAGGAATTTAGGGATTTTATCATCTACGGTCCGTAATATCATCAAAAGGTTCAGAGAATCTGGAGAAATTACTGCACGTAAGCGGCAAGGCCAAAAACCAACATTGAATGCCCGTGACCTTCGATCCAGGCAGTACTGCATCAAAAACTGGCATCACTGTAAAGGATATCACCACATGGGCTCAGGAACACTTCAGAAAACCACTGTCAGTAACTACAGTTCTTCGCTACATCTGTAAGTGCAAGTTAAAACTCTACTATGCAAAGTTAAAGCCATTTATCAACAACACCCAGAAACACCGCCGGCTTCGCTGGGCCCGAGCTCATCTAAGATGGACTGATGCAAAGTGGAAAAGTGTTCTGTGGTCTGACGAGTCCACATTTCAAATTGTTTTTGGAAACTGTGGTCGTTGTGTCCTCCAGACCAAAGAGGAAAAGAACCAGCGAGACTGTTAAAGGCGCAAAGTTCAAAAGCCAGCATCTGTGATGGTATGGGGGTGTATTAGTGCCCAAGGCATGGGTAACTTACACATCTGTGAAGGCACCATTAATGCTGAAAGGTACATACAGGTTTTGGAGCAACATATGTTGCCATCCAAGCAACGTCTTTTTCATGGACGCCCCTGCTTATTTCAGCAAGAGAATGCCAAGCCACATTCTGCACGTGTTACAACAGCGTGGCTTCGAAGTAAAAGAGTGCAGGTACTAGACTGGCCTGTAGTCCAGACCTGTCCCCCATTGAAAATGTGTGGCACATTATGAAGCGTAAAATACAACAACAGAGACACTGGACTGTTGAACAACTTAAGCTGTACATCAAGCAAGAATGGGAAAGAATTTCACCTGAAAAGCTTCAAAAATTGGTCTCCTCAGTTCCCAAACGTTTACTGAGTGTTGTTAAAAGGAAAGGCGATGTAACACAGTGGTAAAAATGCCCCTGTGCCAACTTTTTTGCAATGTGTTGCTGCCATTAAATTCTAAGTTGATGATTATTTGCAAAAGAAAATTAAGTTTCTCAGTTTGAACGTTAAGTATCTTGTCTTTGCTGTGTATTCAATTGAATATAAGTTGAAATGGATTTGCAAATCATTGTATTCTGTTTTTATTTACGATTTACACAACGTGCCAACTTCACTGGTTTTGGGTTTTGTAAATATTTTGATTCCTTGACCATGAAAACATTTCATTAGCAATATGATTAACAATAATATCTATTTTAGTTACGTAGTTATTCACGAAAATCACATTTTTCCTAATGGCGGTTTTCTTCTGGATCTAGCTCCAAAGTTTTTGAAGATACAGCAAATCCAATTGAAAACTCCAGATTCCACAGAATCTTGGCTACATGTTGACGTTTGTTACAAGTCTGTGCCTTTATCTGTTCCCTTGTTATGATGAAAATTTTAAAGATTTTTTTTTCCCACATGCCCTGACTATTTTTGTGCAAATGGTACAAGTGGTCCTATCTCGCAATATTAAAGAATCCTTTAAAATGTTCCTGGATCCAGACGGTGATCCTGATCACTCCCAAAATCTAATCATATGGTCCTTGTCCCAATCCGGACATTTCCTGAAATTTCATTGAAATCCGTCCATAACTTTTTGAATTATGTTGCTAACAGAAAAACAAACATACAAAAAAATCAAACAAACAGACGCCAGCAATAACTTAACCTCCTTGGAGGGTAACTACAGCATGGTGAATGATGAATGACTATGGCTGGCTGTCAATTCCAATAAAATGCTTTTTATTATTCCTGCAAAATATTTGTAAAGACCAAATTTCATCACTAGTAAAATGTTTCCTCTTACCTTTAGATATAGATCACTTTGCTTTCTGATTTCCAATGCTTAAGATCAAAAATAAGGTGAAACAGTTTTTAACAACACATTAACACATTAATAACACATCAATGCATTCTGTTTGCTTCTCTGCTCTAACATGGAAACTCCGCTAATCAATATCGTATTATTGCCCAACATGTCAGTTTCAGGCTCCACTGCTCGATTAATTTACTTCTTCTGCACCATCTGACGTTCAATTTTCAGATCACTCATCAACATTTTTACTATGAAAACAGCCTTTACTTTTGGTTTCAACAACCTTGTGCCTTAGAAACTTAAAAGAGGAAATAACAGAGTGTTCTTGTTTTTAAGAGCTCATTCAGTTATGCAGTAAGATATATTCACACTTTTGAATTTTACATTATTGTATGCGCCATAATAACTTTACCTGACAAGCCAGATGGACAGCTCCATATATCTGCCACAGAAATATTTCACTAGTCCATCTGGGTAGGAGCCCTTTAAATTTGTTTTCAGGGGCAGAATGTTTAAAAAAAACACAAGCTTGTGATTGGACAATCGTTTTGCTCGTCACATTCATCACAGACCAATCCACATCAAGCAGGGTTGCCTCCTATAATGAAGCAATGTTTTCATTGAATTTGTCTTTTTTTTTTCTTTTATATATACATTTTATTTTATTATTTTGTTTATATTGGTTGCTGATGCTGCTCAGTGATTTTTGAAGACTGTATGATGCAAAATGTGCCTGTTTGTTACTTGAAATGGCTGAATAAAGAATTGAAAAACAAATGTAGCATACATAGCGGCTAAATTAGCTGCTAACAGCTAACAACAGTTAAAGACCGTTAGCTGTTAGCCTCTAACTTAGCTGCTAACAGCTAACGGCCTTATACTATCGTCTTACACTAAATCATACCACACAGATGATTCATTTAACTCTTATATGTGACATGAACCTCGTCAAAGACAATCCCTACAAGTAAACTTCTGAGGAGGGCAGATTTCGCCAAGTTTTACCAAGCATCTATGAGGACAATAAGCTAATCGGCAATTCAGTTCTCAAATTCCAGTTTTCAGCTTCCAGTTGTCGTCACGTCCGCATTCTACAGCTCCCACCTCTCTTCCCTGATTGGGTCGTTAAGAATTCAGCCGAGTGACTTCATTGGACGACGGAGGCTTGCAAGACAGAGCTGCAGGATTTCAGAATCAGGCAGGTCTGTCTGCTCTGCAAGGCTAATAATAACTGTCCTAGACAATTAATGAAATAGTATATTTTCAAAACTAGAGGAATTAAAACACAAAACAACAACACTTATATGAATGTTGATGTAAAAATGAGTTAAATCATGCCTACTTCATGGGCTAATTAAGTTGTTTTGTTACTTTGGAATCACTGCTGTTAAACTGAGTCACAGTGTCACTGGAAAAACAAGTGATCATGTATGCTTTTGTACCTAAAAAAATGTAAAAAAAAAAACAAAAAAAAACATTTTTGTGAGTGTCAACAGTGGAGCATTACTTTGTCAAATTTTTATAAGTATGGCTTCAATCCTGCTCTGTTGTAAAGTGTCTTGAGATAACTCTTGTCATGAATTGGGGCCATACAGATTGATTGATTCAGCCAATCAGAGAGCAACCTCCAGTGTCAAACATGGATGCCCTGTAGTACCATCAATGTCCACTTGAGGCTGACTGCAGAAACCTGACATCCAAATAACTGTGCGCAAAATAATAAAATCATAGATAACTAATAATAATAGAGAAAAAAACAAAAAATTACATGGCCTTCTGCATGAGGCATTACTGCTGAATGTGGACTCCTAAGTTTCCTGCTGCTGAAAACATCAACATCAAAAACCAGATAAAATGAAATAATTACTATTTGAAATTATATTTGTATTGAGTTCAATAGATGTGATGATTTTTCTTTTTTTCATTCCTTTCCTCCTTCAACTGTATTTTTACTCTAATTACCAGAAGCCTTGGAAATGTCTGTTGTACACACAAAACTTTATTGTGGATCAAGGTCAGTAAGGAGTCACGTAATAGAAGAACGGAAAGGCCTCAGATCCTGTCACATCTGACCAAAGAGTCTATGTTTGCATGTTTAACCCTTTTCAGAGTGGCTAATTTAGCAAGTAGAGCAAGTATAGTGTGAGGGCTGTCTTTCCATTTGCAGTACTGCAGTTCTTTAGCATCTGCTAAAGCTACAGCCTGCCATTTACTGTTCTATAGGTGTTCTGATCCAGACAACATTTTCAGAAGACAAACTGCAAAGGTTGTGGTTTATAGAAAATAAACTTGAGAGAGTTTATTCTTTATAAATAAAAATAAACTTGTTTACTGAAACCTTTGGGAATTGTGTTACCCAGAGCCCTTCACAGATTGTTCAAACACAGTTGCCCTCATAAACATCTGCTGTATGGTCCCAGAAGTGTCAGTAAACTAAGTTGGTGTTGATGCTTGAGGGCGCCGGTGATCCCATGAAGTTTGGAGGTTTGGAGTTTGGAAGTGACAATATAAACACATCCTTCTCATCCAAGCTCACATCTCCTCTCAACATCTTCACAACAAAATCTCTGACTTTGTTTCTGACTAACATTACTTGCAACCGGCGCGAAGAGAGTGGGTAGAATCAATCAAACCTTGAATAAAGAGCTTTCTGGATGAAACAACAGAAAGGCAATTTTTCAACATGGAGGTAGTAGCTCAGGACTGTATAGTATAACCCAATCCTCCTTAAAGGTGCTATGAGGAGAATCTATTTCCGGCGACATAAAGACTCTGCTACCCATGAGCACGTGCGGCGACTGTTGTAAAGACGTGAAGTTGTGATGCTAATGAATGCAGCTCGGACCTTCGTCAGAACTCTGCATTGCTTTACAACTTCTTTTTTCAACAACTTACAGGATGCAAAGCGACGAGGTAATGTATCTCTGTCTAGTTATGTAGCGGTAGTTTTTGATGTGTGACAACAAGCAATTTTTGGAAAAGTTAGTATTGTAGTTTTGTAGCCAGCTATATATCGCTACTTGCAGCCCGGTGCTCTAAGACGTGTCCGAATAATATAAATTTGCACTAGTCATTATTGTCTTGTTACCAAAGTTGAGTATCCAGGCCAGTCCAGCCCTGTCCAACTCGACCGTGAAGCTGAAGAATAGCATTTACAGATAACCTATTTTGATGCTATAAACGTATCATAGCAACGTATCTTAAAGTGTGTATCTCGATCAGGCATATATCTAAAAGTGAGACTTTTTTGGAATTACTTCGAAACATCTCATAGCATCTTTAAATTGATGTATACTGGCTCTTTTCAGAAAATACAGAAATGTAGCTTCACATCTTTTCATCCAAAACCAAGAGCAGGAAATCAAAGATTCCAGTCTGCTATCGTTAGAGAGGCAAAGCTGCAAAAGGACAGAAAATTAATGAGCAATTTGTAAAGCAGTTTCTGCCGTGGATGCAAAGGCTTATTTTAAACATGAGATGATGGCGGATAAACTCATCAAGGCTGTGGTAGTAGGGAAAGTGTGGGGGTGGGGGACATGTAGCCCAGGGATGTCTCATTAGAGGACAGTGGAGGACGGTGTTTGAACCAAAATCTGACCCAGGAGGCTGTGAAAATCAGAGGCGGAGGTGCTCTCTCATTAAAGAGAGATGGTCACACCCACACACACATAGAGGAATATATAGGGTGCCATGAGATTCATCAGGAAAAAGCAGGGATGAGTGGAAAATGGGGCATACAGGAAGGAAAGGGATGATGTGGGAGAAGGAAGATGTCTGTAAAAACAGGATACGAAGTATGAATTAACGCCCAAACAATGCCCCCGAACATTTAACAAATATGATGATCACTGTTAGCTTGCATTGATCTTTTCCAGGACTTGTTTGGTATGTTTGCAGACAACATTGTAGATGGTCTACAGCAGGCAGTGGTGTGCACATGTGGGAGGGGGGCTCTTATGCTACGGCCACACCGGACGCAAATTCGCAAAGAAGTGCATTGAGATTACATACAAAGTCAATGAAAAGACGCGTTTGGAAGCAGATTCGCCCCGGGCCTTTGCTGGGCGCATATGAAGCGTCCGGCGCATTTGGGGCATCAAACGCCTCTTCTCAAGTTGAAAATATTGAACTTTCGACGCAAATTGGCAGCCAATCAGCGATGACATTCCCCCCCGACGTCATTGATTTGAGGTCGTGTGACGCTCCGGCCACCTGCTTCGGTTCAAACCCCGCTGAAAGATGGAGGAGAGGTTGATCTGTGCTGTTTGCCATCATCTGGAGCTACACGTTTCGACGTGTGTACTCTACAGAGACCGGAACAAAAAGGAGCAGGCTTGGGTAAAAGTCGCTGAGGAGACAGGTTTTAAAGGTAAGTTCTGTAAATATTCGTTTCCAGCTGGATTTGCCTGCGTGGGTCATCACTGAGTCTGACAAGCTCCGCCTCTCTACTGCGCCTGCACATTGACGCGCGTCGCCCCTCAGCTTGTCAAAAAGGTCCAGCGTCCAGCTTCAGGCGATACGCGCAGGGTGTCACCGGTACTACGAGCATTTAAATTCGCCAATTCGCGTCCAGTGTGGTCGTAGCATTAGTGGTGCCCCTTGGGAGACAAAACGTGCCCTACATTACCCCCTTAGGAGACAAAAAGCACAGTACAGTGCCCCCTTGGGAGACAAAACACCCTCACACAGCTGCTTGAAAGCAAGGATGGGGTGAGTTTCCTCATTTTGAGAACAATTGTAACTGGGAACTATTGTAAGCAAATAGTCCCACAGTTTAAGAACAATGTTTCCCAGTATACAATGACAAGGAAATCTATAGGATTTTTATCATCTCCTATCCATAATATCATTAGAAAATTCAAAGATTCAGCTTAAAGCACTGAAAGCCTGTAAACTTCAATCCCTCAGGTGGTGCTGCAGGAAAACCAATATTATTCTGTAAAATATGTTACCACAGGGAACTCAGGAAAACTTTGAAAACCTGAGTTAGTTATCACCGTTCTTCACTACATTTACAAGTGCAAGGTAAAACTCTACCATGTGAAGCCAAAGCCATTTATCAACAACAGAAACGCCTCCAGCTTCTCTGAGCTCATCTGAGAGGAACTGACACAAAGTGGAAACGTCTTCTGTGGTCTGAGGAGTCCACATTTCAGACTGTTTTTGGAAACTGTGGACATGTCCTCCGGACTTAAGTGGAAAAAGACCATCCAGACTGTAATCTGAGCAGAGTTAAAGAGCCAGCATCTGTGATGGTATGAGGGTTTGTTAGTGCCAAAGGCATGGTTAACTTGCACATCTGTGAAGGCAATAACCATAGTTTTTGAGCTACACATGCTGCCATTCAGTTGACACCTTTTTTTAGGGATGTCCCTGATTGTTTCAGCAAGACATTGTCAAGCCACATTCTGCACATGTTACAACAGCATGGCTTCGTAGTAAAAGAGTGCAGATACCAGACTGGCCTTGTACCTGTCTCCTTCTGAAAATATGTGGTGCATTATGAAGCACAAAGTAAAACAAAGAGCCCGGACTGTTCAGTAACTCAAGTTTTACATCAAGCAATAATGGAAAATAATTCTACCAACAAAGCATCAACAATTAGTGTCTTCAGTTCAAAAATCCTTACTGGGTGCTGTTAAAAGTAAAGGTGATGTTACAAAGTGGTAAACATGCCCCTTTCCCGTCTTTTTTGGACATGTTTCAGGCATCAAATTAAAAAAAAATCTGCCTCTTTTGGAGTGTATTCAATTGCATATAGGTCAAAAATGATTTGCAAATCATTGTTTTCTGTCCTTCCTTACATTTTCTTTGAAACCAGGGTTTTTAATTTATTTTTTGAATAAATTAAACTAGTTAAAACATAATGACCGTAGCCTTCAGCAGAGGGAAGCTTCCCTTGCCCCCTTGGGGTTATTTTATCAGCATGTAGCATCATATAAAAGATGAATAAACAGCAGTCTGGCAGGCAGACATTGAAATCAATAGAACCTCAGCTGAAATCTTAGTCAGGACTGATTTAATTATATTTAAGGAGCTTTAAATGCCAGTGAACACAATAATTTTTAAGTTTTAAAAATTACCATTTTGATTAGAATGTTGCTCTTGAGAATAATTACCACTTGAGAAAAGTCTTGAAGCAATTTAATTACAGACATTCACAGCATGTTTTCTGTTGCTTGTTCTTTTCAAATTATTCCTATTTGTGTTTGAACTCAATTAAAATCAAGCCTCTTTGTGTCTTCAAGCCACGTGTCTTTCAGCTGTGAACGTGAGCGTAAAACATTTACGTCATAGGACGTTTGTCAAGGTCTGTTTCTGAAAGCTCAGGGACACTTTGTGAAAGGTTTGTACGTCTTCAAACGTAGCTCAATTTACATGTTGTAGAAGTGAATGCATGACA
Source organism: Scarus forsteni (assembly GCA_036419115.1). Taxonomy (NCBI): domain Eukaryota; kingdom Metazoa; phylum Chordata; class Actinopteri; order Labriformes; family Labridae; genus Scarus; species Scarus forsteni. The sequence goes on along the minus strand of JAZDUH010000147.1, from coordinate 987,569 downwards.
CCTTGGCATTTGTTGACTCATTTCTGCACATCTGTCCAGGCCTTGTCCACCAGGTGTTCTCCCTTGAGAGAGGACCCTGGTTTACATCTCATCTGCTCATCCTATTGGTGACTCAGAATTTGGATGAAAATTAATTTGGAAGTCCAAAAGGCAGAGCAAACATGCTCCTCATCAACACACCCGCATTACAGCTCAGATATCCAACTTTGATTAAAGCCAGAGGTAAACACACAGCTGACCTGCAGCCAATTACAGCTCTGACATCACTTTGAGGTTGTCCGCAGGTCAAACTTAAAATTGCTGTTTCTCTGCTACAGGCAAAGAAAAGGGAAGATGAAAGAACATTCTGACAGGGATAACTTGACATGGAGAGGAAAAAAACGTTGGGAATACAGAGATAAAACAGCAAAGGGGCTTGCAATAGTGCATAGATAAGTAATAATAGGTCAAAGGAATTAAAAAGACGAATGACTGAAAGAGTATAACGCTCCAGTCAGGTGAGCATCACAAAGTGGGCAAACTGCAGACATCATTTGTATGGCAAACATTCACGGTGCTTAAAAAGTGAATGAACATGACATTTGCACGCAGAGGTGTGTTTATCTGAAAATGAGAAGCAGTCAGGCACAAAGCTGATGTCTCCAAATTTGAGGAAAGAGAAATTAACTGTGCTATAAACATCCCCACACCTTGTCTGAAGTCTTAAGTCTGTGACCAAGGTTGTTTCTACCATTTTGGAGACACATCAGGGAGACTGGCACTCATCTACGAGATCAAAACACACACTTCAATTAGCTTGTTCCACCCACAATCATGACTTTAGCCCATGTTACAACCAAAAACACATACAGATTACAGATTTTCTCAAAACACAGAGCTTTTTCTATGACATTTATATGCACACAAAGGAATTTCACTGATAGTTATGCTCACAGATAATAAAACAGGCTGTGCAGTGGACTTAAACACTAAACCTTATACATACAGTAGGAAAGTGCCAAAATAGAAAATCAGACAATACACCTCTTAAAGCAAATAGTTTTTGGCTCAAAATAGTACATCAAAGACAGAAGCCCCCCAAACAACTGTTTGATTATCCCAGGAACCTCGGGGACTCTGCTGATGCCAATCAGTGGATGCTGCCATACTATCAACCTAAGTACAGATCAACCAACTCACAGACAAAAGAGGTGGAGTAAGCCATCTGACCAATGGAGACTCAACAAGGACACCCAAACAACGATTGGCCTCATTTTCTACTCACCCTCCTTGCTGAACAACACTGTGGAAGTGGTTTGGAACATCTAGGATGCGGCGGAGAATCTGGGGGTATCCTCGCTGTCCACGCAAATATTGATATCATGACTTGGTCAGAGCCTGAACAAACAGTGTCATGTAAAGAAGTCACAAAAAGTCGGCAATATTCCCCCGCCTGCTAGAGTGGCTGTAATCCAAGTGTCCTGGTAGTGAGGCACCTGTAAGAGGACATCATACTGCAAAAGTAGTACTGTTTAGGCTATAAACATTTAGCACATGTCATTTCGAGTAAATGGTACTTTATACCGCTTCAAACACTTGGATTACAGCGCACGAAAGCAGTATGGAGGAATATTGCCGACTTTTTCGTGGACTTCAGGGATTCTTGCCATTAATTTTGCACGGGTGCCCTTATCTGAGGCGGATGATCACGCCGTGGACAAGCGCAGTATCGCGCTCTGCAGCCGTGGGAGGCGTGGAACCTAGATGTTCCAAAACTACTTCCACATTCTGCTTGAGCAGGCCATGGGCAGCAGGAAGAAATGAGGTCAGCAGAATGGATTCGTTGTTTCTGGCTGCAAGTGTTCCTTTAAGGACACTGAAAAATTCCGCGTGGGCGAAAGATTGTAGAAAAATGCATTACCCTATACACTTACATTTAGTGGAGGTTACAGCAGAATTTCAGGAGCAGGATCACACCTCAACCACGCCTGTTCCTGTGTTCATATAAATTCTAACCTTACCACTTCCTCCCTTTGTTGCACTCGCTCAATGCACCCCCTACCACTCACCCCTTTCTTTAAACTTTCTTCCTTCCTTCTTTCCATAGGGGCTTATAAAGGGGGTTCATTGTGGCTGGGGGCCTCTCTGGATTCCCAAGAAGTATCCCCAAACCGTTATCGGATTCACATATCTGCTATGTTGGTTAATATCCACTGTACGTAATAAATAATTGTCAAATTCATCCTGTTGATGGTGTGGTCCTTACTCGTGAAATGAGTTTTAAGATCTGTGCTAGGCTAAAGGCACCTACATGGAGATCACTTACTCCCCTGCTGTAGTCAGTTTAGACCCTCAAAAACATTGCTGTGATCCAAATTCACTTGTGTTAAATGAAGACTTAGCTATGTCCTTTTTCAATCATGTAAGAGCTAATGTTGGTTTTACTGCTGAGGTAAAATCAAGCATAAAGAATGACTCCAGAGCTCACTGTGTTGTTTTCAGTCGTTCAAGTATATTGTGAGATTTTTTTTTCTTAATAGTTTCTCAATAAAAAGATTTCTTGAGGTTGCTTTTGAAACATGAGTGGATGGAGTTCTACAGAAATCAGTCACTGGATGAAAGGACAGTTTCCTCAGTAGAACAAATTGCCATAACTTAGCATTTTACTATGCATATTGAAATAAAGGATAATGGCTGAGCTACAAAATACTCTCTCATTAAAATTAATCTATTATGGTTGAGAGGAGTCTTAATTTTCCTCTGGATTTAATTATAGAAAGGTGGATGAAAATAGCATGAAACAATTACATCCATATTTAAATCTAATTAATCTGAGGAAGCTGTTTATTATTTTCATGTTTGTTTAGACTGTTATCACTGGAGGGGTGGACCATCCTTCACTGTCAGAGCTGAACACATGTTCTCTGGTAATTAATGATTATAATATTTTTTTAATTTAACTTAGTCATACTTAAAATAACAATGACTGACCTTTAACTGTCATCATATGTGTTGTTGTAATTTGTAGTATTTTCACTTGCAGGCTGAAATTTTGTGGGCTTTTCCCGCACAGATGTACATAATGATAAAACTGAAGGGCACTATAGGTTATTATAACAATGTCAAAAACATTCATATGATCTGTGACATTCAAGATTAGAGAATTTTAATCATTACAAATGAGTCGTTTTCCTTGTTAATGCTCAAAGTCAGCCATTATCCTTGGTACCAGTTTTCTTCTACACTAAAACAGAGGCTTTGTTTTGTTGAGCTATTTACAAGTATGTCTGCGGTGGCTTGCGTATGCACCCTGCGGTTTAGTTTCTCATTTTTTCTTTTGAAAAATATGAGGGGCTAATGGTAGTCTAAAAATGGATAAAGTAATATAACACGGTAAAAAGGTCACAAGAAGCAGACAGGAACGTTAAGGGTTGCTAAAGTGTTTATTTGATGACTTAGGCAGAGGCAGGCTAATGCTACCCATTGACTCCCACTGTTTGAGCTAAGCTAATTAGCAGTGTGAATATGCTTGTCATGGGCTTGAGAGTGAGGCAAAATATAAAAAAAGGCATTTCTCTTTCAGGAGGGGGCTGTTTGGAGAACAATTGTGTAAGGGAGGAGGAAGGAGAGCTGCTCTCTCTCCGGGCCCGTACAAATTTCTAAATTTTTAATTGCCTTTAAATATAAACTCAAGCTTGACAAGGGAATCCAGACAGTGTTTTAATTGCAGGCTTGTTGAAGCATGGCATAAACCTGCAGATAAACTTCTTAATCTTATGTGTCCCTTTTATGTTTCAAGTCTTTCCCATTTCATAACTGAATATTTCATCAGAAAGAGGAATACTTGGTAAATTCACATAAGCCCTACAAGTGTTCCAGCAGTTTGGCGAATCAAAATTCCTTTCTGCTGGAGAAACCTTTATCCTTTTTTTTTCATTCTGAGGGGTTCAGAATCGGACAGCCATGAGGGAATAACGCTTTGGTGGAGACAGATGCCAGCGAGACAGGCTAGACTTGCCCTGGGTTATCCCAGCCACCTGCTGTCCTTAGATTCTGTTCCAAGGAGGTCTACACATCCTCTGCTGTCCTGGAGGTCAGGGATTAGACAGACTGTGTCCAGGCGTGCCAAGTTCGTGGCCGGAGGGGATGGACATTCTGCCAAGGTGTAGATGACCCTCTGTTCAATGCTGGTTGAACACAGAGCAGCTCCATGAGACTGTTTTATTTGATGAAACTGTAGGAGAAATTCAGAGAAGGGAAGAGAGTCTCTAAAATATTATATCCCCATGGACTAAACTTATTGCTTTGAGGTTTTGCAGGAAAGTAAACATAAAAAAATATATTCTTAGTCTTTTAAGTGTTGGTACAATTATTTATTGATGGTTTTGTTGACTGCTTGCATAAAATTTGTTCCAGACTGAGTTATTATAACCTGAGGTCCAACTGGTCACTCCAGAGAATGCACTCACTGTTGTTTTTAAGGTTATTACCTCCACCATGGAGGTTATGTTACTGCCAGTGTCTGTTTTTTTTTTTTTTTTTGTCTGTTTGTTCATTTGTTTGTTTCTGTGTTAGCAACATAACTCAAAAAGTTATAGATGGATTTTGATGAAATTTTAAGGAAATGTCTGGATTGAGACAAGGAACAAATGATGACATGTTGGGAGTGATCCGGATCAGCGTAAAACCATCATGACGAAAAATGTGATTTTCCCTAATAACTACTGAAAGGTCCTATGAGGAGAATCTATTTCCAGCAACATAAAGATTCTGCTACCCATGAGCATGTGCGCCGACTGTCGTAAAGACGTGACCCAAGCCAAAGTGTGCGTTTGTTGTGATGCTAGTGAATGCAGCTTGGACCTTCCTCAGAACTCTGCATTGCTTTATAACTTCTTTTTTCAACAACTTACAGGATGCAAAGCGACGAGGTAATGTATCTCTTTCTAGTTACGTAGCGGTAGTTTTTGATGTGTGACAACAAGCAAATTTTGGAAAACTTATATATAAATTTGCTCTAGTTTTAATTGTCTTGTTCCCGAAGTTGAGTATCCAGGCCAGTCCAGCCCTGTCCGACCCGACCGCTAAGCTAAGGAATAGCATTTATAGATAACCTATTTTGATGCTATAAAATTCATCTTAAAGTGTGTGTTTCATCAGGCATATATTTAAAAGTGAGACTTTTTTTTGTAATGACTTAGAAACTCCTCATAGCATATTTAACTAAAATAGAATTCATTATGAATCCAATTGCTAATGATATGTTTTCATGGTCAAAATAGCTAAATATATAGATGAAATAAAGGTAGGACTAATATTTATGCTGAAAACCACAATATAGGTGAGGACTGTGGTGCTGGTGGAGGTCTGCGCTCTCCGAGTGCTTTTTTAGTTTCTTGTTTAAATTCTTCCCCTTTATCTATCTAAATTTCTCCCTTGTATGTATCTCTGGCTCTTGTTTTGAAGGTTAATCTAGACTGTTGATGTGGAAAGCCTACTGCTGTGAACTTGCAAGGCTCCAACTGCTTAAACTACTGCCATTTAACCTCTAACTAAATCCTTTTATGGAAGGTATGAAGCATCATCCTGATCTGTCCCTGTACAACTATGCCAGCTTAGTGCATGCAGACAAATGATGAATATGATGGAGTAGAGAGGCGATCATATATTTATTTGTTTACACAAGTCAAAGAAAATGGCTCTTATCACAGTAACTCCCTGAACCTGCACATTCAACCATAAAAGAAGAAGCACTCAACTTTAATGAGAAAACCCAGCAGAGCTTTGTGAACTTAAGTAGGCGACTGTACGTGTTTTCAACTCATCTGTGTTCTGACAGTGTCTGGATGAGACAGCAGAGAGGATTAAAGCGTCACAGACAAGAAAAAGGAGTTTGAACAGCGCTTTGTGTGTTCATAGATAGATAGATAGACAAACATGATTTTTGGTCCATGGGAGGTACCTATAGTATGTGAAGACAACCCACGCATGTACAGGGAGAACATGTTCCACACAAATGGCTGTGACAGAGACCAGCAGCCTTTTTGCTGTCTAAGTTTGAGTGATTCTGAATCAAATCGGTTTACTGCTACCAGTGATTCTTTCATTGATAAAAATGTGTTTCCCCTGGTTGACTTCTTAGCAGTAAATAAATACAACAAGAGCCAGCCTTTTGAATGGCTTCAGCTCACTTTAAAGAGCCATAAATTCCAACTCTACTTTCTTTTTCTCACCTGACAGTGGCCTCGCTTACATTGGTAGTTTTCCTCAATCTGATTGAAATCGATCGGATTAAGTGAATCTGATTCGATCTGTATACATGAACTTTGAGTAAAGAGATCCACGTTCAATCCACGTTTGCATGGCCCCAGCTGAATCCGATTGTATTGTTTTTGTTTTGGCATGCGCAGAAGGTCACTCTGCCACTACCTGCAAATGTGTAAGGGAAGAAGAGGTGCACTTCCTGTTTACCTTGAGAGAGATGGATCCATGTTGTGTTTTGTTGGGGACGCTTATTGTGTTATGGTTACATTTACATCAACAATTTTTAACTCTCGTAAGGTTTCTATTAAAAGTTTGTTTCCTCCACCGTCCAATTCTTCTGTTTGTTCGCCATGTTTGTTTGGGCATGCTCTGCGTACGTCACTACGTGCCTCTTATGTACTACAGAGCGCCTGCACAGACAAAACAATCCTCTCTATCAACCCAATCAGCTCCACTCAGGCGTTTACATGAAGCATGGAGTAGATTATCAATCAGCGTAGACTACCTCTTACAATCTGATCTGAAATACAATCAGCTCCAGGTGAATCAGATTTGCTAAGGTGTTTACATGAGACATTTCTAATCTGATTGACCTTTCAATCTGATTGTAAATAGGATTTTTGACCCATGTAAATGGGGCCACTGAGTTCCACAGTCATCCGTCGTAATTCAACAGAGCATCCTTGAGATGACAAAAAAAAAAAATAAGCCAGAATTTTTGTTTCCAGCGCTGTGATGAATCTATGGCGTATAAAGTGTCTGAAAGCAGATGGAGATCCCAGCTGGGAGTAGCGAGGTATAAAATGGCTGGTTAGTGTAGGTGTTTTGGGCTTGTTTTCATCGACCTCGCAGCTTATCTCACTGGCAAAATCAGGCCGCACTAATGTGCAGAAATCCTTCAGAATGGTCCTACCTCATCAATTCTTCAATCTTGTTTAGAGCGACACATCCTCTGGGTGAAAGCTGATCTTGCACTATAAATTAAATCTATTCCACAGACACTCCAGCTGTACACCTCCTCTATTCTGCACAAACCGCTTCATCCATGTGATTGAGCAGTACTGGGAACAGCTGGCTTCCAGAGGATGAGATCTGATGCTTATAGCATGGGCCATAATCCAGTGGGGAGAGTTTACAGCACGCCGCACTCCAACCAGCATCTGCTACAAACCGAATCTGTGCTGCAATCAGACTCTCCGGGGAAGGTGACTATTGACATGACTGAAGTGTTCACTGCTCTCTTCTGCACTTTTCAAAGTGTGCAGTGTCTCATTCTTCTTCCTTTTGCTCTTTTTTCTGTCTCTTCATATTTATCTCAGTTTTCTTTGTAACAAGGCAGAGACAAAAAGCGCAAGTACTTATCCTTTTTAAGCTCTTAGAAGTTTGTTCTGAAGGAAAGCTTTTAGGGTAGATAGGGCTATCGGATCAAACAAAGGCAAGACAGCGGCTTAATTGGCTTAATAACTGATTAGAGTGCAACTGCTTATTCCTGATGTGTTTTAAACCCGATCGATTTCAACTCCATGACCAGCTACCTCTCTCAGGACTTTGTGTGTTTTCCTCCATCTCTTCAAACAGCTCAGTAACACAAAGTCTGGCATGAATCAAAGCTTGGTGTTGCCTTCAGGTGTATCAGCAGCAGAAACCAACTCTTTTGTTGTCATTTCAAATATGAAACAGAAACACACACCTCGGAGCAGCTCCTGTTACACGCAATTACGTCAGTTTTATGAGAACAAATATTGCAGTGTTGCTGATTAGACCTCAGAGCCGGCATGTTGAAATATGATAGAACAAAATCTAAATATTTGCTTGACTTCTGAAAGGTGTGCACAAGAGGCCCCTGACACACCAAAAATTATGAAAGATAAACACCTGGCACTAATGAGTGGCAAAAAATAAATCTGAGCAGATAGAGAAGACAAACCACCATGAACAATGCTTTGAGGCTGCTGGCCCTCCATTTTTCCAATGTTTTATCATTTACCGTATCTGCTCATTTTTTTTCTATCACAGAATGGACTACGTCAGTACCTATTTAAGGTTGGTGGGGTCTCAATAGAATGGTTGCAAGAAAATACTTTGGCATCCTCTAACAACAACAAAGGAGGAAACAGAGGCGATAGAGCTGCCTGCACTTATGTGGCTTTTTGTCAGATTAAGGAAATTCATTCTGTTTTAAGGATGGTTGCAAGCAGTAAAACTCTCAGCTATTCAAATTCCTAGCCATACTACTTTTTGTCTACATGTTTTGTTTGATTGTTTTTATAATACATTTAATATGCGTTAAGCTAAATTGCATTAATGTGAAGTTTTATGACTATTAGGTCTAAACAAAAAGGAAAAACAGGATGCAATTCTCACTGATCTGAATAGATCAAACATATATTAATTATGAACAAGACTTTTCTCAATTGAATATGATTCAATCAAGCCTTGGCTATGATAAGAATGAAATAAAAGTATGAAAATAAACAAACACCAAAAACTGTGCACATATTTAAATGTATTCCTCCAGGAGTTCTTTGTCCCATTTGGTAATTTTTTGATGCAATTTCTATCTTTAATGTTATAAAGGCCTCATCAGATTGTTTAAATTTCACTTTTAATTATTTTAGGAACAGAGAGGCAAGAATGTTGTCTCATATCTGCCTTTGACTGCGTCTAAAAGATGTTGCGATCAAAATGACAAATGAAGTAGAAATTGAGGAATCTGATTAATCAATAGACGGACACAAAGCTCTCACTTTTGCTAAGGGTGAAAATTGAGGTTGAATAATGAAACTGTTTTGTTCTTTATTAAGAAATATGATTTTCAAAGTCACAAATAGGGATTTTTAACTGCAGATTCTCAATCAATCTGCCAAGACAAATTAGTAAATAGTTTTGAATGGCCCATCTGGTAAGTCAGCTTAGAAGATAACACCATATGAGCGAAACAATAATATTTGATCCTAGAATAACATGTATATGTTCTTGTCGATCCTCTGACATCATAGCTTCATTATATCAAACTGCTGGTAAACAAACTCATTCGTTCTTGCACAGGGGGGCATAATGTCCAAGAACATCACCCTTGTACATCATTTAAGTCAGAATGTAGCCTGCTGTTTACTGTGGCCTTGGATGAGTCTGTTGAGGCCTCGGCAGACTCACATGATGCTGGTTTTAGCAGAAAAGACAAAAAAAAACCTCTTATTCTCCTCAAACAGCAAGACAAGAACTCCCAGACTTCGACAAAATTCCTGCTGGTTGAAATTCAGTTGTTTTTTTACGTCTTTTGCCGGAAAAGATAACAATTTCACGAATATGTATGTCATCATGGTGTATCTTTTTTTTTTCAGGGGTCATGTGATGATTTTTTTTTTTTTTTAATGTATTTTTTGGGCATTTTGTGCCTTTATTGATAGGAGAGAGACAGTGGATAGGCTTGTGAAAGGGGGTGAGAGAGTAGGGGAAGACACTCTGCAAAGTGGTCACAGGTGGGATTTGAACCTGGACCGGCAGAAGCAAGTACATGGGGTGCTAACCACTCCGCCAAACCAGCACCCCATGTGATGATTTTTAAAGGACAAAGAAAACTTATTGTTTGTCAAAGACTCCAATACTAAGTCATTGTCAAGTTTTTTATGTCCAGCAGTGTGAACTGGAAATACCAGCTTTGAACAAAGGGCAGAATGGGCATAAGTTTATTATAAATTGTGTTTCTTTCTTGTCTTAATTTGCAAACTGCAGTGAGGATGATACTGGGAATAATTCTCTAACTTGTAATTGAAGAGGGAACAGTTTCAGGAATAGAAGGCATAACTTAACCCCCTTGATAGTCCCATGAAATTGGAGTACAATTTAATGTGGTGTTGTCTTTTAGTGCAATATTATTTTGGTAATTCCTTGTTTAGCCTTTGTTTGGCTCTGAGGCTTTTCACAGCAAAACAAACTCTGTTTTTTAGTAGAATCAAACTGAGACCCCCTTGGCCCAGCCTCACTGTTTTAGCGGGCACCAGAGCTTTCACACCACTCCAAACCTCTCAGAAACCAGAACTTGTTTAGTCCAGACCAAAAGTGGGGAGGCTGAATGTATTTTTGACCTTAGAAGAGATAGTTCAGTATTAGTGCTGCACCTTTAAGAAGAACAAGCTCAGAGGAGTGGTAAGGTACACTGCCGTTTATGGGTATAGTTATTTTCTGTTGAGGTGTGAGTTTATTGTAATATAACATTGGGTTAAAATTAGGGCTGTCAAATGATTTTTTAAATTAGATTAAACACAGGGTTGCTGTGGATTAATTTTGATAAATCATGATTAAATATAACTAATCATCTATAAACATGTTGTGTGGCTGTTTTGCTGCAGGCTGGACCATGTGGTAGCCAATGTGCAATCAGAATCCTCGACTGACGCATGCTTCGTGTTAATGTGGTGCTTTAAGCTGTAAGTGCTCTGGTGAAAAGAAAAATCCTTCCTTCAGAGTGTGCATACTGCTGGTCCATGGTTCCGTCTTGTTTTTATTTGGTATTTAGATGTCCTACCGACAGGGCCATCGTGCTGTTTACCCTATTCCAAATTCGTCCTGCTGGATTAAGTGTCCCTGTTAAATTTGACACCCAAGTAATATTGTATATTTGTGTGAAAAATTTCCAGGCACTTTATCAGAAAGGTTTGTGGGTAAAGGTTTGCACGATAAAGGTAAAGCCAAATAACAATAAGCCTATTTATCAACTGTTAAGTGAATGGTATGGAAAATAAAGGGCTCAATTATTATTATTTTTTTTACCCAATCCTATATTTTGATCCAACATATTGTTGGCTCGTTTTTATGTACAATTCACACAATTAGACAAAATAACTTTCCCCATTAACAACAGTGCACCTCTCTGGTGATCTTAACTGTATCTCTATAAAGGTGCAGCACTGCCTGGAGCCCTTTCAGTCATTTCACTGACCATTGTGAAGTATCTGATACATCTCAAATTTTAAAATACTGAACTATCTTTTTAATGTGAAGATGCTTTGACATCACATTATTTATTTTCACAAGATTGTTCCCCTGTAAGAGGAAAAACTTCTCATTAAGTTCCACAGCAGAAAAAGTTTGGTGACCCTGTCATGAGAGGTTATAAGCATCAGACTTTGGAAACATTTGGGAGTCCAGACCTTTTTAAACAAGAATAAATAATCCTTTAAAGTTTATCGAACAAACTTTTTCCATACTTTCCAGCCCCTCTTAGTATCACTTTCGTTTCACAATCCAAAGTAACTTTAGGTTTTCAAGGTTACAAGTGGACAGGGACATCATGGGTATTAGATTGAAGGCCGGCTGAAATGATATAGTGAGATAAACAAAGGTTCAAGTGTCTTTCCACAGAAGAACAGAGGCTGTAAACACACAGCAGGTCTGAATCCATTAGAGCCTCTTCACACGGCCAGGCCATCAGACAAGCCTTGCTGTACTGCCATGAAAAGGTTGAAAGGACAAAAATATAAATAGTGTCTAAGAATTGTATTGTGCTTTGTCCCTTTAAATGGCCTCCCATTTATCTCTTTCAAAGACACAAGATTCAGCACTGAAGCAGCTGCATAAGAGTGACTGAAAAACAATAACATTGTCTCCATCTCCCAAAGTTCCCTTCCCTTTTATTTTCAAGCTTTTGAGAAAAATATCAGGGCCCAACAATACCAACCAAAAGTACCGTTAAAAGCCATGAGTGTACACAGAGGAAAATGGAAGCAGAAACTTTCTTAGACTGGCTTTTGGCAAAACAGGAGAAAGTTTGCTTAAATGTTTGAGGACATTCTTTATCAATACTAAACATAAATGAAAACAAAAATCATTTTTTTAAATCTTAAAACAGCAGTTTCAGGGTTTAATCATTACCAAGAGCTGAAAGAAAAGTCCCCCCCATACACACTTCTTAAAGTAATTGTCCTTGTCACCAGTATGTAGCACTATGTAAGTTTTACAGCAAGCCACAGTATCATGAAAAATGCAAACTGTTTTATAGCATGAGAGTAAATTCATGCAACACCAATCTCACTGTTGTCAGTTAACAATCACAGATTAGAGCAAGCAGACCAGGCAGGTTCATAAAGTAACGTCCCATTTAATCTCATAAAAATGGAGACAAATACAAAAATCTGGACTGAACCCTTCTGTGGCCCTTCCCACTCAGTGTAGTCTCTCAGTCAGTGTTAGAAGTGGATAAATCATTTTAAAAAATGAGAACATCACATTTGTCATGAAAAAAGGAGAAATCATAGTCATGAATATTTATGAAACAAAAAGAAGAGACTCCAAGGCACTCTCTTAATACTATTAAAATGCCTTTATTTTGACGGCATGGTCATGTAGACCTTAAAAACAAACTTAAAAACAAACAAACCTGATGAAGGCTTGATGCCGAAACGTATCAAAGTTGTTTTAATGGTCTTCTATGGTCTCCCTGGGCATGGGCAACTACTTGGTTGGGTATTTGGTGACCAACTCACGTGCACGCGTGTACAGATACTCAAGCTCCTGTCGAGACTAACTAAGAGAAATGATTGATCCCAACAGAACATGCTGAGTTGGGCACTCTTACACATTTTCTCACATCCTGTGATGCATGCTCCTCCATATCTTATCCATGTGGGCCCACCTCCCCCTACTATCAAGACCCTACATCTCTGGTGTCCCTGGTTTCTTATAGCCTTTACTTCCTGTATGATTTTAGATCTGCACAGCACTTGAACTGCTATCTCAAATCAATTACAATACCTGTTTGCCCTCCGTTCCATTTATCTTGTCCCGTCTGTCACTATTTCCCCTTCTTTCACACTGTGGTGTGGCACGGCCTTCCCTTCAGCTCACATCAGGGGTTAAATAAAGTTTGATTTGATGGAGTAGGGGCTGGTTATGGTCACTGAAGCAGTGAATCATATTCACATATCTCTGACTGCTAGAACAAAACGCATGGGTCTTTTCAACGCTTTCATTGGACACAGTGCTCAGCGGAAAAGACAATACAGACAAGGGGGGAAAAAAAATCTCAAGCCAAGATGACCCTGATCCTCTGTCAGGGGTACAAAATGACTTCCATAAGAAAATCTCATAAGACAATGTTCTGGGTAAACAGATAATCAGGCCTTTGCTGACTTTGGTCTTAAGCAGGGATCCAAGCCAAGATTATGGCTGAACATGGTGTAGTGTGTACCCAGCTGAAGAAGTTGGACCAGTTTTAAAGTAAGATCCTGGTATGTTTTATAGTTTCCATTAGGGCTGAACAATTTATCGTTTTCAGATTGAAATCGCAATTTTAGACAATGCAATTTTGTGATCGCCAAAGCTGCAATTTTTTGCAGCGCTCCTGACTGACTCAGGATCTGTTGTGTCAAGTATTATACACATACTGTTTTAAAAATTTGTAGACAATCTATATGTTAAAAGTGCTGGTAAGCAGGTCAACAACACAAAGCCTCTGTTTAGGAGTAGAAGTTAATGAAAACAGATTATTTATCATCACTATTGAAGGTGAATAATGTGTTAAGTGTTTTTCATCATTTATTTCCTTACTGTTGTCTGTACTGTAAACAAAGTGAATTTTGCACTGAAGTTTGATTTGAAAAAAAATTGTGAATTGCAATATCTGCCAGAAAAATCACAATTCAATCTTTTCCTAAAATCGTTCAGCTCTAGTTTCCATTATGTCTTTAGTGTCTTAGTGAATTAAGCAAAACTTTGATTTAAACTGGATTTAAAAAAATAGCAAGAAGATCAGATGAAGCTTTTTTCGCATTTTGGAAGCACTCAGATCTCAGAAAGCTACAAAAGTCTGTGATGATGAGCTCTGTGCTGACTGGCTGTCCAAATAATATCTGACTGGAAGGATGAGCGGTTACAGGTCAAAAAGCGGACTTTCAAAACAGTCATGGCATCTGCCTGCGACAAGCGGAAAATATACAAGTAGGTGGAATCTGTATTGTTATGACATCATAAAACCCAATAAGTAAAACTGAGCATTTACAGTTGGACAGGTAGACAGAGAAATGACTATGCCCTGCTGTTGCTGGTGAGAGTATTTGAAAAGAAGCTTCTTCACACTTTTTTAGAGAGAAACAAACTTGTCCTGACTGATAAAATCAATACATAAAGAACCTTGCAAATTCCTTAATTTCACTTGTATAGCCTTTTTGTGTGAAGAATTGCATGCACACACAAAAGCAGCTATTTTGCTGTCTGTGCCTAGTTGTATCAAAATGAAAAGCATAGATGGAGTGTCATCATTCCCCATCAACTGTGACCGTTATTTAAAGCCCATGGCCCCTTGGAGCTCATTTTGAAAAATAACCACAGGCCTGATTGAATATCCTCTGCCACCCTGGCATTGCTTTGGTGCCAAATGTTTTTTGCAAGCAGATGTAGGCCTGGCTCTGCAATCACCAATAAAACTGTGATGCCAGGAGGATCAATGTGGATCTAAAGGAGAAGGAGCACCCGGGCCAACGCACTGACAGAGTTTGGATCAACGGGGTGGCCATTGTTTCAACTTCAGCCCACTGGTAAGTGCTGTTTAACGATCTCACAAAGAGACGGCTCTGATTTCCTCTGCCACCAATTACACCCACATTGGTATTCTAACAGCCATCAGTTCTTTAATTAGGCCCTTTAAGTTAGAAATGTAATGACACGGATATAACAGAGAAATCCAGTGAGGCGAACTTGGAGGCAAATAAGGTCAAGTTGATGCGTTGCAAAACGGAGGTAACAAGATTTAAACACGAGCTAATGCAACTGCAAAGGTCTCTCATCATGAAAATCACTTTTTAATGGTGTTAAAAAGCCTGACCGTCCGTCTACAAACCCCTAGACAAGAGAAAAAAACACTTCATCTGCCTCTGTTGCTCGCTTTTTTTAGTTGTGCTTAAACAGTCTGTTTGAATATCTCCCCCTAATGGTGTCATTATGTAACCTTGCAGTGCAGCTGCATTAGCCTGATTTAATGTCTGTAGCTCCACCATGTCAAGTTCTGACCTACAACAGTTGTGAGTGACCTGAAGCAGGATAGTTCAATCAAGAGTCCTTTATAGAGCAGGAAGAGAAGGAGCAGGAAAGCAGCAGGAAGTGACTGCTTGTGCAGGTATTAGCACTGATGCTAACAGCTCTATTAGCAGTTTTATCAGATCTGGACTGCATTTCTTTATCAAATGGAAAATAAATAACATCAGTACAAACTTTGATATATAAAGGATATTATTACACTCCACTTCAGACATATTAAGATCAGAGTTTGTATCACAAAGTGGCTCACAATCTATTCTTACATCTCTGCAGTAATGCCTACAAGACTATCTGAAATCAATGTGATTGACAGAACAACCATAGTCACCTGTGAGATATGCTATTTAAAGGTTCTGGCTCCTTCTCCGCAACAATTGGCAAAAATTAGTCTAAATTTGAATAAAAAGACTTTTGTGTGTTAATTTTTCCCACTAAAGGTTTAATCTGGAGCTTTTGTATGTTACTTTTACTCTCTGGATGACTAAATGTGCTCATGCGTGATTAAACATATGTCCTCAAAGGGTTTATACACACTGAACTCAATCAATCAGTCAAACTTTATTTATATTGCACTTCTTCTACAGCATATGTAACTCAAAGTAATAATTAATTTAGAGCTGAAATGATCAATTTATTAGTAATCCTGAATTATTTTTATTAACTGACAAGCTGATGAATAGAAAAGGAAAAACTGAGAAACTATAAAATTTAGCGTCTTCAAGATTTGGATGTGCTTTTAAGGAAAAAACATTCAAGAATCAAAATATTTCTTATTCCCTTTATAAAACAGTCCTAATTATTATCCACCTTGTTACAAAATTTAATTCATGCCCATGTTGTATTTCTATATTAATCCTGTTCAGAAAAGTACATTTGACTGAGTAATCAGACATTCTGAATCTGCAGACCTTTGTTTCGGAAAATTTTCACAATGTGGGCATACATTAAGTTTTAATTGAAGAACCATGTTTTACTTAATTTTTAAATAAATAATAAAATGAAGTGTTTTTGACATTTTTGAAGCGTTATATTTATAATGCACTTTCATACATAAACCTGTCGTGACATTGAGATATTTATATCTTTGAGAACAAATCAATATTACACCATGGTGAAATGTGTTGGTATTATTTTCAGTTTGTTGAAATGGAGACAGTGATCATACAAAGTTTAACCTGACAAGCCAGATGGACAGCTCCATATATCTGCCACAGAAATATTTCACAAGTCCATCTGGGTAGGAGCCCTTTAAATTTGTTTTCAGGGACAGAACGTCTAAAAAAAAAACACGAGCTTGTGATTGGATAATCGTTCTGCTCGTCACATTCATCACAGACCAATCCACATCAAGCAGGGTTGCCTCATATAATGAAGCAATGTTTTCATTGGATTTATCATTATTTTTTTCTTTTATATACACATTTTATTTTATTATTTTGTTTATATTGACTGCTGATGCTGCTCAGTGATTTTTGAAGACTGTATAATGCAAAATGTGCCTGTTTGTTCCTTGAATTGGCTGAATAAAGACTTAAAAAAAAATAGCATACTTTATTGTTAGCTGTTAGCGGCTAACTTAGCGGCTAACGGCAGTAAATGAGCGTTAGCCATTAGCTGCTAACAGCGTTATACTATCGTCTTACACTAAATTGTACCACACAGATGATTCATTTCACACTTATATGTGACATGAACCTCGTCAAAGACAATCCCTACAAGTAAACTTCTGAGGAGGGCATATTTCGCCAAGATTTACTAAGTATGTATGAGGACAATAGGCTAATCGGCATCTCCGTTCTCAACTTCCGGTTTCGACTTCCTGTTGTCGTCACGTCCGCATTCTACAGCTCTCGCCTCTCTTCCCTGATTAGGGATCCCGTTAAAATTTTAGCCGAGTGAATTCATTGAATCCATTGGTCAACGGAGCACTACAAGATGGGATCTGCAGGCCCATCTGCCATGCAAGGTTATCCAAACTTAGCACTTTTTGATATTTTTGGGGACACGATACTCAAGGCCTGAAAACAGGATGGTTCCAGCTAAATCTGGAAGCCTGGTCACCCTTCCTTGGGGTTATGCTTTCCCCACAGTTGTGAGACACTCCCTTCACAGTTTAAAAGCAAATTCAAAAAGTTTTGATCAAGTTTGTCACAATGATCTGGTGGATTAAGGACTCCTGTTATTATTAAACATTTGTGCACATTTGTCCTGCTTCCTAAAGCCCCAGTCCCACAGTTAGGTTCCTCATGGCGATTGTGCACTATTATCATAATCCTGATGAAACTTGCTGTGGCTGTGCTGCATGTGCTACTTGATCTGGATCAGTATTGTGCAGTCCGTGTACTGAATGTTTTGACCTGTTCAACCGTAGATGTTTTTGGGAAGCCTATAGTATAGCAGGGTGGAAGCCTGAGATCAAGGTGCTCGATTTTGGGGCTGATTTGCCCTCGATTTTGGCCTGTTGTGGCTAAATCCTGAAAGGGGCTCAATCTGTACTCAACCTGTACTGTACTTTCCAACTGGGGCCTGTTCAATTGGATTGACCTGAAGCAATGACGCTCAATCTGTTCAAGACCTCGAGGGCTGGCATCAATGTACAGTTGGACTGACTAAAGCTCCCAAAGTCAGCCGCGTTATGGTGTATTTAAATGGTGTGTCCAGGAGAGAGACAGTAATTTCTTCCTGAATCATGCCGTGTTGTGCGCAATCTCCATGAGAAACAGGAATGTGTGACTGAAGCGTAACACAATAAAGGTGTCTAAAACTGCCCTGATCAAAACAATTATCATCATGGAAGTTCAACAGGGATAACTCTTCAGTCAGACAGGCTTGTGAGCTGCATGTCTCTTGTAACCAAGATAGTAGCAGAAATCTTAGCTACAAGAGACAGAGACAGAATCAACAGATTAAAGCTTTTATGTCTTTTTATTCAAATACAGACTGCTGCAGCAGAGTTGCGACAGCAGCTTTTGTCTGTGGATGGATGTAACTTCCAAAGCTTCCTCCAGTTTCATGCAGAAAACTGTTTTGCTGTGTCGGCAGTGTCTCACAAAATAAATGTGAAACCATTCTCAATTTTTATATCTATGAACCTGCAGGCTTACAATGTGTTGAATTGCAATTTTTCAAGTGCCCTAGTGAACAAGTGGAGACAAACGGCATATGGTACGGCAGAAAATAAGCAATATAACAAATCCAGCTCCCATGAGGTGTTTGTTTCCAAGAGTGCTCAAGGAAGCAGGGCCAGCACTAATGTGTCTGGACATTTCCCTCCTCACTTCTCCATCTGCTCGGCTGCTGCTAAAGAGGCTTTTCCAATTTTCAGCTGAACGACAGATGACAAGAAGCTGCAAGTCACTTGTTCCAAGATTCAGTCAGGAGAAATCAGAGTTCATGGTCCATGTCGCAGGACACTGTGTGTGCACAGAGATTAAGAAACATGTTGATAAAAAACAAGTAGAAATGAAAACCTACTTATTTTTGTCAACATCATTAGACACAAACATGAGGATTATAGTGATAACGGTCAAACTCATTAAATATGCTATGAGGAGTTTCTAAGTAATTACAAAAAAGTCTCACTTTTAGATATATGCCTGTTCGAAATACACACACTTTAAGATGAGTTTTATAGCATCAAAATAGGTTATCTATAAATGCTATTCCTTAGCTAAGTGGTTGGGTTGGACAGGGCTGGACTGGTCTGGATACTCAACTTCGGGAACAAAACAATTAAAAATAGAGCAAATTTATATTATTTGGACACGTCTTAGAGCACCGGACTGTAAGTAGCGATTTCTAGCCAGCTACAAAACTACGATACTTTGTTTTCCAAAAATTGCTTGTCGTCACACATCAAAAACTACCACTACGTAACTAGAAAGAGATACATTACCTCATGGCTTTGCATCCTGTAGGTTGTTGAAAACAGAAGTTGTAAAGCAATGCAGAGTTCTGAGGAAGGTCTGAGCTGCATTTATTAGCATCACAACAAATGCACGCCTTGGCTCGGGTCATGTCTTTACGACAGTTGCCGCACGTGCTCATGGTTGCCCCAGGCTCACACTGAATCCTGTGCGGGTCCGGTGCGGCTTCCGCATGTAATCTGTATCATTAAAATCACTGTTGTAGGCTCACATTAGCCCCACGCGGTTCGAATCCGGTTGCGGGAGCTGTACGGCACAATGGAAACAATCCGCAAGAAGTCTATTTTTTCCGGACACCGGAGAGGGTCTGTGTCAAGCTGAATGAAATGTGACAAGCTATACAGGAAGTGAAATGCCGGGTGGCATGAAGATACGTTGTTTTTCAAAATAAAATGAGTGTATAAAACAAATGTAAGTGGACTCTTCTTTGACCGCACACTTGCACTTGTAGTAAATGTAAACATAACATCACACCCGGTGACACGAGGTCGCAAAAGTGAGCAGCACAGCATCTCCTTACGTGTAGTTCCTGTATATAGGGCTTGTTGTCGCGCGAAGTCCAGACAAGAACGTGAATCCACGTGAGCTTCTACTCCCGTGAGTGCTGTTTACGCACCCGGCACCGGAGCCAGCCGCAGCCTCTATCTGGAGCTGATGTGAGTGGCAGCTTGCGGAAAATCCACACCGAATCTGGACTGCAACCGTTCTGGAGCCAATGTGAGTGCGACGTTAGCAGTCTTTATGTCGCGGGAAATAGATTCTCCTCATAGCACCTTTAAGTTGGATGTCTCACATTTCTCATTTGCTTTATTATAACAGGGCTGCCTTCATCCTCCATGAGTTTTTGCTCGAATTACATGTTGGCATTTCCTCTGTGATATAAATAGACAGGGTTCTTGCAGTGTTTGCAGCATAAGACATATTAATTTGTGATTTTTGAAGGGTGCTGTGTATCACCTTTAAGAGACCTTTAAGAAAACCCATCCTGTCGCTGCATGAATACCTGACTTTACTCAGATAACACTGATAAACTGGGAAAACACATGTACAGGCAAACCAGCAGTGAACATTAAAAGGTTACGCCAACTTTGTTTTCTCTTTTAGTGTCTTGCCTCACTCCGAGCCCGTGACAAGCAGATAGACACCATACTTTAAGGAAAAGACAAGCTTGCCTACTGCTGATTAGCTTAGCTCAAACATTAGGAGTCAATAGTGTAAACCTGCCTCTGCCTACAGTCTGCAGATAAACTCTTTAAGCCCCAGTCACACATTCCCGTTTCTCATGGCGATTGTGCACGATTGTCATAATAAAGCGTGCTTTGGTCGTGGTGCATGCGCTACTTGGTCTGGATCAGCGCTGTATAGTCGTGGATGAACGGAGGGGAACGTAGAAGCTCCACGACAGATTTGAACTGTTCAAAACTGTCGTGGAGAAACGTCGCTCTCGGTATAGCGGGATGGAAGCCTAATGCAGTCCTAATGCGAGCGGTATTAGCGGGGCATGTACGGAGCTCAGTCGGGCTGATCGTGGCTCAATCGCGGCTCAATCCTGAAAGCTTTATGAGGACGACTGACAAGGATGTATCCGTTTGAGCCCAGTTGTGTCCCGTTCAAGACGGCGCAAGCGACAGGG
This sequence comes from Scarus forsteni, assembly GCA_036419115.1. Taxonomy (NCBI): domain Eukaryota; kingdom Metazoa; phylum Chordata; class Actinopteri; order Labriformes; family Labridae; genus Scarus; species Scarus forsteni. The sequence goes on along the minus strand of JAZDUH010000147.1, from coordinate 966,734 downwards.
CTCAGTCGGGGCTTACGTGACGCGAACTGAGCTCGAGCGGGGCTGACGTCCTGCCAGCGGGATAGAGTCCTCCTCATATCGCTGTATTAACCTTACTGGAGCGGGACAAACGCCTCCTGAAGCGCTGTAGCTGCGCCACTGACGGTGTATTTACGGAGTGTCTCCAGGGGTGAGACAGTAATTTAATCCTGTATCATAGCGATCACACCAGCATCCTCAATTGTGTACAGTCGTGCACAGTCGCTATGAGAAACGGGAATGTGTGACTTAGGCATCAGCAACTCTGAACGATCCTGACTCTCATATGAAGATAATGATGTAGAGGAAAGAAACTCAAAAAAAGAGGGACTTGACCTCTTTAACTGTTTTCTCAGGGATTGTGGTTTTTGAAAATGTAATAACAAAATTATGTTCATTTTCTATTGATTGGATTTTTCTCACATATAATGCAAGCACTAGAAATAAAACTATCCTATACAAATAAATCTCTACAGATAAAAAGTGGCTGGCAGTCTTCAGATACATTTTCTGTTCCACCATAATGAGGTCAATGTATTTCTGATATCCATTTGTATTTAAACCCCTAAGAATAACCCCTGCAGTCATCCAGAGCACCTTTAGAATTAAATTCACATGTTTGTATAACACCCCTGACTGTTTCCTTTGCTGCTGTGTGACTGGGTTGCAAAGTACATAAATCTACCCTGAAGGGAAATATTTATACTCTGCATCACATCAACATCCTCCCCCCTATCAAACCAAGCACCCAGCATAGATTTACAGTGTAAAATATGGTATGAGGCTCAGTAGGACATTTAATTGACCACACCTGAAATCTTCTGTCCTGTGGTTGGCTTTATTGCTTATCGTTCTGACTGTAAATCAATAAGATGTAAATAGTAAACAAACACAACGGTCGGAAAAACACTTGACATACTCCAGCCAAACTGAAAAAGCTAGTTATTGATCGAGAATGTGTTGTCTTCAACTTAAAAACCTGCCAATTAGCTAACTGTCTCCCCACTGTGGTGATTTCTTCTTTTTTGATGCCCTGTAGGTAGAAAAGAAAGGACACAGCTATGACTTTGTTTGCATGGACTTAATAATAATAATAATATTAATATAAATCATCATGCATTTCATTTAAAAGCACCTTTTCAACACTCACGGACACTGAACAAGATTAAAACAACAATAAAATCAACAATAAGGATAAAATCAACAATACCAATAACACCAACAATAATGATAAAACCAACAATAACAATAAAATCAACAATAACAATAAAATCAACAATAATGATAAAACCAACAATAATGATAAAATCAACAAAAACGATAAAATCAACAATATGGATAAAATCAACAATACCAATAAAATCAACAATAATGATAAAATTAATAAAAACAATAAAATCAACAATAACAATAAAATCAACAATAATGATATAATCAACAATAAGGATAAAATCAACAAAAACAATAAAATCAACAATAATGATATAATCAACAATAATGATATAATCAACAAAAACAAAATCAACAAGTATGATAAAATCGACAATAACAAGAAAATCAACAATAATGATATAATCAACAATACCAATAAAATCAACAATAACAATAAAATCAACAATAATGATAAAATCAACAATAATGATCAAATCAACAAAAACAATAAAATCAACAATAATGATAAAATCAACAATAACAATAAAATCAACAATAATGATAAAACCACAAATAATAAAATCATCTATAATGATAAAATCAACAAGAGTAAAACACAGCAGATAATGACAGGTATGAGGGAGAGGACGTATGTTATCGTCAAGTGGGGTATGCAGTCTGGAACAGGTGGGTTTTGAGTCTGGATTTGAAAAGAAACAGGGAGGTCAGGTTTCGGAGGTCTCGGGGGAGAGAGTTCCAGAGCTGAGGAGCAGAGCAACTGAAGGCCCTGCTCCCCATGGTGCTGAGGCGGGCAGAGGGCACAGTGAGGTGGGTGGAGGAGGAGGATCTGAGGGAGCGGGCTAGAGAGGCAAGGTTGTGGATGGCTTTGAAAGTGTATAGAGGGATTTTGAACTCTATTCTAACTCTGTTCACTCATGGTGGATGTATTTTCGCCGAGTTGGGAGAGCGATGTCCGGGTGTTGGAGCAGCAAAGGTGGTGAGGGCTGGGGCAGGCGCCAGCGGATCCAGGGGAGCTCAGCAGCGGTGTACTGGTAAAGTTCTGCCACAGGATGATGGCAGGATGATAGAAATGTTTAGAAGAGAGCAGACTGGAAGCACAGCAAGCTGACCCACATAATGACAGCAGCGGGGACATTGTAGAGAATGCCGGGAGCAGTGATCCGACCTGGTGACTAGTGTTTGCCGATGCGAAAAAACCTCACACAAAATGCAGGAGCAACAGTTGCTGTTTAAGACGAAGAGGTGAGTAAAGCAACTCTTACAAAAGCCCACTTGTCGTCAAATCAGGCTGACACAAACACACAAAAGGAATTAAAAACGTGTTGGGGGAGCAGCAGCAGCGTAACATGCCAGCATCCACTCACCCCGAAAGCTAAGAAGCTGAGTATCCATACTTGAGTATCCTGGTTTTTAGTTTTTTAACCTGAAAAATTGTGTACAGGCATAGACTGCTTCTACAAAGACAGCTGGAGCATGTGACCCCACACACTTCCCTCAACAGTCTTGGTTCTTTTTTAACTTTTGGGTGACAGAGAGTTGTTGCTTTAAATGGATGCACTGATTGATATGACAGTACATTTCCATTGAGCCCTATCCCAGAACAAACCCAGAGAGGCAAACAGTTAGGCCTGTCACGATAATCAATAAATCAATTAACTGCACGATAAATGAAAACATCCTGGATACATTTTTTTTCTGGCCTTGATAAACTGACACGTGCACGCATGTTTGTTTTCCTCCTCTCTCTCTCTCTACCAAACAGGCTGGATGAGAAGATGGCTTACTCCATGCATCTTTCTCAACACCAGGGTGCATTGGTCATGTAGCGGATTGAGCTGAGTGAGCCATCTGTCATCCAGTCAATCTTTGTGGGGGGAGGCGGGCCCGCTCGCACGTACACAAAGCTGAAGTGAGCGTCCTGAGGAGTAACTCAGTAACAAACACAGATATTAGAGCGATGGTTCCTAAGCCGGCTGCCATAGCTCCAGTGCGGGAATATTTTGGTTCCATACAGAATAAACAAGGTGTGAGCCCATGAACAATGACAGGCCGATATGTCGTATTTGTTTTAAAGAAGTGGCGACAAAGAAGGCAAGATGCAGCGGAGCCTTCGTCCTGACAGTCAGCGCTTACTGAGGCGTTTGGTCTGCAAAGGAAATATAAATAAATGAAAAGCCGGCATTACAGGAAATGTTACAAATGTTAAGACAGCCAGCACAAAATGGCTGGGAAAATATTGCATGTCACAAACAATTCAGGAACTGTATAAACTACATTTCATTATTATTATTTTATTATTTTATTTAAAAGCTCATGACCTTCCAATTGCAGTTGAATACTCTTAATCTCTATCTTTTGATATGGCATACTCACTTTATTATGACATATAGTATAATTACATTATTGAAAAAGTGATGTTTCAAAGAAATATTGACAATGATATCATTTATCGGCAATAATTTTTTGGACAATTATCATCCAGCAAAATTTGTTATTGCCCTGGCCGTATCTTGTAATAGTATTTGTTATTTGTGAAGCTGCTCTCTCTGTTGGTATGGTGTGTTTGTGTGTGTATCTCTCTGTAGGAGTGAGTGCTCTTGCTGCAGAGAAGATCTTGGTGCAGCAGCTCTCAGGTGCCCCGGCGCGATTGGCGGAGGAAGCCGAATCGAGAGGGAGAAGCAGCCCTCCCATTGGCCTAGGAGCAACGGCTCCGCATTCAAAAAGCCTCAGAAAGCAGATGGAAGTTGGCGTCTTTTCTGACAGCAGCAGCATCGAGTCACTCCAATGCCTTTATTGTGAATTTGGTATCTGTGTAATCATAGTTTTTGGTTGTTTTTGTATTAGATAGTCTATTCATTGTTTTGGGCAAATCCTTGTTTTGCGTGCCAGCCTTTGCTGCCTTTTGTTTTTGTACCCTTTTATCTTTTTGTTAATATCTCGGCTTTTTAGTTTGTGTATTGTACATACCTTTTGCTTTTGGCTTGTTTTTTTCGTTTGTAACTAAATTGTAAAAGTTTGATAATTGTCTTGTTTGTATTTTGGAGAGATACATATATCTATATATATCTTTATCTATATATATATCTATATCTATATATATCTATATATATATCTATATATATATTCTATATCTATATATATATATCTATATATACATATATATATATATATATATATATATATATATATATAGAGAGAGAGAGAGAGAGAGAGAGAGAGAGAGATATAGATATATATATATATATATATATAGACATATATATATATATATATGTTCATTTATTAAACTGTACATACTGTATGTATATGTTAATTTCTATCCTGACACTGGTATATGTGGAAGGATTCTCCAATATTATGGTGCTGTATGCAAACATACCTAGGGGTATTTCTGAAGAAAACTGTGTGTGTAGCTTAAATGATATTGTGGGTACTTTCGTGCCTTAAAATACGTAAATTGAATAAATTTGAAGATATTTTGAATTAAAATGCAGTCTTTGAGCATATGGCTAAATCTGACACATTTACTTGTCAGTTTCATTAATGTTCACTGTCCTTATAGTAAATCAATCAATCAAGCAATCAAAAAATAAACATACAGACCCCTGCCTTTAGAGTTGGCTCCCCTAACCAACAGGATTCAGTCTTGGCACAGCCTTGAAAGGCAACAAGTCCAGGGCATTATGGGTGATTAGGTGTTCCTGGTGAACCTTCACTGGAATTCAAGATCCCACATCTGAATTTATGCTGCAAAACTTGGTGTCTATGAATGTCTTTAAATCTGCAATAAAACTCTGGAATACAGACTTTCTAAATGTCACTGTTTTAATTGATGGCTTTTATTGCTTTCCTCACTTCTTTGTACTGTATTGAGTCTGTGTGACTGTTGAAACTGTGTTTTGCTGCCATTCTTGGCCAGGTCTCCCCTGGAAAAGAGATCTGCTGATCTCAATGGGACAAACCTGTTTAAATAAAGGTTGAATTAAAAAAAAGGACAAGGGAAGGACTTCTTGTCTTGTTCATTGAAGTGCTTTATCACATTGGGGAAACAGGTTGAACAAACCAAAGGGCATATTAAGATTAAATGGGCTGCAGTTAACACCACCATTCTGTTGTCTAAAAGGGCATTATTATCAGTTAGCATAAAGCTAATGACATGAGGTTTGTACCTATTCATCTGTGAGAAACTCGGCCACCCCGATGAATAATGTGGCAGCCTGTGCTGGTTGCAAATGTCTTTGATGAATGTGTTATTGCATACTGAGAAAAGTGTATTTTTTCCTCTCCAATCTCCGTCTTTGTCTGCCCCTTTTAACAATCCAACCAAGGGAATTTGAGCTAATAAGTCAAACTCCAATTTTCTGTCATCAGTGAAATGAGAATTTCCCTCCTCTCTGTCCCTCGATGCCCCTCCATTTTTTTGCAGTGATGAAGACCTAATTGTCTCACGCAACAAATAACAGATGCAGGTGTCTGAAGGAGGTGAAATGCATAATGACTCGGTGCACGGAAGACATTTTCTTTCAGGGGTAATTAAGAATTGAGGTGGTATCTGGCAGAAGAGGCAGCACTCTGGGAGCAGCGCTGAGCATGAAACAAATGAAAAGGGTGGTACAGAGGCAAAGCGCAGTAATTAAATGCCAATGAGGCTCGCTGAAAAAAACAGCTAGCTCAATTACTCTGTGGCGGCATAAGGAACGGAGAGTGAGGACAGGTGAGGCACATCACGAGCAAACACATGCGTATTGTTCTGTTCTGGAGGTGTAGGAGGTTGATGTATTAAAATAGCTGAGCTAAGACTGGGGTGAATAATGAGAACAATTAAAAAAAAGTAGGTTCATGCTGTATACAGCTTACTTTAATGTGAATGAAATACTGGTTTCATTGACAATTTAAGTTCCACCACATTGACCATCTGCTCAGCATCCCATTTCTCATGAGTCACGTCAGAGCCAACACTTAAGAGTTGATAAGCAGGTGGGAGCGTCCAGGATCAATCAGCCATCGTCCCTGCTGAAGAAAAACCCTTCAATTTTCAGGTTGATTGTGCTTCTGGCTCACCCTGACTAATCCATCAGAGGAGCAGCTCTGAGGAGACTCGATGAATAAAGGCAGTCTTGGTGCCATGATTGAAAGAGGCCAGAGCAGAGACTGGCTCATGAAAGTTCTTGTACACAAGACTTAATAGAAAACTCTGTAGAAATAAATTGAATATAGAAACTTTGTGATTGGGACAGACGACCCTATCTAAAAAAATCAGAAACATCTGAAAATGTATTAAGGCTTTCCTTACTCCACGTTCTGTATCCAAAATTTGACTTAATGCAAGAATTTTGGCTGAGGTGTATTCGCTGATATTTTGAAAAAAGGCTTCAGGTAAGTTGGGAAGGGGGAGAGTTTAGACGGGCCAACCCACTCTATCATTCCCTCTGCATCGACCAAAGCCTCTCACAGCGTGTGCTGCATTTCTACATTTAAATACTTTTTAGAATGTCATATATTAACGTCATGCAGACCAACCTTGATGTAAAACAATGGCAAACAGATGCAGCCACTTTAATTTCCCCGCTCTCCTTGACTGAGTCCTGGTCCATGACTGGAACATGCTGGGACCTGCCCACTGCCAGAAACAGTGAGTGGTTAACACTAACACTAGGATGTGTTCTTGTGAGGGAAACACCATCAAATATTTATTGGGGAATGTGGGCACTTCCATTGGCTGGATGCTGGCTGGAGCTTGTCAGGCACGACATACTTTAGGTGTATTCATTTTCATTTGCAGGTGCAACTTCTGCAAAAATCTCACTCTTTTACATTTAACAGATTAAATGGGTGAAATGAATTAACTATTTCTGATTTTTCACAATCTTGGATCTTTAAAAAACTAGACTTTTTAAGCTTCAATGTGTGATGATGAATTTGTTAAATTGTCCAAAAGAAACTATTGAAAAACTGTAAATAAATGCCATAAGAGTAACTTGGCTGTGTTTAAAGTTATAGTTTGTATTAGCAGAAACGTATACACGTGTACAGATTGATAAAGTACTATAACGTGTAATAAAGGCTATTTTTAATAGATATAAAGCAAATCTGGTGTGCCTCAAGGTTTTGGCTTGATATTGTAATTACCTTGAAGGAACCTGGTATAAAAGGAAGAGTAAAAGATAATTCAATACATTTATGGATAAATAGCCCCTTTAAACAAACCAAATCAAATGTGAAGTATAGGCAATGGGTTGGACTATATAGTTTGTGCATTATGGCAGAAACTCGATGGTCTGAGGGGTTTGGATCTGTCAACTATAAAAATCAGTCAGTCTGTCTTAACAGGAAGTCGATGTGTTCTTGTAAGGAAGGCACCATCAAACAGACATGTTTATGGGGGAATTTGGGCACTCCCATTAGTTGGATGTTGGCTGGGATTTGACAGGCATTTGGGTGGAAGGGGAAAATTGAAGCGGCTGCATCTGTATGCTCTTGTAAGAGACTCAAGTTTGTATTATGTCTCTCTAGTTTTAAGGAACACATGGTTGATGCTATCTCAAGTGAGCAAATCACAAAAGCATCAAAGCAATGACAGTGAGTGGTGAAACCTGCATTAGCAATGAGCTGCTTCAACCACATTCATCCATCTTTATTTACTTGATCAATGTATTGAATAAAAAAAGGTTTGAATGCCAGAAGAAGACAAAGGTATGCATATTGTTATAATCCTCCAAGGAGAGATACCTAATGTCCAGGAGTGTCACAATGACATCTGTGATTGATTGCACAATATAGTCAGTAGATATGACTTTGACCCTGCAGCGTTCCCTCCTGAAAATAGCTCCTTGCCAATAGTGCTGTTCTGTAATATTATAAAAAATATACATGTTAAAGCCCACAAACAGTACAATTTTGGGGAGAAAAACATCCTCACAAAACACTTACTGGATAACAGCAAAGATTAAAGAGGTAAAAAACTTTCTGTGAAGCCCACATTTATCATGCATTATGAATGCATGATAAATGCATCCATAATGTCTCATAACTACACTCATAATGCTTTATGATGCACTATATCAACAGTCACAAAACATTATATCACTTATAATGAATTTTAATGACTAGCTCTATCGTCCATTATGAGTGATATAATGCTTCCTGATGCACTATATCAACAGTCATAAAACATTATGAGTGTAGTTATGAAGCATTATGAATGCCCTCATAATGCATTGTGATTGTTGGGGCTTCATACGTCATAAAGCATTATGGATGTAGTGTTCATGAATATTCATGAGCAACCATGAAACAAGTCATTCTAATTCATTATAAATGACATTATAATGTTTTATGACCATTGATATAAAGCATCAAGAAGCATTATGTTTGCTTATAAGTGTAGTTATGAGCATTATGAATGCATTATAATGATTATGGATGCCATTATAATGCATTATAAATGTGGGCTTCATAGAAAGTGTTACCAAAGTTTTTCAGAGCCAAGAACTTTCATTTTCTTGCAGCAAACATCACTGTCCTTTCAAAGAAAACATTTTTTTTTACTGAAACTTGTCATCTAAAATCTCACATTTGTTTCTTTTTTGATTACTTTGTGCACAGGACCGCTCCTCACAACTGACAGCAGCTTTGACATTTTCTAAATAAAATCAACTACAACATTGATCCATTAAATCTTTTATATAAAAAAATCTATTTGATAATGCCTTTAGAGCAACATCATTTTAAAAGAACTTAGACTCATAGTAAGATGAGGGATTAAATATTCTTATAAATATACTTATCAAAAAATCTGGTAAGTCATGTTAAATCCAACTGTAAAACTGAACTTCGAGTTGATTGTTATAATGATGTGCTGTCTAAATATGCTTTTTTAAACACAGAATAAAAATTAGCAAACATGAGCTGAGAGCTGACAGGAGGTCAAGTGTCCCCTGTGGCCACATTTAAATCAGGGTCAGATTGGTAAATGAAGATCTGCATATTAAAATGACCGTACACCAACTCTGTAGTGATACTCAGGATTAAATAAGTCACCAGAGCAGAAGAATCAAACAACAATACATCTAAACAAATTTTCACTTTTTATGAATAGCAATTTTTTAAATAAAAATCCATATAACTAACTTCTGAAGATGGAAACTAAAAGATTTTATGAATCAACTATATGTTCAAGACATTGTTCTGTACCCGTCTGATAGACTGCTTTTCTAACCTCACACACCAGATTGACAGCTCAATATACTATACAGTTCATCTTGACAACAGCCCATTAAAAGTGTTTGGGAATGGGCAGAGCCTTTCAAAAGCGTTTCAGTCAGTCAACTCACGTTCAATTGTTTCATTTTAGCTGCATATACATGTTACAGGTTTGGCGTCCAGGCTCCAGTCTCATCACTCCTTTGCAGAAATGTTTACATGAAGGCATGGAGGAGTGATGAGCTTAACATATGAGAACACCCCTGGAGCCTGCAGGTGGATGCTGGGGTGGAGGTGGGGGTGAAAGAACACGCAGCAAATCAGTGTCTGGCAGCATAGACGTTTGCCGAGCAGAGGGAGAGATGGGTAAACTCCCAGTTTAAATACACCGCCAAATTGAGAGGTGGAGAGTGTGATTGGAGGATTGATGTAAGGAGTGTGACGTATGATATGTGAATGTGACATGTGAATAGCAGCGCTGCTCGAGTTTTCTGCCTGAACTAGCTCGCAGGCTTCGCTTCATTTCAGTCAGTCAACTCACGTTCAATTGTTTCATTGTAGCTGCATATACATGTTACAGGTTTGGCGTCCAGGCTCCAGTTTCATCACTCCTTTGCAGAAATGTTTACATGAAGGCATGGAGGAGTGATGAGCAAAACATATGAGAACACCCCCAAAACATAAGTGATAGGAGCCTGGCGCTGCTGATGAGATCTATGTGTGGCTATTCCCCCCAGCGCCTGCTGTGAGAGGAATATGCAACCTAGTGAACTACTATGTGTGGGCCCAGGCACCAGCCGCCGTGTCGCCATTCCCCCCAGCGCCCGCTGGGAGGAATATACTACCTAGTGAACTACTATGTGTGGGCCCAAGCATCAGCCGCTGTGTCTCCATTCCCCCCAGCGCCCGCTGAGAGAAATATACTACCTGGTGACTACTATGTGTGGGCCCAGGCACCAGCCGCTGTGTCGCCATTCCCCCCAGCGCCCGCTGAGAGGAATATACTACATAATGACTACTATGTTTGGGCCCAAGCACCAGCCGCTGTGTCGCCATTCCACCTAGCGCCGGCTGAGAGAAATATACTACCTAGTGACTACTATGTGTGGGCCCAAGCACCAGCCGCTGTGTCGCCATTCCCCCTAGCGCCCGCTGAGGGGAACATATTACCTAGTGAACTACTATGCGTGGGCCCAAGCACCAGCCGCTGTGTCGCCATTCCCCCCAGCGCCCGCTGAGGGGAACATACTACCTAGAGAATGTAGATGCAAGCATGATGAATTGGTACATACTTAACCCCAGCACACCACCTGATCTGCAGTACAGAGTTATGCAGCAATTGGATGCAATCTTTCAATATTAAATGCAGGAACTCATGAGCTTTGAGCAGCCAGAATGACTTTCTCGGGAAATCTCCTTAGCGTTGCAGAAAAGCACACCACCTGATATGCAATACAGAGTTATGTAGCAAGTGGATACGACTTTTAAATACTAAATGCAGGAACTTATGAGCTTTGAGCAGACTGGATGACTTTCTTGTGAAGTCTCCTTAGCGTTGCAGAAAAGCACACCACCTGATATGCAATACAGAGTTATGTAGCAAGTGGATATGATTTTTAAATACTAAACGCAGGAACTCATGAGCTTTGAGCAGACTGGATGACTTTCTCGTGAAGTCTCCTTAGCGTTGATGAGCAGAAGCACACCACCTGATATGCAGTACAGAGTTATGCAGCAATTGGATGCAATCTTTAAATATCAAATGCAGGAACTCATGAGCTTTGAGCAGACTGGATGACTTTCTCGTGAAGTCTCCTTAGCATTGATGAACAGAAGCACACCACCTGATCCGCAGTACAGAGTTATGCAGCAATTGGATGCAATCTTTAAATATCAAATGCAGGAACTCATGAGCTTTGAGCAGACTGGATGACTTTCTTGTGAAGTCTCCTTAGCGTTGATGTGCAGAAAAGGACCAGCGCGCCAGGGATTGCAGTGTGGAGGTAGGCAGATGAAGCAATGCTGTCATGGTTACACCAGTCCTCAGGAAGTGAGAGGAATAGTGTCCAGGAGGCAGGCCACAGCTCAACAGAAAACTTGCAGATTGAAGAGAACCAGGATCTCGTCATAGGTTTGTGACCGTTGATGAACCAGGGGATGATGGTTGAGAAGGGGAACGATGATGCAGATAATTCATCATAGAAGAGAAAGGACAAAAAATTTTTAGTTTTGCAATTTGATATGAGTGCATTGGTATGATTTGTCAGATTTGAGTGCTTCAAGGATAAGGCATACATGTCCTTTCTATTTTCAAATCAGAAAAGGTGAGATCATACTGAGGATTAAAAGAGACCTGGTTCAGAGCAAGCATCACTACTGGGTAAAGCTCATAGAGGGCAGTGGATTTAGGATCCTTGAGGATCAGTATTTTGTTCGCCAGACATCTACAAACCACTCATTATAGAAACCCCCAAAATCAACAGATGGAGCAGCGTCAGTATAAAGCTGGAGAGAATCTAAAGACTCAACATAGTCAAAGAAAGAAATGCTATTCCATTCATTGCAGAGCAAAGACCAAACTGCAGATCTGAACAACAGCCTTCATTAAAACTGCTCTGTCTTTTGGACTGTGGCTGGCGGAGCAAAGCAAAGGTAGTTTTCACATGTACAGAATTCAGCATTGAGCCTCATAAGGATGTAAAGTGCTAAGGCTACTAAGACAGCAAAAGGTTACTTAACAGAGAAATAACTCTGAATGCCACTTAATGCCAAAAGATGCTACCGAGATGAGTGGAGTGGAATGACTTGAAGGCATCTGTATTGTCTGCTTCCCCCAGCCATGCACCAACCCAGCTGATTAATGATTGCACAGCGTTATCTACAGAAGCACAGTATAAAGACAATGATTCAAGTGGAATTAGGCTGTTTGCTTCAGACTGAGGTATCCTGAGGAGCTGAGAGATGTGAGATATTTTAGAGTGAATATTCCTTGTCAAGACCCCCATAGGGCTCACCCTGAAATAGAGAAGGGGAATTTTGAGAAAGGACCAACCATGCAGCCTTTGAAACTTCTTTGATGGAGCCTGTCCTCTATTTCTGGATCTAGCAGGGCTGACTGAAGATTTTCAGACAGGGGTTATTATTTATTTATTTAATTATTATTATAATAATTATTATTAATTATTATTATTATTATAATATATTATATATATATATATATATATATATATATATATATATATATATATATATATATATATATATATATATATATATATTATATATATATATATATATATATATATATATATATATATATATATATATATATATATATATATATATATATATATATATACATATATATATATATATATATATATTATTATGTATTAATTTATTTTAAATTAATTAATTAATTAATTTCATTTTATTTTTATTTATTTTATAAAAGATTTTTTTTTTTCTTCTCTTTCTTTAAACTTTATTTAACCAGGTTGGTCCCATTGAGATCAGCAAATCTCTTTTCCAAGGGAGACCTGACCAAGAATGGCAGCAAACACAGACTCAACAGTACAAGGAAGAGAGAAAAACAATAAAAGCCATCAGTTAAAGCTGTGACATTCAGAACTCTGTATTCCAGAGCTTTCATTGCAGATTTAAAACATTCAGAGATCCAGAGCTCTGCAGCTTAAATTCAGTCTGCAGATTATTCCATGTAGAAGGTGCAGAGAACCTAAAAGCCCCTTTCCCAGATCAGTTCGGCCTTTGGTAACAACAAACTGCATAAAGCTCAATGATCTCAGGTTATGTAATCCATCCATCAAGATTAATAAGGAGGAAAGATAGTCAGCATTTTATCAACAATGCTTTGTAAATGAACACATACCAGTGCCCACGTCTACGTGCAATTAAGGAAGTCCAACTGACTTTAGATTATAAGTTCAGTGATGAGTCAGAAATCCACAGTTTGTGATAATTCTCAGAGCTCCATGATAAACACTGTCCAACATTTAAAGACTGAGCAGAGGCACTCATGTATAAAACATCAGCATATCAAGAAGAGGTAAATTTAGACTCAATAATTCTCTTTTTAACAAAAGAGAAACAGGACTTGTTTCTGTAATAATAACCAAGTAAAACCTTCAGCTTTCTAGCAGCATGCTGATTATGCTCTTTAAAAGCCATATTCCCTTAAAAGAGAACCACTGTAGGAAAGACCTGACTTATAGCTAAGTAGGTGACAAATTCCTCTCTGCGTTGTGGATTTACTTAACAATGGTGTCTCGAAACACCACAGGCCTCTTTAAATTCGGCCAGAGTAAGGAACTTGAACATACTTGGATCACTATCCTTAGCTTTACCTTTACCTTTGTGCTGTAAAATTATTAATTGTTAACACTGATTATACCTCCATCTCATTCAGAGTCTCACTTTACTTAATTGTTACTTATTTCTTTCATAAGGAAGTTGATATTGCTTAAAGGAACTGCATGTTACAACCCCTGTCTTTTCATTTGGTTGTATTTATTCTATTGTACTTTATTTTAATTTTGCTTTGTTTTAGTTTAGTTAAATTAATGCTCCTTTATTCTAATGTCTTGATCAGATATTTCCACTGCCATAGTGTGTATGAGAGCAACTAAAACGACCGAATTCCCCTTGGGGATTAATAAATATTACTGAGTCTGACTTAGAACTACTGAAAAGTCTTCACACCTCGTACTGTATCTTTGTATGCAAATTCAGAACCATACAGCAGATTCTTCACCAAATTAATATTATGACCTGTTGAGATAAGAGCAAAGTTTCATAAAATTACTTTAAATAATTATGTAATAACGTCTATGATTAACCATAACATCTCAGATGAATGAATAAAATATGATTAAAATAATGATACGAGCAGATGATCTAACATACCCTGAAGAAGACATAATTCAATAATTTTATCAGATGTTAAAGATTACGGGAATGAGATTACCCGAGCAGATCTGATTCCTTAGAGAACCAGGAATGGCAGCAGCAGTAGGCTGGAACCGAGAACCCGTGGCAGGATTGGAACTGCAAATCCCAGGGTCCTTTGCGGTATGCCGTCAACCGGGATGCACAGGATCGGGCGTAGCTATGGAGATGGGAGAGGGACCCAGGTGGCTCACATGGCGCGGCGTTGTTTTCCATGGTTTTCAGCGTCTGTGGAGAAGCTGGAATCTGGCTGCTTCGCTTGGAAGGCAGCGCCGGGCTCCAGCTCAGGAGGGACGATGGCAGTGCGCTTTACCTGGCGCTTACCTTCCCCCCGGAAGGAATCTGGAGTTCTGCTGGATCATCAAACAATCGAAAACGTCTTCGTGGCTGAAGCCGGCTGCTCGGTGATGTTACGGGCGTAGAGCTCTTCCAAGAGGCGGCGCACGGATCATCCGGAGGGTTGTTTGGGGATGTGCGGGAGATCCGGCGAGGATGAACGGGTCCGATTCATTCGCAAAGCTGACTTCAGGGACTGAATCTGGGGTTTCAGGATTAAGCCCAGCGCCCTCCCATGACCGCTGAGACTCACTCACTGAATTGGAGACAACGAGAGACATCAGGATCACCGGAGCAAAAGGTATGATGACGATCGCATGAGAGAGCAGCTGAAAGAACACACAGCAAATCAGTGTCTGGCAGCATAGACGTTTGCCGAGCAGAGGGAGAGATGGGTAAACTCCCAGTTTAAATGCACCGCCAACTTGAGAGGTGGAGAGTGTGATTGGAGGATTGATGTAAGGAGTGTGACGTATGATATGTGAATGTGACATGTGAATAGCAGCGCTGCTCGAGTTGTCTGCCTGAACTAGCTCGCAGGCTTCACTTCATATCTGGCAGGTGATTGGTCAATTGATCATATCACTACAGGCCAGTCAGATGATGTAGTTGAAAGATACAGTACAATCATAATCCAAAAGATGTTGGAAGAGGAGCAAAAACATCCTTTCAAACAATGAATGCTTTCAGCGTCATTTATTCTTCATTTAGTAAAGGAATATGGTCCAGATCTGACGATGAGATCTCGTATATCTCATCTCTTCCTGCTCTCAAGGACTCTGAGTGGGCCTTGTGAGCACAATCGTAGTTTGAAATTTGGAAGATGGATTACTGAATTGCTGAGGGACTGCAGATATCATTAGCTTTAAAGGATAAGTTTGGTTTCTGCAACTTTCACATTGTTTATAGAATGAAGTAGAACAATATACTCACCCAGAAGGCTTTCCTGATCCAAACAGTGCTTTGGGAGAGATTTAGATCTAAAATTAAGTGGCGGATATCCGTATAATGGTAGCACACGGGGCATGTATAGCGCCGCTCCTAAAACTGCATTAATCGTCCATAAACTCATTAGTTTCTTTTTTTTTTTTTAACAATCTGTTTTATTGATTTTCTTCACAATAAACATATACAATCACAGATTGAAATTTAAACATAAACAACATCAACAACCCCCCCCCCCCCCCCCCCGGCTGGCACCTCTTACCTGTAGATGGTTGGACACATAGCCTGTGAGTAGTTTATAAACAGTAAAGCAAAAGCAAAACATGCTAAACAAGGACAGTAATAAAAGAATACAGACAAAAGTAACAAAATCAACCATATTAGCAATAGCAAGAACAATAAAAACTTTATAAATTAAAAGAATAATAAATAAAAAACACAGATTTAAATTTAAATTAAAAAAAAAAAACACACACACTCATGTGGACATTCAACTCACAGTGACCTGGCAGACTGTACTTTTAACATATGACATGAAGGGATTCCACATTCTCTCAAAACAGACATCTTTGGCTTTCAGAGTTAGCCTAATCTTTTCTAATTTTAAGAAATAAAGGACCTCCTTAACCCCAGGCTGAGTAGGTAGGTGGGAATGATGATTTCCATTTTAACAGTATCAACTTTCTGGCCAATAGAGTTGTAAAAGCAACCAAATCCGCTGTGTCTGAGGGAAGAGAGAGTGGAGAAGGGCACACACCAAACAAAGCAGTGAAAGCATCAGGGGTTATATTCCCCCCTGTCACCTTACTCAGTGTACTAAATATCTCTGACCAAAAGCCGGTCAAAGAAGGACAGCTCCAAAACATGTGCGAGTAATTAGCTGTAGCTTGCCGGCATCGGTCACACACGGGAGACAATGTAGGGAAGATTTTAGCCAGCCGGGCCTTCGTATAGTGAGCACGATGCAATATTCGACACTGCATAAAAGCATGCCTAGCACAAATCGAAGAAGTATGTACGCTCCTCATAGCTCCCTCCCAAACATCCTCCGGAATCTCAATCCCCAAGTCTGTCTCCCAAACTGTCCTAACTGGGGTAGAAGAGGCCTGACAAAGCTCAAAAACATTCCAATAAAAATAAGAAATGGACCCCTTTAGTGAAGAGAGAGGCTTTAAAAAGGTCTCACTGTCTGAGGGCTTAGGAAGAGCAGGGAAGCTTAAGAAAGAGCTACGGATAAAGCTTCGAACCTGATGATACCTAAAAAAATGCTCCTTAGGAAGCGAGAATTTATCCACCAGCTGCTGAAAGGAAGCAAAAACAGAATTGACATACAGGTCAGCGAAAGTTTCTATTCCCATCCTAGCCCATGTGGAGAAGGTGTTGTCCAGTAGCGACGGAGGGAAACCGGGGTTCGCCGAGAGTGGGGCTCCGACGGAGAGAGCCTGCAAGCCAAAGTGGCGTCTAAATTGAGTCCATATTTTAATGCAGGAGGCTACTACCACATTATCGGTGTATTTGGATAAGGCAAAAGATAAGGGTAAGTATAACAAAGCCTTTAAGGACGCTGGTCGGACAGAGTTTGCCTCTAAAAGCAACCATGAGGGAGGAACCTCAGTGTCTCCATATTTGACCCAATAATACAAATTCCTAATGTTCGTGGCCCAATAATAATAAAGAAAATTAGGTAAGACCATCCCACCTAAAGCTTTAGGCCTCTGCAAAACTTGTCGACGGAGCCTAGGCGTTTTCTTGCTCCAGATGAATTCCGTGATCAAACTGTTTATTTTATGAAAAAAAGAGAGAGGGAGAAAAATAGGTATAAATTGAAATAAATACAAGAAGCGTGGAAGAACGTTCATTTTGATCGTATTAATTCTAGCCGATATAGAAAGGTTTAGTAGGGCCCATCGTTCGAAGTCCTGCTTGATTTTAGAGAGCAGGGAAAGAAAGTTTCTCCTGTAGAGATCAGATAGCTTTTTAGTTACATATACTCCAAGGTAAGTAAAGCCTGAGTCAACAATCTTAAACGGTGAGTTTGAAAGTAGAGTCGAGTTCGAGTCCAGCTGGCCATTCACAATGAACATTTCACTTTTGCTGAGATTCAGTTTATATCTAGAGAATTTGCTAAATTTTTCCAAAACCGAGAGGGCTGCAGGAACTGATTGTGACAGGTCAGATAGAAGCAAAAGCAAATCATCGGCATATAATGCTACCTTCTGTTCTACGCCATATCTGACAATACCATGTATGTTGGGATGGGACTGCAGCGATCTTGAGAGAGGCTCCATTACTATAGCAAATAAAAGTGGGCTCAGAGGCCAGCCCTGCCTTGTAGAACGGTATAACCTGAAATATTCAGAGTTTATGAAATTCGTTCTAACCATGGCCTGAGGAGAAGCATAAAGTAGTCTGACCCATGAAGTAAACTTTTCCCCAAATCCAAACTTCCCCAGAATAAAAAAAGATAATCCCATTCCACCCTATCAAATGCCTTCTCGGCGTCTAAGGCTATCAAAGCCTCTGGAAGATCATTTAAAGAAGGGTTGTGGACAATATTGAATACCCTTCTAAGATTAAAAAAAAAAAAAGAATGTCTATTGCGGATGAACCCAGTCTGCTCCCAAGAAATGATTAAAGGTAGGACAATCTCCAGGCGTCTAGAAAGCAATTTCGACAAAATCTTGAGGTCTACATTCAGCAGACTGATGGGTCGATATGAGCCACACATCAGTGGGTCCTTCTTTTCTTTAGAATTAGCGAAATACAAGCCTGACTTAATGTATGGGGGAGGGTACCCAAAGTGTAGGACTCTGTGAATATCAGTAGAAGATGTGGGGCCAACTGTTTCCAAAAAGTTTTATAAAACTCGGCTGGAAAGCCGTCCGGGCCCAGACTCTTACCGCTCTGCAATGATTTAGCAGCCACCTCGAGTTCAATTAACGTGATGGGGCATTCCAATTCCTCAGCGGCACCATGGTTTAGGGTTGGAATACCAAGTTGCTCAAAAAACGATAGCATGTCTGCAGAGGTATAGACACAATCAGAAGAATATAGCGATTTATAGAATTCCATAAAGGTTCTGTTAATTTCCAATGGGTCTGAAGTTACCCCTGCGCCAGTCTTAATCTGGGGAATCAGCCGCGACGCAGATACTTGGCGAAGTTGGTGAGCTAGAAGTTTGCTAGTCTTATCTCCCTGTTCATAAAATTTAGATTTCGACTGTAGCAGGAGTTCAGTAGTATGCTGCGACATAATCAAATCATACTCAGCCTGTAAACTCACTCGCTCTTTGTAAGTATCTGGTGACTTTAAGACTGCGTAAAAGGAATCCAGCTGTGAAATCTGCTCAGATAGCTTGGCCAGCTTTTCTCTTCTAGATTTAGTTTGATGGGCCCTATAAGAAATAATCTCCCCCCTGATGAAAGCCTTCATTGTTTCCCACAGTATCGACGCAGATACCTCTGGGGTATTGTTAACCTGAAAGAAAAAATCTAGCTGTTCAGCGACAAATTTGACAAAATTTGAATCTAAGAGTAAATGTGGATCTAGGCGCCATAGTGGCCTCGAATTAACACATTTCTGAAAATAAACATTCATAGAGGTAGAGGCATGATCTGATACCACAATTGGGTCATATTTACAGGCAGAAATGGAGGATAAGAGTTTGTTGTCTACTAAAAAAAAATCAATTCGGGTGTAAGTATGATGAACTTGTGAGAAAAAGGAATATTCTCTCTTTCCCGGGTTAAAAAAGCGCCAAGGGTCTACAGTATTAAACTCATTCATAAAGGCTTTAATCAGTTTGGATGACTTAGATACCGTCGTTGAGGATGCAGAGGAACGATCCAAGGAGGAGTTCATCCAGCAGTTGAAGTCCCCACCTAAAATTAAATTATACGTAGACAGGTATAATTAAAAAAGGTTTCATCGTCCCAGTAGGGAGCATAAATGTTAGCAAGAGTGACCTTCACGTTAAAAATATGCCCTACAGAAGCCACAAACCTGCCCGAGGAGTCAGAAATGGTCTTAAGATGAGCAAAGGGAATATCTCTGTGTAAGAGAATAGCTACAACCCTAGAATTACTGGAGAATGAGGAGTGGTAAATCTTCCCGACTCAGCTCTTCTTCAATCTAATAATATCTCTCTCTCTTAGATGCGTCTCCTGCAAGTAGACAACTTGAGCATTGAGGTGACGCAAGTAATGCAACACCTTACTGCGTTTGATTGGATTATTTAGGCCTTTACAGTTAAGACTCACAAATTTAACATCCCCACCTACACTAGACTGCGAACCTTTCATCTGAGCCATAGAAAGAGCAAAAATTCAATGTGAAAGCAAAGCATAAAAGAATGGATGAATAAATTGGAAAAATAAAATAAAATTAAAGCTGCAAGCAGCATTGGACTGGTCCTCGCAGTTTCGCAGGTACCTCATGCCCCCGTTGACCTCCATTTTGAGGGTTTCATCACTTTTCATCACTTTAAACTGCTCTAAGTTAGACTGATGTGTGTTTCTGCAGCTCTGTCTGCAGCCTCAGTCTGTACGATGAGTGTGTATGAGACATTCTATTGTTCCTTCCGTTGTCATGACTACATGACCTGGAGCCATGGAATGGGATGACATCATCTGGAGCTGCTCTTATTTAAGTGTGACCTGCACTTAACTGTCAGTCAGGCAGAGACATCCCAACTGGCCTGAGCTGCAGAGCAAAGATAGCTCTAAAACATTTTTTCACAGTTGCCACAATTTTGACCTAATCTCTCTAAAAATATGACCTTTTTGTGTAAAATTTTGTCAGGAATCCAGTAATGTAACTTTAAAAGCTGAAAATTGTTTCATTTTTTCCGTAGAGGCTGAAGTGACGCAGGATGTCAGGAATTAATGCAGTTACATCAAGAGTTAAACTTCAGTCTTTTGAATAAATACAGCTACATCAGGAGTTAAACTTCAATCTTTGGAACAAATGCAGCTACACCAGGAGTTAAGATTTATTCATTGGAATAAAGGCAGCTACATCAGGAGTAAACCTTCAGTCTTTGGAATAAATAAAGCTACATCAGGAGTGAAGCTTCAGTCTTTGGAATAAATGCAGCTACATCGGGAGTTAATCTTCATTCTTTGGAATAAATGCAGCTACATCAGGAGTTAAACTTCAATCTTTGGAATAAATGCAGCTACACCAGGAGTTAAGATTTATTCATTGGAATAAAGGCAGCTACATCAGGAGTTAAACTTCAGTCTTTGGAATAAATGCAGCTACATCAGGAGTTAAACTTCAGTCTTTGGAATAAATGCAGCTACATCAGGAGTTGAACTTTCAGTCTTTGGAATAAATGCAGTAACATCAGGAGTTAAACTTCATTCTTTGGAATAAATGCAGCTACATCAGGAGTTAATCTTCATTCTTTGGATTATAGGCAGCTACATCAGGAGTTAAACTTCAGTCAATGGAATAAATGCAGCTACATCAGGAGTTAAGATTTATTCATTGGAATAAATGCAGCTACATCAGGAGTTGAACTTTCAGTCTTTGGAATAAATACAGTAACATCAGGAGTTAAACTTCATTCTTTGGAATATAGGCAGCTACATCAGGAGTTATGCTTTAGTCAATGGAATAAATGAAGCTACATCTGGAGTTGCTTCAATCTTTGGAATTAATTCAGCTACATCAGGGGTTGAACTTCAATCTTTGGAATAAATGCAGCAACATCAGGGGTTAGACTTCATTCTTTGGAATAAATACAGCTACATCAGGAGTTAAAATTCAGTCTTTGGAATAAATGCAGCTACATCGGGAGTTAATCTTCATTCTTTGGAATAAAGGCAGCTACATCAGGAGTTAAACTTCAGTCAATGGAATTAATGCAGCTACATCAGGAGTTAAACTTCATTCTTTGGAATAAATGCAGCTACATCAGGAGTTATATTACTTTAGTCTTGGAATAAATGCAGTACATCAGGAGTTGAACTTATTCATTGGAATAAATGCAGTTACATCAGGGGTTGAACTGCAATCTTGGAGTAAATGCAGCTACATCAGGGGTTGAACTTAAATCTTTGGAATAGCTCTGTCTACAGCCTCAGTCTGTATGATGAGTGTGTATGAGACATTCTATTGTTCCTTCCGTTGTCATGACTACATAACCTGCAGCCATGGAATGGGATGACATCATCTGGAGCTGCTCTTATTTAAGTGTGACCTGCACTCAACTGTCAGTCAGGCAGAGACATCCCAACTGGCCTGAGCTGCAGAGCAAAGATAGCTCTGAAACATTTTTTCACAGTTGCCACAATTTTGACCTAATCTCTCTAAAAATATGACCTTTTTGTGTAAAATTTTGTCAGGAATCCAGTAATGTAACTTTAAAAGCTGAATTTTGTTTCATTTTTTCCGTAGAGGCTGAAGTGACGCAGGATGTCAGGAATTAAGGCAATTACATCAGGGGTTAAACTTCAGTCTTTGGAATAAATACAGCAACATCAGGAGTAAACCTTCAGTCTTTGGAATAAATGCAGCTACATCAGGAGTTAAACTTCAATCTTTGGAATAAATGCAGCTACACCAGGAGTTAAGATTTATTCATTGGAATAAAGGCAGCTACATCAGGAGTTAAACTTCAGTCTTTGGAATAAATGCAGCTACATCAGGAGTTGATCTTTCAGTCTTTGGAAAAAATCCAGTAACATCAGGAGTTAAACTTCATTCTTTGGAATAAATGCAGCTATATCAGGAGTTAATCTTCATTCTTTGGAATATAGGCAGCTACATCAGGAGTTAAACTTCAGTCAATGGAATAAATGCAGCTACATCAGGAGTTAAACTTCATTCTTTGGAATAAATGCAGCTACATCAGGAGTTAAACTTCATTCTTTGGAATAAATGCAGCTACATAAGGAGTTATACTTCATTCTTTGGATGAATGCAGCCACATCAGGAGTTATACTTCAGTTTTTTTAATAAATGCAGCAACATCAGGAGTTAAACTTCATTCTTAGGAGTAAATGCAGCTACATCAGGAGTTAAACTTCAATCTTTGGAATAAATGCAGCTACATCAGGAGTTGAACTTTATTCATTGGAATAAATGCAGCTACATCAGGAGTTATACTTTAGTCAATGGACTAAATGCAGTTACATCAGGAGTTATACTTTAGTCAGTGGAATAAATGCAGCTACATCAGGGGTTGAGCTGCAATCTTTAGAGTAAATGCAGCTACATCAGGGGTTGAACTTCAGTCTTTGGAATAGCTCTGTCTACAGCCTCAGTCTGTATGATGAGTGTGTATGAGACATTCTATTGTTCCTTCCGTTGTCATGACTACGTGTCCTGCAGCCATGGAATGGGATGACATCATCTGGAGCTGCTCTTATTTAAGTGTGACCTGCACTCAACTGTCAGTCAGGCAGAGACATCCCAACTGGCCTGAGCTGCAGAGCAAAGATAGCTCTGAAACATTTTTTCACAGTTGCCACAATTTTGACCTAATCTCTCTAAAAATATGACCTTTTTGTGTAAAATTTTGTCAGGAATCCAGTAATGTAACTTTAAAAGCTGAATTTTGTTTCATTTTTTTCGTAGAGGCTGAACTGACGCAGGATGTCAGGAATTAATGCAATTACATCAAGAGTTAAACTTCAGTCTTTGGAATAAATGCAGCTACATCAGGAGTTAAACTTCAATCTTTGGAACAAATGCAGCTACACCAGGAGTTAAGATTTATTCATTGGAATAAAGGCAGCTACATCAGGAGTTAAACTTCAGTCTTTGGAATAAATGCAGCTACATCAGGAGTTGAACTTTCAGTCTTTGGAATAAATGCAGTAACATCAGGAGTTAAACTTCATTCTTTGGAATAAATGCAGTAACATCAGGAGTGAAACTTCATTCTTTGGAATATAGGCAGCTACATCAGGAGTTAAACTTCAGTCAATGGAATAAATGCAGCTACATCAGAAGTTAAACTTCATTCTTTGGAATAAATGCAGCTACATCAGGAGTTAAACTTCATTCTTTGGAATTAATGCAGCTACAAAAGGAGTTATACTTCATTCTTTGGATGAATGCAGCCACATCAGGAGTTGTACTTCAGTTTTTTTAATAAATGCAGCAACATCAGGAGTTAAACTTCATTCTTAGGAGTAAATGCAACTACATCAGGAGTTAAACTTCAATCTTTGGAATAAATGCAGCTACATCAGGAGTTGAACTTTATTCATTGGAATAAATGCAGCTACATCAGGAGTTATACTTTAGTCAATGGACTAAATGCAGTTACATCAGGAGTTAGAATTTAGTCAGTGGAATAAATGCAGCTACATCAGGGGTTGAGCTTCAATCTTTGGAGTAAATGCAGCTACATCAGGGGTTGAACTTCAATCTTTGGAATAGCTCTGTCTACAGCCTCAGTCTGTATGATGAGTGTGTATGAGACATTCTATTGTTCCTTCCGTTGTCATGACTACATGTCCTGCAGCCATGGAATGGGATGACATCATCCGGAGCTGCTCTTATTTAAGTGTGACCTGCACTCAACTGTCAGTCAGGCAGAGACATCCCAACTGGCCTGAGCTGCAGAGCAAAGATAGCTCTAAAAAATTTTTTCACAGCTGCCACAATTTTGACCTAATCTCTCTAAAAATATGACCTTTTTGTGTAAAATTTTGTCAGGAATCCAGTAATGTAACTTTAAAAGCTGAAATTTGTTTCATTTTTTCCATAGAGGCTGAACTGACGCAGGATGTCAGGAATTAATGCAATTACATCAAGAGTTAGACTTCAGTCTTTGGAATAAATACAGCAACATCAGGAGTAAACCTTCAGTCTTTGGAATAAATAAAGCTACATCGGGAGTTAATCTTCATTCTTTGGAATAAATGCAGCTACATCAGGAGTTAAACTTCAATCTTTGGAATAAATGCAGCTACATCAGGAGTTAAGATTTATTCATTGGAATAAATGCAGCTACATCAGGAGTTAAATTTCAGTCTTTGGAATAAATGCAGCTACATCAGGAGTTGAACTTTCAGTCTTTGGAATAAATGCAGTAACATCAGGAGTTAAACTTCATTCTTTGGTATAAATGCAGCTACATCAGGAGTTAATCTTCATTCTTTGGAATATAGGCAGCTACATCAGGAGTTAAACTTCAGTCAATGGAATAAATGCAGCTACATCAGGAGTTAAACTTCATTCTTTGGAATAAATGCAGCTACATAAGGAGTTATACTTCAGTCTTTGGAATAAATGCAGTTACATCAGGGGTTAAAATTCATTCTTTGGAATAAATGCAGCTACATCAGGAGTTGAGATTTATTCATTGGAATAAATGCAGCTACATCAGGAGTTATGCTCTAGTCAATGGAATAAATGAAGCTACATCTGGATTTGCTTCAATCTTTGGAATTAATGCAGCTACATCAGGGGTTGAACTTCAATCTTTGGAATAAATGCAGCAACATCAGGGGTTAGACTTCATTCTTTGGAATAAATGCAGCTACATAAGGAGTTATACTTCAGTCTTTGGAATAAATGCAGTTACATCAGGGGTTAAAATTTATTCTTTGGAATATAGGCAGCTACATCAGGAGTTAAACTTCATTCTTTGGAATAAATGCAGCTATATCAGGAGTTAAACTTCATTCTTTGGAATAAATGCAGCTACATAAGGAGTTATACTTCAGTCTTTGGAATAAATGCAGTTACATCAGGGGTTAAAATTCATTCTTTGGAATAAATGCAGCTACATCAGGAGTTGAGATTTATTCATTGGAATAAATGCAGCTACATCAGGAGTTATGCTTTAGTCAATGGAATAAATGAAGCTACATCTGGAGTTGCTTCAATCTTTGGAATTAATGCAGCTACATCAGGGGTTGAACTTCAATCTTTGGAATAAATGCAGCTACATCAGGGGTTAGACTTCATTCTTTGGAATAAATGCAGCTACATAAGGAGTTATACTTCAGTCTTTGGAATAAATGCAGTTACATCAGGGGTTAAAATTCATTCTTTGGAATAAATGCAGCTACATCAGGAGTTGAACTTTATTCATTGGAATAAATGCAGCTACATCAGGAGTTATACTTTAGTCAATGGACTAAATGCAGTTACATCAGGAGTTATACTTTAGTCAGTGGAATAAATGCAGCTACATCAGGGGTTGAGCTGCAATCTTTGGAGTAAATGCAGCTACATCAGGGGTTGAACTTCAATCTTTGGAATAGCTCTGTCTGCAGCCTCAGTCTGTATGATGAGTGTGTATGAGACATTCTATTGTTCCTTCCGTTGTCATTACTACATGTCCTGCAGCCATGGAATGGGATGACATCATCTGGAGCTGCTCTTATTTAAGTGTGACCTGCACTCAACTGTCAGTCAGGCAGAGACATCCCAACTGGCCTGAGCTGCAGAGCAACGATAGCTCTGAAACATTTTTTCACAGTTGCCACAATTTTGACCTAATCTCTCTAAAAATATGACCTTTTTGTGTAAAATTTTGTCAGGAATCCAGTAATGTAACTTTAAAAGCTGAATTTTGTTTCATTTTTTCCGTAGAGGCTGAAGTGACGCAGGATGTCAGGAATTAAGGCAATTACATCAGGGGTTAAACTTCAGTCTTTGGAATAAATACAGCAACATCAGGAGTAAACCTTCAGTCTTTGGAATAAATACAGCAACATCAGGAGTAAACCTTCAGTCTTTGGAATAAATGCAGCTACACCAGGAGTTAAGATTTATTCATTGGAATAAAGGCAGCTACATCAGGAGTTAAACTTCGGTCTTTGGAATAAATGCAGCTACATCAGGAGTTGCACTTTCAGTCTTTGGAATAAATGCAGTAACATCAGGAGTTAAACTTCATTCTTTGGAATAAATGCAGCTATATCAGGAGTTAAACTTCATTCTTTGGAATATAGGCAGCTACATCAGGAGTTAAACTTCAGTCAATGGAATAAATGCAGCTACATCAGGAGTTAAACTTCATTCTTTGGAATAAATGCAGCTACATCAGGAGTTAAACTTCATTCTTTGGAATAAATGCAGCTACATAAGGAGTTATACTTCATTCTTTGGATGAATGCAGCCACATCAGGAGTTATACTTCAGTTTTTTTAATAAATGCAGCAACATCAGGAGTTAAACTTCATTCTTAGGAATAAATGCAGCTACATCAGGAGTTAAACTTCAATCTTTGGAATAAATGCAGCTACATCAGGAGTTGAACTTTATTCAATGGAATAAATGCAGCTACATCAGGAGTTATACTTTAGTCAATGGACTAAATGCAGCTACATCAGGAGTTATACTTTAGTCAGTGGAATAAATGCAGCTACATCAGGGGTTGAGCTTCAATCTTTGGAGTAAATGCAGCTACATCAGGGGTTGAACTTCAATCTTTGGAATAGCTCTGTCTGCAGCCTCAGTCTGTATGATGAGTGTGTATGAGACATTCTATTGTTCCTTCCGTTGTCATTACTACATGTCCTGCAGCCATGGAATGGGATGACATCATCCGGAGCTGCTCTTATTTAAGTGTGACCTGCACTCAACTGTCAGTCAGGCAGAGACATCCCAACTGGCCTGAGCTGCAGAACAACGATAGCTCTGAAACATTTTTTCACAGTTGCCACAATTTTGACCTAATCTCTCAAAAATATGACCTTTTTGTGTAAAATTATGTCAGGAATCCAGTAATGTAACTTTAAAAGCTGAAATTTGTTTCATTTTTTCCATAGAGGCTGAACTGACACACGATGTTAGGAATTAAGGCAATTACATCAAGAGTTAAACTTCAGTCTTTGGAATAAATACAGCAACATCAGGAGTAAACCTTCAGTCTTTGGAATAAATGCAGCTACATCAGGAGTTAAGATTTATTCATTGGAATAAAGGCAGCTACATCGGGAGTTAATCTTCATTCTTTGGAATAAATGCAGCTACATCAGGAGTTAATCTTCATTCTTTGGAATAAATGCAGCTACATCAGGAGTTAAACTTCAATCTTTGGAATAAATGCAGCTACATCGGGAGTTTATCTTCATTCTTTGGAATAAATGCAGCTACACCAGGAGTTAAGATTTATTCATTGGAATAAATGCAGCTACATCAGGAGTTGAACTTTCAGTCTTTGGAATAAATACAGTAACATCAGGAGTTAAACTTCATTCTTTGGAATATAGGCAGCTACATCAGGAGTTATGCTTTAGTCAATGGAATAAATGAAGCTACATCTGGAGTTGCTTCAATCTTTGGAATTAATGCAGCTACATCAGAGGTTGAACTTCAATCTTTGGAATAAATGCAGCAACATCAGGGGTTAGACTTCATTCTTTGGAATAAATGCAGCTACATAAGGAGTTATACTTCAGTCTTTGGAATAAATGCAGCTACATCAGGAGTTAAAATTCATTCTTTGGAATAAATGCAGCTACATCAGGAGTTGAATTTTATTCAATGGAATAAATGCAGCTACATCAGGAGTTATACTTTAGTCAATGGAATAAATGAAGCTACATCTGGAGTTGCTTCAATCTTTGGAATTAATGCAGCTACATCAGGGGTTGAACTTCAATCTTTGGAATAAATGCAGCAACATCAGGGGTTAGACTTCATTCTTTGGAATAAATACAGCTACATCAGGAGTTAAAATTCAGTCTTTGGAATAAATGCAGCTACATCGGGAGTTAAACTTTAGTCAATGGAATTAATTCAGCTACATCAGGAGTTAAACTTCATTCTTTGGAATAAATGCAGCTACATCAGGAGTTAAACTTCATTCTTTGGAATAAATGCAGCTACATCAGGAGTTATACTTTAGTCAATGGAATAAATGCAGTTACATCAGGAGTTATACTTTAGTCAGTGGAATAAATGCAGCTACATCAGGGGTTGAACTTCAGTCTTTGGAATAGCTCTGTCTACAGCCTCAGTCTGTATGATGAGTGTGTATGAGACATTCTATTGTTCCTTCCGTTGTCATGACTACATGTCCTGCAGCCATGGAATGGGATGACATCATCTGGAGCTGCTCTTATTTAAGTGTGACCTGCACTCAACTGTCAGTCAGGCAGAGACATCCTAACTGGCCTGAGCTGCAGAGCAAAGATAGCTCTGAAACATTTTTTCACAGTTGCCACAATTTTGACCTAATCTCTCCAAAAATATGACCTTTTTGTGTAAAATTTTGTCAGGAATCCAGTAATGTAACTTTAAAAGCTGAAATTTGTTTCGTTTTTTCCGTAGAGGCTGAACTGACGCAGGATGTCAGGAATAAATGCAGTTACATCAACAGTTAAACTTCAGTCTTTTGAATAAATACAGCAACATCAGGAGTAAACCTTCAGTCTTTGGAATAAATAAAGCTACATCAGGAGTAAAGCTTCAGTCTTTGGAATAAATAAAGCTACATTGGGAGTTAATCTTCATTCTTTGGAATAAATGCAGCTACATCAGGAGTTAAACTTCAATCTTTGGAATAAATGCAGTTACATCAGGAGTTAAGATTTATTCATTGGAATAAATGCAGCTACATCAGGAGTTAAACTTCAGTCTTTGGAATAAATGCAGTTACATCAGGAGTTAAACTTCATTCTTTGGTATAAATGCAGCTACATCGGGAGTTAATCTTCATTCTTTGGAATTAATGCAGCTACATCAGGAGTTAAACTTCAATCTTTGGAATAAATGCAGCTACATCAGGAGTTAAGATTTATTCATTGGGATAAATGCAGCTACATAAGGAGTTATACTTCAGTGTTTGGAATAAATGCAGTTACATCAGGGGTTAAAATTCATTCTTTGGAATAAATGCAGCTACATCAGGAGTTGAGATTTATTCATTGGAATAAATGCAGCTACATCAGGAGTTATGCTTTAGTCAATGGAATAAATGAAGCTACATCTGGAGTTGCTTCAATCTTTGGAATTAATGCAGCTACATCAGAGGTTGAACTTCAATCTTTGGAATAAATGCAGCAACATCAGGGGTTAGACTTCATTCTTTGGAATAAATGCAGCTACATAAGGAGTTATACTTCAGTCTTTGGAATAAATGCAGTTACATCAGGGGTTAAAATTCATTCTTTGGAATAAATGCAGCTACATCAGGAGTTGAGATTTATTCATTGGAATAAATGCAGCTACATCAGGAGTTATACTTTAGTCAATGGAATAAATGAAGCTACATCTGGAGTTGCTTCAATCTTTGGAATTAATGCAGCTACATCAGGGGTTGAACTTCAATCTTTGGAATAAATGCAGCAACATCAGGGGTTAGACTTCATTCTTTGGAATAAATACAGCTACATCAGGAGTTAAAATTCAGTCTTTGGAATAAATGCAGCTACATCGGGAGTTAATCTTCATTCTTTGGAATAAAGGCAGCTACATCAGGAGTTAAACTTCAGTCAATGGAATTAATGCAGCTACATCAGGAGTTAAACTTCATTCTTTGGAATAAATGCAGCTACATCAGGAGTTAAACTTCATTCTTTGGAATAAATGCAGCTACATCAGGAGTTATACTTTAGTCAATGGAATAAATGCAGTTACATCAGGAGTTATACTTTAGTCAGTGGAATAAATGCAGCTACATCAGGGGTTGAACTTCAGTCTTTGGAATAGCTCTGTCTACAGCCTCAGTCTGTATGATGAGTGTGTATGAGACATTCTATTGTTCCTTCCGTTGTCATGACTACATGTCCTGCAGCCATGGAATGGGATGACATCATCTGGAGCTGCTCTTATTTAAGTGTGACCTGCACTCAACTGTCAGTCAGGCAGAGACATCCTAACTGGCCTGAGCTGCAGAGCAAAGATAGCTCTGAAACATTTTTTCACAGTTGCCACAATTTTGACCTAATCTCTCTAAAAATATGACCTTTTTGTGTAAAATTTTGTCAGGAATCCAGTAATGTAACTTTAAAAGCTGAAATTTGTTTCATTTTTTCCGTAGAGGCTGAAGTGACGCAGGATGTTAGGAATAAATGCAGTTACATCAAGAGTTAATCTTCATTCTTTGGAATAAATGCAGCTACATCAGGAGTTAAACTTCAATCTTTGGAATAAATGCAGTTACATCAGGAGTTAAGATTTATTCATTGGAATAAATGCAGCTACATCAGGAGTTAAACTTCAGTCTTTGGAATAAATGCAGTTACATCAGGAGTTAAACTTCATTCTTTGGTATAAATGCAGCTACATCAGGAATTAAACTTCAATCTTTCGAATAAATGCAGCTACATCGGGAGTTAATCTTCATTCTTTGGAATAAATGCAGCTACATCAGGAGTTAAACTTCAATCTTTGGAATAAATGCAGCTACATCAGGAGTTAAGATTTATTCATTGGAATAAATGCAGCTACATAAGGAGTTATACTTCAGTGTTTGGAATAAATGCAGTTACATCAGGGGTTAAAATTCATTCTTTGGAATAAATGCAGCTACATCAGGAGTTGAGATTTATTCATTGGAATAAATGCAGCTACATCAGGAGTTATGCTTTAGTCAATGGAATAAATGAAGCTACATCTGGAGTTGCTTCAATCTTTGGAATTAATGCAGCTACATCAGGGGTTGAACTTCAATCTTTGGAATAAATGCAGCAACGTCAGGGGTTAGACTTCATTCTTTGGAATAAATGCAGCTACATAAGGAGTTATACTTCAGTCTTTGAAATAAATGCAGTTACATCAGGGGTTAAAATTCATTCTTTGGAATAAATGCAGCTACATCAGGAGTTGAGATTTATTCATTGGATTAAATGCAGCTACATCAGGAGTTATACTTTAGTCAATGGAATAAATGAAGCTACATCTGGAGTTGCTTCAATCTTTGGAATTAATGCAGCTACATCAGGGGTTGAACTTCAATCTTTGGAATAAATGCAGCAACATCAGGAGTTAAGCTTCATTCTTTGGAATAAATACAGCTACATCAGGAGTTAAAATTCAGTCTTTGGAATAAATGCAGCTACATCGGGAGTTAATCTTCATTCTTTGGAATAAAGGCAGCTACATCAGGAGTTAAACTTCAGTCAATGGAATTAATGCAGCTACATCAGGAGTTAAACTTCATTCTTTGGAATAAATGCAGCTACATCAGGAGTTAAGCTTCATTCTTTGGAATAAATGCAGCTACATCAGGAGTTATACTTTAGTCAATGGAATAAATGCAGTTACATCAGGAGTTATACTTTAGTCAGTGGAATAAATGCAGCTACATCAGGGGTTGAACTTCAATCTTTGGAATAGCTCTGTCTACAGCCTCAGTCTGTATGATGAGTGTGTATGAGACATTCTATTGTTCCTTCCGTTGTCATGACTACATGACCTGCATCCATGGAATGGGATGACATCATCTGGAGCTGCTCTTATTTAAGTGTGACCTGCACTCAACTGTCAGTCAGGCAGAGACATCCTAACTGGCCTGAGCTGCAGAGCAAAGATAGCTCTGAAACATTTTTTCACAGTTGCCACAATTTTGACCTAATCTCTCTAAAAATATGACCTTTTTGTGTAAAATTTTGTCAGGAATCCAGTAATGTAACTTTAAAAGCTGAAATTTGTTTCATTTTTTCCGTAGAGGCTGAAGTGACGCAGGATGTTAGGAATAAATGCAGTTACATCAAGAGTTAATCTTCATTCTTTGGAATAAATGCAGCTACATCAGGAGTTAAACTTCAATCTTTGGAATAAATGCAGTTACATCAGGAGTTAAGATTTATTCATTGGAATAAATGCAGCTACATCAGGAGTTAAACTTCAGTCTTTGGAATAAATACAGCAACATCAGGAGTAAACCTTCAGTCTTTGGAATAAATGCAGCTACATCAGGAGTAAAGCTTCAGTCTTTCGAATAAATGCAGCTACATCGGGAGTTAATCTTCATTCTTTGGAATAAATGCAGCTACATCAGGAGTTAAACTTCAATCTTTGGAATAAATGCAGTTACATCAGGAGTTAAGATTTATTCATTGGAATAAATGCAGCTACATCAGGAGTTCAACTTCAGTCTTTGGAATAAATGCAGTTACATCAGGAGTTAAACTTCATTCTTTGGTATAAATGCAGCTACATCAGGATTTAAAATTCATTCTTTGGAATAAATGCAGATACATTCAGAGGATAATTTCATTCTTTGGAATAAATGTCACTACATTAGGAGAAAACTTAAGTCAATGGAATAAATGCAGCTACATCAGGAGTTAAACTTCGGTCTTTGGAATAAATGCAGGTACATTAAGAGGATAACTTCATTCTTTTGAATAAGTGTGGCTACATCGGGGGTTAAACTTCATTCTTTGACATAAATGCAGTTACATCAGGAGGATAACTTCATTCTTTGGAATTAATGCAGCTACATTAGGAGCATATCTTTCTTCTTTTGGAGTAAATGCAGGTACATCAGGAGTTAAACTTCAGTCCTTGAAATAAATGCAGCTACATCAGGAGTTAAACTTTATTATTTAATAAAGCAGTTACATCCGGAGTTAAACTTTGTTCTTTTTCAGTTCTATAGGGAGAATTGTTATAGATTTTTTTCAATTGTCTGATAATTGACAGTTGTTCTTTACGCTCTGCCTGTTGCAGATGTCCCAGACCCAGCGACCCCTCCGTCAAACCGAAGGCCTCCTGCCTCCACAGCTCCTGTCCTGACCGGGCCGTCCTGTCTCAGCCTGTCTGTCCTCTGTCCTGGACCTTCAGCTGACGTCTGTATATCTCTGTCTCAGCTTTGTGACGGTCGCCCAGACTGCTCTGACGGCTCTGACGGCTCTGACGAGCAGAACTGTGTGAGGAGGTGTCCCTCTAAAGGTAAGTTAAGTTTTCTTTTCTTTATCTGACAGCCAAACTGTCCCGCTGTGTCTAAGACCAATCACCTCCAGGTTTGTCCCAAAGACATAATGATTGTCCGTCTGTCCTCTGAGGTGACTTTCGGTGTAAGGACCGGCGCAGCTGCGTCTCCAGGACTCTGCTGTGTGACGGCCGCTCACACTGCAGCGACGGCTCCGATGAGATGAACTGTGGGAGTGAAGGTAGTCCTGCTGTTCAGGTGAGCTCGCTCAGGTGCAGGGTGGGCTCCAGGCTGTGCAGAGACGGAGCCGAGTGTGTGCTCATCAGCCATGTGTGTGACGGAGAGAGAGACTGCAGGGACGGGTCAGACGAGGACGGTTGTGGTGAGTTAATAATGATGATGATGATGATAATAATAATAACAACAATTAAAGCTGCAAGCAGCGTTGGACGGGTCCTCGCTGTCTTGCAGGTCCCTCATGCCCGTTGACCTCTATTTTGAGGGTTTCATCAGTTCAGGGGTCTCAGCATGACATTTGTGGGTCTTGATGAGGCAAACATTTTGACATTGGTTTCATCTCTCTACTACATTCCTTGTGGAAGTTACAGCCATTTTAGTTGTGTTTGACCATAGGTGGCGCTAAAGAGCTCGCCATTCGGAAACCATTGTAGAAACAACAAACCCCTTCATAACTTTTGTTCATCAGTGTCTTCTCTCTCATCTTTCCACATTTCAAGCTGATACCGTTTACGGTCTAGAAGGAGATAATTTTTGCGTCCGACATACTTTTACCCTGAAATTTTACTTTGAAGGGCAAATTGCTGACTTCCTGTTTGAGGTAGGTCAGGGGTATCAGAACAAGATTTGTGGGCCTGAATGAGAGAAACATTTTAGTGTTGGTTTGATCTCTCTACTACATTCCTAGTGGAAGTTACAGCCATTTTAGTAGTGTTTGTCTATAGGGGGCGCTAGAGAGCACATTTTGGCGTGTTTGGGGTTATTTTAATCGTTTTATGATTTCTGTTGGCAAGTGTGTCTGTTTTGGTGTGGCTGTGAGCTTGTTTTGGGGGTGAAATCATTGTGCAAAGTGGGGATTATCGAGTGAGCTTTTATTTTGAAGGTCATATTGCCTACTTCCTGTTTGAGATAGGATGTCAGCGCTTGATTTGTGGGTCTTGAAGGGTCCTTGCAAGGACCTCTTCTCATTTTGGTATTTTTGGGGTTCAGTTTGATCACAGATAGACCCTGCTTTAGTTTTTCTGTTTCAGATTAAAGTCTCACTGAACCTGTCAATCAGTGAGTGACGTCATCAGCTGTGAAGATCAAAGAGAGGGGAGTTGCTTCACTTTTGGCCTGCAGCCAAACTGCTCTGAGAGAACTGCGCTCTGAGTCAAAACTTGTGAAACAACTCCTCATAGATGCCACAATTTTGACCCTATCTCTCTGAAAATATGACCTTATTATGTGAAATTTTGTCAGGAATCCAGTAATGTGACTTTAAAAGCTGAATTTTGTTTCGTTTTTTCTGTTGCAGCCCAACTGTCACAGGATGTCTCTTGCTGTTCCATCGGTCCCCATTCATGTCTATGGAAGGCCTGTTTCAGCATGACTAACTTCGAGGGCTTGTCATTCGAAAACCGTTTGAGAAACAACAAATCCCTCTATAACTTTTTTCATCAATGTCTCCTCTGTAATCTCTCCGCATTTCAAGCTGATACCATTTACAGTGTCGGAGAAGATAATTTTTTCGTCCAGCCTATTTTTCACCTGAAATTTTACTTTGAAGGGCAAATTGCCAACTTCCTGTTTGAGATAGGTCAGAGGTATCAGCACGAGATTTGTGGGGAATTTGTGGGGAACATTTTGGAATGTTGGTGGTTAATTTTTCCTTTTTATAAAAATTTTCACTGATTCTGAGGAGCTTGCCAAATTTGGTGAGTTTTTGAGCATGTTTAGGGGGTCAAATTAAGGTTTAATTACCCAGTGCGTGATAATCACAAAGCAGGAACAATAGGGTCCTTGCCCGATAGCAAGAGAGGTCCTTCCCCTTGGGCGAGGACCCTAATAAGATAATGCCAATAACAAGAGAGAAAAGACCGCCACCACCTCCACCTCCAAACCATACATTAATAATACCCAGGTAGGTGCCAGCCAGCCATTACCCCCAAAAAATACAAAAATACACAACCCCTCTCCCCAAAACAAACAGAACAGCTCCCCTAGCAGAAGCATCCAAACAGTGATGCGTGCTACCCTTCCCCGATCTATCAAAAAACCTGTCGTTCCTGATGGCAGCTTAACTTGCTACTTAATGACCCCTAGGAACATACATCTGTGCTGTCCAGGTAGAGAGACACAAAACACAAAAAGGTGCCATGTATTATCCGAGCAGGAGCTAAAAGCTCAACTTCAAGTGTGTCAGGAATAAACAGATAAATAAATAAATAAGGCACAGATCAAATGAAAAGTGGCGCCAAGTGCTCCAAGTCAGAGCATCTAAACATAGTCAGCAATGACGTAACCTAGTACAAAGGAACAGCGATGTATAGTAGGCGTGTTACCTGCTTGGCATTGAGCCTACTAAAACAGAGGTGAACAACAAACCGCTGTAAAGTAAGTTGGTGGAGACCGGAATCAGTCAGATGGTTAAGTCGGGCTCTTCTTGAGGCTCCTGTGGATGAACTCCATGGCTCGATCCGGGTTGTCAAACTTGTGGGTCTGGCCGCTCGCCGTGGAGATGTGTAGAGTAGCTGGGTACCGGAGGCCAAACTTCACGTCAGCACAAGCACGAAGCTCTCTCTTCACCTGGATGAACGCCGCCCTCTGCTTGGCCACAGTTGGTGTAAAGTCCGGGAAAATATACACCCATTTCCCCTGGTGAAGCAGAGGGGAGCTCTGACCGGCACGGCGTAGTATATTATTCCTCTCTCGAAACAGCGTGACCTGGATCACCAGTGGCCGAGGTGGCTCTCCCTCCTTCGGTTTGGCCTGTAGTGTGTGATGAGCCCGGTCGAGACCGGGTTTTTCCTCGAGTCCCAGTAGCTCCATCAGGAGGTTGGCAATAAACTCTGTAGGTTGAGGGCCCTCGGTTCCTTCAGGGAGACCCACCAGTCGGATGTTACGCCATCTAGAGCGCGCCTCCAGCTCATCACACTTCCTACTCAGAGACTCCACAGTAGTAGTTAGCATAGCCACTTTAGCCTGCATGCCTGTTGACTGGTCCCCGTGTTCAGTAGCCGAGCGCTCCAGGTCGCTAATGGTTCTGCCTTGACGGGAGATTTTTTCCTCTAGTGGCGTGAGAGTAGACGACACCTCTTTCTTCACCAGCTCTGATATTATCGACTCTAAGCCCGTCAGAATTTCAGTCCGCTGTTCATCAATCATCACCTTAATGCTACGTAGCATCTCTTCATTAGCACTTAGCTCCACATATGGCTCGGGCTGTGAGGACTGTAGCTGAGGCCTGCTAGTGCTGCGCCCAGCCTTAGCAGAATCGTTTTTGCCCCGAGAACTTGTCATTAGTCCAGATTTCGACTTAAAAGCCACCGCTGGTAGGAAAACGTTGAAGCACCTCAAGAATGAAGGCAATGGACAGACTTATAATGATAGTTAAACGATATTAAAAGTGTATGCTCAAGGAGCTACTCAAAAACACGTCCTACATCGTTCGTGCCTCAGTGGCGCCCCCCGAAAAATCTCATTAGTTTCACCAATATTTTATCATGGTCCGTTCACACTACTCCTCCAAGACAGTCTGGGGTCGCTCCACCCATGTTTTCGTGACTGTTCTGACCTCTGAACTGAAGACTTCTCTCTGG
This sequence comes from Scarus forsteni, assembly GCA_036419115.1. Classification (NCBI taxonomy): domain Eukaryota; kingdom Metazoa; phylum Chordata; class Actinopteri; order Labriformes; family Labridae; genus Scarus; species Scarus forsteni. Next base: position 929,480 of record JAZDUH010000147.1, on the reverse strand, counting down.
CCAGCTGTTCTTCTCTTTGCCATGCGTCCTCCTTTCGATGAGCTCCTCATCTGTAAACTCTGGCTCGAAACTGCAAGGACACCCATCATATTCAAAGTTCTCCTCCACAACATCTTCATCTGATAGATATTCGTCCATTTGGCACAAAACTGGAAGAAGAAAGTTGTTAAGTAGCTGGCGGTCGCCCCTGAAACAATGAGCCGTACTGCGCATGCGCGGCAGCCGTAAAGAAAGTTTTCAGTTCAGAGGTCAGCACAGTCACAAAAACATGGGTGGAGCGACACCGGACTGTCTTGGAGGAGTAGCGTGAGCAGACCATGATGAAATATTGAAGAAACAAATGAGTTTTTGGACAATTAATGCAGTTTTAGGAGCGGCGCTATACATGCCCCATGTGCTACCATTATACGGATGTCCGCCGCTCGATTTTGGATCTAAATATCTCCCGAAGCACTGTTTGGATCAGGAAAGCCTTCTGGGTGAGTATATTGTTCTACTTCATTCTATAAACAATGTGAAAGCTGTAGAAACCAAACTTATCATTTAAGCTAGTGCAATGCACCAAGTGAAATACAATTTGTCAAATCTTGAATGCAGCTTCTTTAACAAATAAATCTGAGTAATAATAATAACGATAATTTAAGAAGAAACTCTGTCGGGTGTTAGTGACCACTGGAGATCCTGAGTCTGGGGTCAAATATGCAGTTTTACCTGGATACTGTGCCTATTAAGAGCACATTTAGTTTAAAGGCTATTATTCTGAAAACTTACAAGATTTCTGAAAAATTTTCTCCAGAATTAGTGAGGATAATCATGGACACTTTAGGACTCATAGGGATGTAATTTGAGCTCAAATTTGTTGGAAAAGTAGACAAGCTAGCCAGAGATACAATTCTGACGATCCAAGAAACTTAGAGAATCCAAACTTTGAATATAGTTACAGGTCTTGGATACTTAATGGTTTAAGTCATTATACAGACCAATCTCCACTCATTTCTATGGGACTTTTACTGCTTTTATTTGTGATGTTGCCACAGTTATGCTTTCATTTGCCATAAATCACAGCACAGGAGACCCAGCTGGGATGTTTGCAGGAGGATTTCTTGGATGAAAAATGGTGGAAGAATGTGAATTGAAATCATCACTTGCTTTCAGGCACCAGAATAAATGTTTGTATGACTCTCAAATGTGATCCTTTGGCAGCCCTAAAGATACTATGACTTGTGAATGACAAGTCAGCGCACTTCTTTTCTAGTGCCACTGGCTTCTTCATCTCAGTCTGCAGAACTTTTAAAAGGGTTTTGCAGATAAATGCCTGAAATGAGTCTATGGTGAGCACAAGCTTCAAAGATATATCATTTTTCTGTAATGTATAACATTTCAGAAATTGCTCCACCTAAAAAAGAATTAGCTTGTCTCTAAAAGGACTTGTGCTAACTTTATTTGTTTCATCATTAAACAAACAAACAAAAGTACACACAAAAATACATGTAGTCTTGAATGTAGTCTTGGTATGTCAATAAATAAACATGTCTGAACCTTTTTTTGTGCCACTGAGTTTATTCACAATAATCCCTAAACTCTTTGGTTCCAGGTCAAGGGAGCACGATCATTACTTCCAGGTTGGTGTACAAAATACACAATTTCCTTCATCTCTTTGTACATGATGTCCTGAAAACAGACAACCAGAGAAGCATCTTTGAGACAAGAAGGAGAACAAAGCTCTCTGTGGTGCATTCATGTTGTTTACAGCACAGGTAAAAGTGCTGATGTCACACGGCAGAAGTATTGGTTTTAATTTGTGTTTTTATTCTGCATGGTTTTACATTTTGTGTGATTTTTTTTTTATTGTTTTTAGTTATTTATAGCTTGTTTTTTAGTGTGTTTTTAGTTAACTTCCTGCCGGGACACTTAATGTTGATAACCTGCACCTGTGGAGCACCTTATTACCCCCAGAGATTCCCAATGGGGCTGGAGAACAGCGGGTCTGTGGCCAATCAGACGAGAGAGGATGATTTAACCTGTGGCACACCTGGAAGACGACAGAACGCCGGAAGGAGCAGAACGAGGTGACACGTTTCAACAGGACTCAACACGAGAAGCAGATAGACGACGAGCACGGCGGAGCAGACAGCCGCCGAGCCCAGCGCCGGGCAGACAGCCGCCGAACACTGCGGACCAGCCGAGCCCCGCGGACCAGACAGCCGCTGAACACCGCAGAGCAGTCAAGCTGAGAAGGAAAGTCCAGAGTGTTACGACGCATCCTTACAGCAGCGGCAGAGTGAGGAACTCTGCCTGCCGCGTAAGTACCCTTTCATTGCAGTAGCACTCTGGCTTACGAGGAAGAGTCACTTCGGCTTGTATTGCTTTGTGCACCCCCACTGCCGCTGTTTTTCCTCTTAATTGCAGGGGTCTTTGGGTGAGGTCCTGTCCGCCACTGGAGGAACAAGGAGAGAGGAAGGACCCTACCAGCCTGCCGACGTTTTAATCCTTTTTAACAGACTTTGCATCCTTAGAGGATAGTTGCCTGCTCCACCTGCTTGTGTTTTTAAAAACAACAACTTTTAATTAAAAAAGATCTGGTTTTAACAGCATTCTTATTGTTGTCTCCTTGGTTTTAACTTGCTGCTCACCACTTGATTTTAAAGGACCAGTTCAGAGTTTTTAAAAATAATTTACTTTTAATCTAATTTACCACCATTACACTGGCACTTTATTTTCAGCAGAGATTCTGGTGCAAACCATCAACCAGATGGAAAAATTACATTCAAGGGAATCACCACATCACAGACCACCAGACCTGCTCGAATGGGCCTGACTCTGGAGAAAAACGTAATTGACACACACCAGTTGACAGCAAATCGTATCTGACCTATTGTACTTCACCAACACCAGAGTGTTGTATTGGCTGCTGCCACTGCCTACTTCCCTGATGTGTTAATAGATAACACAGATCAATTTCCCAGAAGTAAGAGCCCATTTCACTGATGTTAAGAGGAAGATGCTGCCTTTTGTCTAATGTGTCAGTCTGATAAGACCAGAGGGAGAACTCAACACATTTCACAATGTCTTATTCCGATTAAATAGTTTCATAGTTGTACATGTAGCTGTGCGGCCATACTTCAAACATTTAGGGACAGTTGAGTGACACAGGCTTTTTAAACAGTTTATTTTTTAACACAACAGGAAGTGCCCTAAGCTGGCAGTACTAGAGGATTTCAAGACCAATTTTAGACCTGCTTTGCACTGTAATGGCCAAGAGACAAGATTTTATATTCCAATAATGCTTCAAGCATATATCACTATTATTTTATATTTGGTTGTATGATGGACTTAACAATGGTGAACGCACCCACCCAACACAGCCCAACAAAAAGGCTTTAAAAAACTAATATATGAAAAACTATTAAATATTTCTAAAAAGTAATACTCCAAAAGATCACACCTTGACAACAATTTTGTTTAAATATCTCTTACATCTTACAACATTTTTTTCTTGTGAAAAACATTTTATTTAGTCTTTTTCTTATATCTTATATAATCTTTTTTTTTTCAAAGATATCTTTTCAAGAGTCTGACTAAACCTAAAAGATGACTCTGCTGACTCTATGTTTTCATAATCATAAGTTCATTGTTTTTGTTCCAAGCCAAATTCCTTGCATGTGCTAGGCAATAAATTCAAATATTAATTTTGATTCTGAGATTTTTGACATTTCTGTCAAAATGTTTGACCTGCATCATTTGATATCAAACAAGGAATCTTTGTTGGATAATGTAGCATCAAGTGATCATCTTAAATCAAGCATCAATTATTCATCTTTATTTCTATCAAAATAAAACTGCCTATAAAGACAGCAACATGGCAAATTACAGACTGTGGCCAAGGAGTATTTTCAAGACCAGCTCACAAAACTCCAGTTTACATAGCAGTAGTTGTTGGTCAACTTCCTCTCCTTTGTTCAATAAGATTAATAATATATTTTTAAGGCAAATATTTAATGTCTTCCCTTTGTTTAGCAGAATTTGGCAGAACAGTTTTTGCTGGTTCTCATAGGCCTCCCCTTAAGTTTTACCAGGCTCCCAGTGGAAGCCATCCTCACACTTTGTGAACCACTGGTTTAAGGAATGACTGAAAACAGTGTTGATATGTCACATTTAAGGCTGTTGTCATGAGTGTGGTCTCACAGTCTGGCTTCATCTTCTAGAGTGTGTGCTTAGAGAAGTATAAGATAGGATAATGATAATAATATAAGGCTGAGCAATGTGGCTTAAAATTAAAATCCAAAAATGTTTTACACAACACTCGATTAATGATTTTAATTAATTTACTTCCCTCTAAAAACAAAAAACAAACTTCAAATGGTACAAAATGACATGAATCAAGTTTTGCCTTTACATTATAAGGATATGTTCACAACCTAAACAGAATTTCCCCCTTTAAAGTTTAAGTCCATGTTTTAAAATCTTGATTATGTAGTTCAAATGTAGGCAGGTTTGTCTACATAAACACTGAAAGCTGAGCTATTTTCTCAGTATATGAACATAGAACCATCTGATCAATATTTAATCTAATTTAAGAAAAAAACACAAGCCTAAGCATACTCGTACAAACCCTGAATAAAAAAAAAAAAAATTTTAATTTTTAAATCTTCTGCAGAAAACATTTCCTATCAATCAGTTTAATCGATATATTTCCCAGCCCTACTCTCAACATTTTGAGATCACTTTTGAAAGCCATCATTATGTGGCCAAAAGTGAAAAAAAATTTTTTTTTTCGCTTTTGTGCTGCATCATCGATGAAGAGAAACTAATATAAGGCACACAGAGCTAAAACTAGACACTACTGTCAACTTTTGTAACCAAGCAACAACAGCAGACCTGATCTATGCTCTGAACTGAGTTTGTAAGCACTGCCAGTAAATGTCAGCTGTGGACACAGGCCTATAATCCATTTTATTCTCCTGTCTGGATTTTCTGTCTGAGACGGGGCTTTGCAGCATTGAAATCTAGATATGTCCCCTCATCGCTGCGTCTATTTGAACAAAATAAATCACTGAAAAAACAAAATCAACATCAGGAGAAGGCAACCAAGAGCAGCTACTTCTCAAGATTCATTTTATTAATGTGAGAGCTGTGACGATAGTTAGCATAATATCAAGTCAGGGCTTTCTACTCCTACACAGCATTAGCAGGTGTCTCATGAGCGTCAGACATTAAAGAGGTTGTATGTTTTATGAGCTTGATCTGTGTTTTTGTTTCACATCTCTTCTGCATGATGAAGTACTTCTGTTCACAAAGACAACACAGCCTTCTGCATCAAGACTTCTCACCTTTTTCTCATGAAATATCTGATATTTTGTAGACCAACCAGAAAGTTAGCAAAACGCAGATTCCCTTAAAGGAAAAGTTCGGTTCCTGCAGCTTTTACATTGTTTATAGAATGAAGAACAACAATATACTCACCCAGAAGGCTTTCCTGATGCAAACGGTGCTTCGGGAGATATTTAGATCCAAAATCGAGCAGCGGACACCGATATAATGGTAGCCTGTAGGGCATAGATCGCTGCTCCTAAAAACTGCATTAATCGTCCAAAAACTCATGTTTTTCACCAATATTCCATCATGATTCGCGCCGAATGGACCGCCATTCCAGCCTGTGTCTCTCCACACAGCGCTGTGTGGCTGAACTAACCTCTGAACTGACGAGTTTGTTTACATGCTCTTCACGCATGCGCAGTACTCTCTGGAGCGTTGCGATCGCTTCCTCATTTCTATAAGCTCCTTATCTGTATAATCTGGCTCCAAACTGTAAGGACGTCCATCATATTCAAAGTCCTCCTCCACAACATCTTCATCCCATAGACATTCGTCCATTTTGCACAAAACTGGAAGAAGAAAGTTGATTTGTAGCTGCCGATCTTCCCCTGAAACAATGAGCCGCACTGCGCATGCGCAAAGGGCATGTAAACAGCTCGTCAGTTCAGAGGTTAGTTCAGCCACACAGCGCTGTGTGGAGAGACACAGACTGGAATGGCGGTCCATTCGGCGCGAATCATGATGGAATATTGGTGAAAAACATGAGTTTTTGGACGATTAATGCAGTTTTTAGGAGCAGCGATCTATGCCCTACAGGCTACCATTATATCGGTGTCCGCTGCTCGATTTTGGATCTAAATATCTCCCGAAGCACCGTTTGCATCAGGAAAGCCTTCTGGGTGAGTATGTTGTTGTTCTTCATTCTATAAACAATGTAAAAGCTGCAGGAACCGAACTTTTCCTTTAACTACAAGTATCAGAAACTGTCTTTCTGTTTTTTAGATAATTGCTGGCTTACTGGTTGGTTCACTGACCACCAATCAGAGTCAGATTGCCCCTTCTCAAAGCAGCCATTGCCTGGTCACCCAATCAGATAAGTTCTGTGCTGGCAGTGTCTAATTTCATGCATCGTGGTAAAATGCCTATATTTATTTTGTTACTTTCATGCTGAAAATCACAATGGAAATGTACTTACAAACAAAATTTTCAAAGTAACAATAAGTGCATTTCCGTTACCCTTGGATATGCGCAAAATGTAAATAGTGCAATAAAAACCTGGTAATGGAAACACCTGAATTTCGAAAAAGCACTTAAATATTGCCAAAAAGTTTTTACACTTTCATGAGGTGGCTTTTCAGACGTTTCGATATTCAAATATATCGGAAAAGCTCAATGGAAACACTTTTTCCACAATTATTATTAGGGACGTGACATACCTGGTCACATGATCACTTCTCTCGGAGTAAACATGGCGTGGTACGTTTGGACAGAGGAGGAGACGGAGGCTTTTCTGGCCATTATTCCTGGGAAAAACACAACTGCCATACTAGACAGCAAACAACAGAGGAATGCAGAGTGTTATAAACGGAAATGAGGTCAAAAGGGTTCGACAAGCCTTGGCATCCATCTTCCTGCAGTGAAATCTCGGGGGATGATATTTCATAAGAATTACGAAGCTCCTGCCTTGAACAACCTTCAGTGGAAACATGTTCAAAATGCAAATATACTTTGTTGAAATTTTAGGAATATCGCTTTTATTTTGCGAAAAACTGTAATGGAAACCCAGCTATTGTTTGGTAGTGAGACACCAGATAGACCGTTCAATTAATGTTACTAACTTATCTGAGAAAGACCCCGTGGAAAGTGTTTGGGAATGGGCAGAACTCTTTAAAAGCATATCTGGTAGGATATTGGATGATCATTCTGTGAACCACATTCATTATCAGTGTTGGTAATAACGGCATTAGAGTATAACGGCTTTATTTTTTTCAGTAACTGGTAATCTAATTAATTACTTTTTCATGCGTTACAACGCCGTTACCATTACTAACAGGGAAATGTGGCACGTTACTTTGCACCGATGTCAAGCAGCTGTTATCCGAACTGCCTCACCCCCAAATTCCACGGCACACAAAAGAGCCGTGCCGCGGTCTTGTCCTGACAGACAAAACCCACTGAAAGTGCACACTGAGCAGCGCTGCGGCGTGCAGGGGGAGGGCTGATCCTCAGAGAGCTACAGGCTCTCATGATGAGTACAGCGATGTCACACACTCATGAAGCATGTTATAGACTGAGAAAAGAAATAAACAACACCTCACTTCGCTTCTCTAAGGTCCCGTGGCTGGTCCCAACCACACAGCTTCGTGATTTATTTTACTTCTCCGCGCAAAAAATAGATCTGAAGCGAATCTCCAGCGCCATGGCGCGCAGCGCTGCATTGGTGAAGCCTACCGCGGAACACTTTGCCCCCATTCTAGTCTATCAGGCAAATTCCCCTGCACGTGCTGTTGGAGAACTGTTGATGTCAGAGCTGCTGCAGCAGGTAACAACAAGGAAGGACACAGAGACAGAGACACACAGTTCAAGCAGAAAAAGATTTTTCAAAAAAGTAACGCATCAATTACTTTACCTGGTAACTAATTACATTTATGAAGGAGTAATTCCGTTAGTAATTCAGTTACTTTTTGGGGAAAGTAACTAGTAACTATAACTAATTACTTTTTTGAAGTAATGTGCCCAACACTGTTCATTATTAAGCATGAACCACTTGGTAAAACAACCTCTCGTCAAAACATGTCAAAAGTGGAGTGAAAATATCCTTACTATAAAGAAATATGTTGTGTTATTTGTTTTTCATTTGCTAAAGAATTATACAGATCTGATAGAACTGCTACTTAAACTGTTAGCATCTAAACTAATCTTTGTCCGACCACTCACTTCTTGCTGTTATCATGCTTGTAGCTTCCGCCTCCTGCTCTGAAGGAAGTTGATTGGACTGTCCATCATTGGGCCACTCACAAAGAGGAAATCGTATTAGGCTGAAAACAGGTGGATCTGTCTACACTGTGAGGTTGAATGTTTAGTATTCTGGAAATATTTTGCTGAAATATTTAAAGCATTTCAACAAAATGAACAGCCAGAGTTTATTGACATCACTGGGTTCATTCACTATTAACAAGTTTAAGTATACAAACAGATTCAGAAAGATTTTAAGTTTCCACCTCACTGTAATTTTGTTTGTATTCTTTTACGTAGAGCATTAACGCTTTACTGTCTGAAAAAGCCCAATCAGAGTCAGAAAATTCTAAAATTTTGGAGCTGGAATGTTTTTTTTCACTTTTTAATGAAATCCTAAAGACTTAAACTTTCCATAAAATCTAATATAGAGATTTTTTTGTATCTCATCTGATGTATTAGATGGTTTTGGCAACTGATAGTCCATGTGAGGACATTTTTACCATTATCTGATTGTATTTTAATTATTTTTTAGTAATTTGTTGATCTACTGATTATATAGAGGTATGATAAAAGTATGAATCAAATATGACGCAACAGGTGTTTAAGGTGTTAAGTTCAATTTGATTGATGAAATTTGAATAAAAGTTAGATTTTGTTTAATCTTTGATTTATTCTTGGAGAGGGTGGGTCTAGAAAAAGGTCTACTGCTGATAAAAAAGATCAGTGGAGAACAAGAATCCATGTAACTCACAGGTTTTTATATAGTCATGATTATCTTCATGACAGAAACACAACTTTCAAGATTTTTAAAGTAGATATTATAAGTCCACATACACCCTTGTATGAGAATCATCTAGTCAAATCAGAGTCCATGACATTAACAATCATAATTGTATTATAATTAAAAAAAGAAACAAAACAATCCGAAATCTTTTTGACCAACTTCCAGCTTTTTGTAGTCTGAGTTGGCAGCTCACTGGCAAATATCTTTATGACGACAAACAAATATTAAAGTTGAGCAATTCCAGATTTACTGCAATGAGAAGTTTTCCAAGTGTTCAAACCTCCACCAAGGTATTCTCAACACAGTCAGGCTAGTTATTGTCCAAATGAAGTGGAAAATTCACCTATTTTGCACTTAGGACAAACCTTAGAAAAAAACACAGATCCACATCCAGATTTAGATCATCACCAAAACTACTACTACTACTACTACTAGTCTCTTGTCTATTCACAAACATTTCCGGAAAATGTCAGAAAATGTGTTCTGAACTACTGAGTTCAAAGGAAAAAAATGTGAAAAACTGCCCTATCTAGCAATGTTAACAAAAACTTTTTAAAAATCCATTATTTTTATCAGTGTATCTTTTTTTCATTCCATATCCATTTTAGAATCCAAAATCGGAAAACGGATAACGACTTGTTATTTAATTTCTCGTTTTCAAATCAAAAATCGGAAAACAAATAACGGCCTATTTTTCACTGTTTATATTTTGTTTTGAAATTAAAAATAGAATACAGGAGAATGGAATTATAATGGGATATTTGTTCTATTCATTTTTGGTTTGTATCATTTTCGATATGTTGTGACCCCGGAGTTGTTGACTTTTTTTTTCTCAGGAAGGTCAGTCGGTCTCTACCGGGTGATTCCATTGATGGGTGAATCAAGCAGCACAATAGCTAACGTTTTAGTTATTATTAGTTAACGTTTTCGTCAAGGATGGCAGACGTGTACGTGCTTTTTAAAGAGGGGAAGAGTGTCACACTTAGGACACCCATCTCCTGTAACGTCTCTGAAATGTCTGTGTGGATCTTACCAGCTTCGAACAACTGCTTATTAAGATCGGCGTATTGTTCTAGTGCGGCCATAGTGGTCTATTTATATGTCACCCACTGTATACCGCCTTCTCTATCTCTGTGAACAGGTTTCAAGATCTGCGCGGTTAAAGACTGGCCTCCCTGAGAAAAAAGTCAACAACTCCCGGGTCACAACATATCGAAAATGATACAAACCAAAAACGAATAGAACAAAAATCCCATTATAATTCCATTCTCTTATATTCTATTTTTAATTTCAAGACAAAATCAAAACAGCAAAAAATAGGCCGTTATTTGTTTTCCGATTTTTGATTTGAAAACGAGAAATGAAATAAGTCGTTATCCGTTTTCCGCTTTTGGATTCTAAAACGGGTATGGAATGAACGAATGATACACTGATAATTATTAAATCCAGATTCAGATAAAATTTAAATTTTTAGGCCTTGGCCTATCAATTTCCTATCCTGAAAATCTGATCGAATTCCATTGGAAACTTTAAACCTCACATGTTGCACATCATAAGAAATAGTTCCATGATAGAGTTCCCATCATAGTATGCTTCCTTGACCCTGAAAACCCACTACTAGCACTGACTGTTCTCTAATTATCTGGCTCACCACTAAAATCTAATCATTTTTAAGTTCAGCCATTTCTGACATCTCCTGAAAATTTCAGCAAAATCCATCCAGCAGTTTGGCATTGCCATTCCAACAAACAAACATACACACACATAACTTCCTTAGCAGAGGTAAGTTACTAACAAATGCCCGCATAAACATAACCGCCTTGGTGAAGGTAATAAGAAATGTTTAAATCTAGTATGCAAAGGTTTGCAGCAGACTTTTGTTTGAGGCATTTACCTGAAAAATTATTCGAGAATCCCACAGACTTTGGGACGAGAGAACTAGAAGTGCTTCAATATAAACTCTGTTGTGCTTGAATGAACGCTCATCGCTTGTTGACCAATCAGAACAGACCGGATCCAAGTGGGGAAGGCTGTCTTATGGAGGCAGGAACAGAAGAGCTTCTCAGACCAAATGACAATACAGGTGAATCAGGGCTTATTTAAAGGAACACTACACCCAAACAACAATTTGGCCTCATTTTCTACTCACCCTCATGCTGAGCAACACTCTGGAGCACTTTTTTGATGTCTCAAATGCAGCACTGTCAACGTCCATCTAACAGTCATCCTAGCTGCAGTGCGCGCTGCCTGCACTACGTAAGCCGTGGCAGACCAATCCAGACGGATTACATAGTGCAGGGAGCGCGCGTAGGCGTGCACTGCGGAAGTACGATATAGCACTGTTTAGGCTCGAAAAATGTACTAAATGACTTCGTTTCGAATTAATTATGGACGCTACCAGGACACTTGGATTACAGCGACGAGCAGTATGAAGGAAAATAGGCATGTTTTTGTGGACTTTATGGACCCCTGTTAGATGGACGCTTGTTTACAGCGACCCCGACCCCCGGCTGCATTTGAGACATCAAAAAAGTGCTCCAGAGTGTTGCTCAGCATGAGGGTGAGTAGAAAATGAGGCCAAATTGTTGTTTGGGTGTAGTGTTCCTTTAAGGCAAAACATGACCACTTGAAAAGTCCCCTCAAACATTCTTCTTTTCATAGTACATTTATTTATTTTCTTTCTTTTTTATTTAATCCACCTCATGTAACTCCACTTGTGTCATTTTAATCCCTCAGGTCACACACAGTTACATCCTCATTCAGTGATTGCAGCACTTAAACAATCACTGTCTCCACGTTCAGAGATGCTGCACACATTTGCGTCAAAGGCACGGCAATAAGACCTCATTGATTCTTGAAACCTCCAGACAGGCCGACAGGACCAGTCAGGATTTCACGTTAATTAAGAGTCTGTGTTCTTTAAGATTACAAAAGGTCAGCGGAAAATCTTTATTTACTTATTTTAGCTGCTAGATCACGTCGTGTGGCTTTCTTCTGGTGTGCAAGGACAATGGATTCAAGTCTGTATTTTTGGATTTCTGTGGGCTATTGAGTAAAGAGCTGCTCAAAAATCTGTCTTCCTGATGACATTTTTACATGAGTGTTGTTCTCACAGAGAAGGCACTGATCTGAGACAGCTTCTAGTCTATTTGGGGCAAAAAAGGAAATAAAAAATACAACTGTTTTAGAGTTTGAGCAGCTTTGTGTTATTGTTGTTGCTATGATACAACGAGAAAAGTTGTTCTTAAACTGTTTGCTCAGGCCGCTGTGGTTGCTTGTGACAAATGAACCTTTTTGGGATTCTCCTTTTATGCTCAATCATGACACTCACCTGTTTCCAAATAACCTGCTCATCTCTGAGATGATACAAACAAGTGTTTTTTTGTGTATTCCTCAACTTTTCCAGTCTTTGTTGTCCCTGTCCCTGTCCCAGCTTTTTTGGCACATGTTGAAGGCATCAGGTTTAAAATGTGTGCATATCAAGGTCCCAGCTTCATTAGAATTGGGGTTTGTATCTTTGCATGTATCTCCAGAGACGGTATGCTTCAAACAGAGTCTAGTGTCTGTTATGGACATGTTAAAAAAGAAAGAAATCCTGCAGAAGTTGCAAAGCTGGAGCCACTTTATGCTGGGTTTTTGTTCCATTCAGAGCACTCGCTGAAATCCATCAAAGCTCGGTGAATACAGAGAAGGTGGCAGTGAGTGTGCTCTTGTAAAAATCACCAGAATGGGTCCACGCTGCCAAAAGCTTGTTACAGGACAAGAGGGAAAATGAAAGCTTGACACATCTTTGTCCTCTATCCCTCCTAATGTTTCTCCGGTGGTCTGACAGTAATGATGTTTGATGAGAGCAGAGGCCCACTTTAAATCTGCATTGGTGGACCAATCTGAACATCTTGGTGGAGTGGAGTCTGAGTGCCTGAGTCACAGTGTTGATTCTGACAGCACTTTTTCATCTAGTTTAAGTTATAGTCCTTTGCCTAAATACATATTTTAGTTTAAGTTAAAATTTAGTCATTTAAATTGTTTAAAGATGCTATGAGGAGTTTCTAAGTAATTACAAAAAAGTCTCACTTTTAGATATATGCCTGATCGAACTACACGCTTTAAGATGAGTTTTATAGCATCAAAATAGGTTATCTATAAATGCTATTCCTTAGCTTTGCGGTCGGGTCAGACAGGGCTGGACTGGCCTGGATACTCAACTTCGGTAACAAGACAATTAAAACTAGAGCAAATTGATATTATTCGGACTCCTCTTAGAGCACCGGGCTGTAAGTAGTGATATATAGCTGGCTACAAAACTACGATACTAAGTTTTCCAAAAATTGCTTGTTGTCACACATCAAAAACTACCACTACGTAACTTGAAAGAGGTAATTACCTCGTCGCTTTGCATCCTGCAAGTTGTTGAAAAAAGAAGTTGTAAAGCAATGCAGAGTTCTGAGGAAGGTCTGAGTTGTAGTCAGAAGTAGGAATTTCCGAGGTCCGAGTAGGAAACTGCAACTGGAACGTTCCCCGAAGTTGGAATTTCCTACTGGGAACTCGGTGAAACCTCGCCACCCCCGAGTTGACAATCAAAGATGGATGCCCCCAGTGTGAACAGTTATTTAGCTCCTGTAATAATCAATTTATTTGCACTTCTGACTGGGGTGTGTCGCTCTAGATCAGCTGTATACATAGAATTGTTAGACTTATATTTACAAAAATGCTGCTATAGTGATAATCACATTCTTCATCCGATATTTGTGAACAACAACCCAGGGCGTGCTAACAACAGCTAACAATAGCCTGATAGATCGGCATGTTTTTTTCCGACTTCAACTGGAACGCCGATAAGTCGGAGATGATGTCAATCCCAGTTCCGACTTCAACTGGAACGCAGCATTACGACAGTCGCCGCGCGTGATCATGGGTAGCAGAGTCTTTATGTCATCAGATATAGATTCTCCTCATAGCACCTTTAATTATAATGTAGTTTTAGTTGATGAAATTTCACATTTCAGTCAATGAAATCTGTCGTAAAATTGAATTGACCATATGAAGTGTACAGTGTAGGACATTTTTTATGCTCGCTTGAATTTCTGAATTCCTGTTTTACACTTGGATAACATGAATCCTAGTAAAGGTGGAATGTATAAATAAGCAGAAAAACTTTGACTTTTGTATGAAATGTAGTCACCTTTATTTAGGCTACCTGGCAGAGCATCTCAGTCACAATACCAGAACTGACAACAAACAGTGAACCTGCTCTACATGAATACATCAGTTAATAAAGAGAGCAGCTCTGATTGGATCGCTCCACAACTTATCCCACCACCATGAAGCTAAGGCAGCTGTGATTGGATGTCCCTCTGAACTCATCCAACTTTTCCACACAACCAAAGTAGCTGTGATTGGATATACTCCTAATTTGTCTCTACTTTCTACATGGCCAAATTAGGACTGATTGGATTAAGTACCTGTCAAACTTTTTAGTCTCGTTTTTATTTGTTTGGCGATAAAGCCAATTAATTTCGTTTTAGTTTTGTCTATGTGCACTTGTTGTTATTAGTTACTGTTTAGTTTTCATCAGGGGAAAAAGGTTGTTGACAAAAACTATGACCAAAACAATTATTCAACAATATTAACACTGCTGTGTCAAAAAGTTACTTAAAGGTGCCATAGGCAGGATTTTGCTAGTCAATGCTAATTTTTCTGTGCATTGTTTGGATTAAATGTTAGAAAATCCATTGAGATCCTTTTATGCGTGTATTATAATTGCACTACAGCGAGATCGCTGCATTTCCATCTGTCTCTGTAATGAGCTGACAAAGATTCTCGACCGCTCCAGGTATCTTTGACCAATCAGAAGAGCCCCTGAGGGTTCTATCCCGATTGGTCGAAGGGCGGTGCTTCGTCCTTCATCGTGATTGGTTATAAAGCTCTTCGTTCTCATGAACGCGCATGAGGAAGTCCTGGTTTGCAGATTTACCTTGCTCGCCAGAAAAACAAATCCGAACCGAAATGAGAACCACCATATGATATCATATGATAAGTGCTGCAGGTCCTGCATGTAACTGGAGTGTAAAACAAAATCCATTTAAAAGAAGACCAGCGGAGGGCAGTAATATGCTCTGCAGCGTCTATTCTGCGGAAAAGGTAGTAGAAGAAGAACAAATCCGAGGAAGAAGAAGGAGAGTATGTAGAAAAACAGCATTAAACCTCGAACAATGGCGGACAGCAGTAATCCAGCGGGCAGCAGGAAGATGCTGATTCCCTCTTTACCCCAGGCAGCTTCCACCAAAAAGTCAAGGATCGTGAAAACGCTTACAGAAAGAGTTCAAGAAGGAGGACCGTGCGCGAAATAAAACAAGAATCATGTCGGCTATGTATTTGAGCGGAGGGGGGCCCCCATCAAATCTACGTCTGATGGACAGGTGAGTTATTTTTTTTTTCCTCTTATGTTGTTTACTCGGTTTTATGGAATAAAACAAATGTGTTTAGATTCCCTCTTTGACGAGTACCTTATGGGCATTTACTCTATATGTGAAAGCACGGACTGTTTTCCCCACAGGGCTTTGTAAACTCAGTAATCTGGTGAAACTCCT
This sequence comes from Scarus forsteni, assembly GCA_036419115.1. Lineage (NCBI taxonomy): Eukaryota > Metazoa > Chordata > Actinopteri > Labriformes > Labridae > Scarus > Scarus forsteni. The sequence goes on along the minus strand of JAZDUH010000147.1, from coordinate 913,832 downwards.
AATGTTTCTCCGGTGGTCTGACAGTAATGATGTTTGATGAGAGCAGAGGCCCACTTTAAATCTGCATTGGTGGACCAATCTGAACATCTTGGTGGAGTGGAGTCTGAGTGCCTGAGTCACAGTGTTGATTCTGACAGCACTTTTTCATCTAGTTTAAGTTATAGTCTTTTGCCTAAATATATATTTTAGTTTAAGTTAAAATTTAGTCATTTAAATTGTTTAAAGATGCTATGAGGAGTTTCTAAGTTATTACAAAAAAGTCTCACTTTTAGATATATGCCTGATCAAACTACACACTTTAAGATGAGTTTTATAGCATCAAAATAGGTTATCTATAAATGCTATTCCTTAGCTTTGCGGTCGGGTCAGACAGGGCTGGACTGGCCTGGATACTCAACTTCAGAAACAAGACAATTAAAACTAGAGCAAATTTATATTATTCGGACTCGTCTTAGAGCACCGGGCTGTAAGTAGCGATATATAGCTGGCTACAAAACTACGATACTAAGTTTTCCAAAAATTGCTTGTTGTCACACATCAAAAACCACCACTACGTAACTTGAAAGAGATACATTACCTCGTCGCTTTGCATCCTGCAAGTTGTTGAAAAAAGAAGTTGTAAAGCAATGCAGAGTTCTGAGGAAGGTCCGAGGTGCATTCATTAGCATCACAACAAACACACGCTTTAGTTTGGGTCACGTCTATAGGTGCATTCCAGTTTTAATCAGAAGTAGGAATTTCCGAGGTCCGAGTAGGAAACTGCAACTTGAACATTCCCCAAAGTTGGAATTTCCTACTGGGAACTCGGTGAAACCTCGCAACCCCCAAGTTGACAATTGGGGATGGATGCCCCCAGTGTGAACAGTTATTTAGCTCCTGTAATAATCAATTTATTTGCACTTCTGACTGGGGTGTGTCGCTCTAGATCAGCTGTATACATAGTATTGTTAGACTTATATTTACAAAAATGCTTCCATAGTGATAATCACATTCTTCGTCCGATATTTGTGAACAACAACGCAGGGCATGCTAACAGCAGCTAGCAATAGCCTGGTAGATCGGCATGTTTTTTTCCGACTTCAACTGGAAGGCCGATAAGTCAGTGATGATGTCACTCCCAGTTCCGAGGTAACTGGAACGCAGCATTACGACAGTCGCCGCGTGTGATCATGGGTAGCAGATTCTTAATGTCACTGGTAATAGATTTTCCTCATAGCACCTTTAATTATAATGTGGTTTTTAGTTGATGAAATTTCACATTTCAGTCAATGAAATCTAATTAAATTGACCATATGAAGTGTACAGTGTAGGACATTTTTTATGCTCGCTTGAATTTCTGAATTCCTGTTTTACACTTGGATAACATGAATCCTAGTAAAGTTGGAATGTATAAATAAGCAGAAAAACTTTGACTTTTGTATGAAATGTAGTCACCTTTATTTAGGCTACCTGGCAGAGCATCTCAGTCACAATACCAGAACTGACAACAAACAGTGAACCTGCTCTACATGAATACATCAGTTAATAAAGAGAGCAGCTCTGATTGGATCGCTTCACAACTTATCCCACCACCATGAAGCTAAGGCAGCTGTGATTGGATGTCCCTCTGAACTCATCCAACTTTTCCACACAACCAAAGTAGCTGTGATTGGATATACTCCTAATTTGTCTCTACTTTCTACATGGCCAAATTAGGTCTGATTGGATTAAGTACCTGTCAAACTTTTTAGTCTCGTTTTTATTTGTTTGGCGATAAAGCCAATTAATTTCGTTTTAGTTTTGTCTATGTGCACTTGTTGTTATTAGTTACTGTTTAGTTTTCATCAGGGGAAAAAGGTTGGTGACAAAAACTATGACCAAAACAATTATTCAACAATACTAACACTGCTGTGTCAAAAAGTTACTTAAAGGTGCCATAGGCAGGATTTTGCTAGTCAATGCTAATTTTTCTGTGCATTGTTTGGATTAAATGTTAGAAAATCCATTGAGATCCTTTTATGCGTGTATTATAATTGCACTACAGCGAGATCGCTGCATTTCCATCTGTCTCTGTTATGAGCTGACAAAGATTCTCGACCGCTCCAGGTATCTTTGACCAATCAGAAGAGCCCCTGAGGGTTCTATCCCGATTGGTCGAAGGGCGGTGCTTCGTCCTTCATCGTGATTGGTTATAAAGCTCTTCGTTCTCATGAACGCGCATGAGGAAGTCCTGGTTCGCAGATTTACCTTGCTCGCCAGAAAAACAAATCCGAACCGAAATGAGAACCACCATATGATATCATATGATAAGTGCTGCAGGTCCTGCATGTAACTGGAGTGTAAAACAAAATCCATTTAAAAGAAGACCAGCGAAGGGCAGTAATATGCTTTGCAGTGTCTATTCTGCCGGAAAAGGTAGTAGAAGAAGAACAAATCCGAGGAAGAAGAAGGAGAGTATGTAGAAAAACAGCATTAAACCTCGAACAATGGCGGACAGCAGTAATCCAGCGGGCAGCAGGAAGATGCTGATTCCCTCTTTACCCCAGGCAGCTTCCACCAAAAAGTCAAGGATCGTGAAAACGCTTACAGAAAGAGTTCAAGAAGGAGGACCGTGCGCGAAATAAAACAAGAATCATGTCGGCTTTGTATTTGAGCGGAGGAGGACCCCCATCAAATCTACGTCTGATGGACAAGTGAGTTATTTTTTTTTCCTCTTATGTTGTTTACTCGGTTTTATGGAATAAAACAAATGTGTTTAGATTCCCCCTTAGACGAGTACCTTATGGGCATTTACTCTCAGTGTTTCCTCTACAGTCATTTAGGAGCGGCGGCCCGCCGCTCCTAAATGCATTTCTGAAGGACTCCTGCCGCCCCAAGGCAATGAACCTAGGGGAAACACTGACTCTATGGACTCTAATTTCGTAGCGCAGGCGCACCTGCCTGTGCCGGCCTTCGCCGCGCGGACTGGGTGTGACCTGCGCACTTTGCAAGTTTCCTGCAGTGCCAAGAGAGGCGCACTCATGGCGCAGAGGGGGCGCAGAGGTTCGCGTCCACGCCCACGTCTCTGCCTCTACGCGCACATGTCAGAGTAGGAGGAGAATAGACGTGAGTGGGATTATCACAGCCGATTGCTGTCTTCACCAATCAAATGACCGCCTCTCCTCGCCTTTAAATGCGCTGCGGCCGAGGCGCAGCGTCTGATTGGTCTGAATGATCCCCGCTGCTGGAGACGGTCAGAGCCGCTGTCACTTCAGCAAGAGAAGGGACAGCGGAGCGCGTCACCGTGTGGGCCAGCTCCCGGGACAGATGTAATCTGTTCCTTTGTCATTAATAGGAGTAAAAAAAATAAGAGACAGTTTCACACCCGCTGGCTTATCCATTCATAATACTTGTGATCCACCTGCATTCCTGGTTTGTCATCGCCAAATAGCAGAGTCTTTAGTGATAAACTGTATACTCTCCCGGTGTCTCCCCCTCATCCTCCTTGCAGTGATGTACTCCATCTTTTTAGATCACGTTAAAAATAAAGACTAAAATAGAGGGATAGGGGAAATCACGGGGAAATCCCGAGTGAAAGACATTTAATTTATCTCCTTTTTCTTCGTCTTTTTCTCCCTCTTTTCTTTGAATTTAATGAAATGAGAGAAGCCAGATATATACTCAGTTTCAGATGTTAAGGCTGTTTATTGTTGACTTGTAAGATGTGCATCAAACTTCCAGCTGCCGTCAGGTTAAGTTTCCATTATGACAAACGGCTTTAATCCGACATCAGATGTGACGGGAAGGTTAATATAGATACAAATGTATCTGCTGGTTCAGAGGGTTACATTAAATAGTGATTGCTGTGATTGTTTATTGCGTTAATATGTGCCTGACACTTTGGAAACCTGCCCCTGAGGCGTGCGCACATGTGCGCTTGTCACCAAATTACAGCTGCGGAGGGTGCGCTTCGCCCTGCGCCGAGGTTACACCAGGTTGGAGCTGGCGTGCTTTCAGCGCACTTTCTGCACTGTTTTTGGCACGAAATTGTCACTGCGCCAACATGAATCTGCCGACACCTCCCCCTGGTGCGCCATCACCTCCCCTTGGTGCGCCGTCACACCCACCTCTGCGCAGACAGTCTACCAAATTGTCAAATTGGCAGCGCACGGCGGTGAGCCGCACGAAATTAACACTGCGCGGGGTGCGCCAGGCTTGCGCCCCCTGCGCTGCGCCACGAAATTAGAGCCCTATATGTGAAAGCACGGACTGTTTTCCCCACGGGGCTTTGTAAACTCAGTAATCTGGCGAAATCCGACACGTGCTATGTCTAAGATGTCCCAATTATTGAAACACCTCAAGTGTCTTAGCACCAGGTTGTAAAAGTAAGACATTTCCTCTGATTTCAGTTACGAGAAAGAGGAGACTGCAACCTCATCTGCGCCATTCAAGAGACAGAGAAAGAGTAGTGGGTTCTATTATTTTCTTGGATGTTCTTTGTCACCCACTGTTCCATTTTTCCAACACTGTCCCTGTCTCTATAACTTTCTTGTGCCATGCACGAAGTGAAAGATGTGATGGTGGATCTCTTCCATACATAGTTCTGTAGTTTTGTCTCAATAAACCAGGATACACATTGTGCCTTCTCTTCAGGAGTAGTCATTTTATAGGTGTTCATTTTACAGCTTTCTTTCCATTAACAGAATATCTGAAACACCAAATTTTAATGTGAACAAAAACTTTAATAAACACTGATCAAAATAAAAACAAATCTGGCTAAAATATCTCATCAACTGCCTTTGTAATCAATTTTTACATCGTAAAGAGACTCTATGGACACCCTGAATAAAAACAAAAAGGTTGAAAAATATAGAGATTAGTAGATTTATTCCTGAGAACAACAACAAGGAAGTAAAAGCATGGTCAGCCTGACCATGTCTGAAGGTCCAAATGAGTTGCTGTCATGTGATTTAATGATCAGTAATTTGCTGTAACAGGCAGTTTGACAGTTGTTGCTTATAAAGCTTCTTAAACATTGTATCTAAATGAAGCTGACCTTTTGGCTTCACGTGTGCTCACAATGTGGCATAAGTCCCCTTTGTTATAAGGTTATTATCAGCTTCGGCCTAATTATCACATTAACATACAGGCTAATTAGTTTGACATTTTAAACCATTACAGTCTCTCTAATATAAAAGATAATTACTCTCATTAAAAACTACATTTTCTTTAAAACTGGCTTTTTTCATCTTTTATCTCATGGTTCAAAAACATTGTGAAGCTTTGTTTGTCATGCACATCTCTTAATTACTCCAATGAGAACTGCATTGATTTTGGGCTGCTGTGTTTTCTGGCTGTTGTGTGATTATCCTCACAGCTTGTAGGCAGACACATCAGTTAACCTTGTTTGTGAACCATCCCTGAATTTTGAAGCAGCTGCTAAAATGCTCACTTCACCTTCATCTATCTTTGTATGTCCTTGGACGGGTTGAACTGTACAGAAAAATTTGTTGCTCTGTACTTGTGACGTGCAATGACAATCAAAGTCTGATTCTGATTCTTCATGCTTTCATTAGTGAACCAGGAGAACTGTCCGTGTTAGAGTGTTTTTAAAGTGATTAGAATTTTTGTCTCAAGTGCTCCTGATTTGATTAAATGGGTTTCAGTTTTTTTTAATTAATGAGTTTGAACATGTACAGTCTTGACCTGTAATGATTTTATTTCTATCTACTCTTGTCAGCTGTATCTCAGCATCCGTTCTCACTGTGTCATGAGATGGCTATTAAAAACAGACTAATGCTTTCATGCAAATACATTTAAAGGTGCTATGAGGAGAATCTATTTGTGGCGACACAAAGACTCTGGAAAAAAACATGCCAATCTACCAGGCTATTGTTAGCTGTTGTTAGCACGCCCTGCGTTGTTGTTCACAAATATCACAGGAAGGAGATGATTATCACTAAGACAGCATTTTTGTAAATATGAGTCTAACAATACTATGTATACATAGGATCTAGAGCGACACACCCCAGTCAGAAGTGCAAATAAATTGATTATTACAGGAGCTAAATAACTGCTCACACTGGGGGCATCCATCTTCGGTCGTCAACTCGGGGGTGGCGAGGTTTCACAGAGTTCCCAGTAGGAAATTTCAACTTCAGGGGACGTTCCAGTTGCAGTTTCCTACTCTGAACCCGGAAATTCCTGCTTCTGATTACAACTGTAACGCACCAAAAGACGTGACCCAAACTAAAGCGTGTGTTTGTTGTGATGCTAATGAATGCAGCACAGACCTTCCTCAGAACTCTGCATTGCTTTACAACTTCTTTTTTCAACAACTTACAGGATGCAAAGCGACGAGGTAATGTATCTCTTTCTAGTTACGTAGCGGTAGATTTTGATGTGTGACAACAAGCAATTTTTGGAAAACGTATTATCGTAGTTTTGTCGCCAGCTATATATCGCTACTTACAGCCCGGTGCTCTAAGACGTGTAATATAAATAATAAATTAATATAAATTTGCTCTAGTTTTAATTGTCCTGTTCCCGAGGTTGAGTATCCAGGCCAGTCCAGCCCTGTCTGACAAGACTGGAAGGCTAAGGAATAGCATTTATAGATAACCTATTTTGATGCTATAATACTCATCTTAAAGTGTGTATTTTGATCAGGCATATATCTGAAAGTGAGACTTTTTTGTAATTACTTAGAACCTCCTCACAGTCCCTTTAAGGTAAACTTTTTCAGGGTTTTTCTTCATCAGTCTCCTTCCATCCTGCTTCAGGTCTTCCAGTGGGCACCATAGACTGTAAAAAAACATGGACGCCATGTCGGTGGGCTTTTGTGAAGCCGCCGCAAAAACTGCTCCCCCTGGTGACTGGCTGCAGTATAGGTCAAATGTCCGTCTCCCCCATTCATCTGAACGGGCCGTAGTGAAACTTCACAAAATTAATACACCTCATAGAAATATTTCTCCCATCCGTATGCTGTGGTGACATTAAAGTATTATTGGGCTGCGTTTTTTCCAAGTCCTCTTTTTTCTGAAAAGTTTCTTTTTCATCAGTTATTAGAGTTCAAATTATTTCATTTAGTTCAAATTTATTTTCTTAACCTCAGACTCAAAACATGTTCCTTAGAGCATAGATTTGATTATAGGAAAAAAAGAAAAAGTCACTCAGTGCTGAAGGTCACAGATGCAAGTTAAGTCCTGTTGTGCCTCGTTTTACCACGTTATGTTAATTTCTACTATCATCATATTACTTTCCCCTACTCATGCACAGAGGCTTTGTTTTGTAGACCTTCTCACAAGCACATCCACAGTGGCTAGAGATGTGACGCTTGCGAAAGAGTCGAGTCTTCTTTTAAGTAAACGATGAGAACCAAGTCACAGTTATGAGTGAGCCATTACTTTGTGAGGCAATACAAACTGCTTGCAAAAATGAATGGCTCTCTCACAACTGTGAATTGGTTCTTATTGTTCAATTAAAATAGTTGTTCAAATGACTCTGCTCATTCATGAATGCCACTTCTCTAGCAAATATGCTTGTAAGTAGGTCAACTAAACAAAGCCTCTGTGTACCAGTAGTGGAAGATAATGTGATGATAGTAGAAGATAGCGTAGCATAGCATGGTAAAAAAAAAAAAAGTCAAAGAAAGAAACAGGACTATTTGGAGTTTCTGATGAGTTTTTCTGATGACTATAGGCAGGCTAACACTGCCCATTGGCTCCCAGTGTTTGAGATAAGCTAACTAGCATTATATAAAAGCTTTATATAAAGTGCTAATCTTTGTCTGAAAATAGATAAACTGTATAACACAGTAAAAAAACAAGTCCCAACAAGCACATAGAGCAACTCAGAGGTGCTGAAGTGTTCATATGATGACTGTAAGCAGACACAGGCTAACACTACCCACTGACTCCCAGTGTTTGAGTTAAGCTAATTAGCAGTAGGCGAGCTCTGCCCATGTCTTTCTAGTTACTGCACACACAGTTGAATGGTGTCTATCTGCTTGTCATGGACTCATGAGTGAGGCAAGACAAGAAAAGGAAACAGAAGGCGACATATTCCTTTACATATCAGGTTTGACTGGGGAATTCACAATGACTTATGGCCCTTTTCCACTAGCATGCCTTGGCCCTACTCTACTCGGCCCTACTCAATTTGCAGCGAGTTTCCACTAGCCTGGTACCTCCTAAAACAAGCTAGTTTTAGTACCTACTCCGCTCTGGTTCCAAGCGAGCAGAGTCGATACTAAAAGATGACTTCACCGAATGCCGGCTATTGATTGGTCAGACAATGTCATCATCGATGAGTCATGAGCGCAACGACCTAGCATGCTAGCAGTAGCTACCGTTAGCTTACCTTCATTCGTCTTTTCTATGCAGCTCGATTGCTCTCATCCTCGGCTTCATTCTGTTGTATAGCTTCCAAAACTCTCCTGTGCTTCTCAAGGGGTATTTCTTCTTGCCACCTGCAGCCTTCTTCTGCTTTCCTTTTTTACTTGGTTTGTGACAAAAAGCCACAGATTGTTGTGTCGTGCTCAAAATGACGCCACCGCAGAGCCGCTCAGCGACACTGCACGCCGTGTGGCAGGCAACTGGGGCTAATGGAAAAGTAGCAAAAGGCAAGTAGAGTAGAGCCGGGTAGAGTCGAGTAGAGTAGAGTAGGGCTAATGGAAAAGGGCCATTCACTTCAGAGCTAGTAAGGGATCACGAGGTCAGCAGGAGTGTTATTTTTGTTGACTAAATATTTTCATCATAGTTTTCATCAACAACCTTTTTCCACTGACAAAAACTAGACTATAACTGATAAAAGCAATTGTACATTGACAAAAACTAAACCCAAATTAACTGACATTTTGTCAACAAATAAAAACTAGACTAAAATGTTTGATAGAGACTTAATCCAATCAGACCTGATTTCATCATGTAGAAAATAGAGACAAGATGGGAATCACAGTTACTTCAGTTGTGTGGAAAGTTTGAATGAGTTTAGCGAGACGTCCTATCACAACTGCGTTAGCTTCATGGTGGTCGGTTCCAAGTTTAAAACATGGCTTCATATATTCAAGGAAATGTTAAAGTGCCTTACACTTTACACTTCATATTTATGTCGACTAAAATGTGAAATTTCATAAACTTAAACTAGACTAAAATTAAAACAATTTAGATGACAAAATTACGACTAAAACTAACATATTTTGGGCAAAACACTAAATCTAAACCTAAATCTGATTTAAAACATGCTGTCAGAATTAGCACTGGTCAGGAATGTAATGTCATAGCGATGTGCTGTTTTGGTGCTTCATCTGAATGTCTTCAGTTTTAAAGCTGGGGTTGGCGATCTGATTTAGATACACTTTTTGTAATACTGGTTAAAATGGTCTTTATGACCCGATGGTAATCATCTCATAATGTGTTCTTAAAACAGAGCGAAAAATATCTGCTATCTACAGCAGGAGTAAAACAGGGAAAACCCCAACCAATAATCATGCCGGGACACCTGTTTTTAAACCAATGAAATCTCATCGCCATTCTGCCCGCCTCCTGTGCGTGCATTTTCCCGGCGTGCACAGACTCAGTGCATGTAGCCGAGCATGGGATCAGACTACGAGAGAGAATGCTTACCTTTCAAGTTTTGTCTTTGAAAATAAGGGAAGCCCACTGCGAGCCATCCCACAACCCAACCAAGCTCCAGTATCCCTCACATTTAAGACAGATGCACAAGAAATCTAAAATAAACTCTTTGTTTTTCTAAGTTTGTTCTGCTGTTGGCTCTAATCTTGCGACAGCTGCCACCCAGGCTACTGCAGGTGGCAGTTCTTGCGAGGCTTTTTCTTCTTCTTCAGTTTTACGGCAGTTGGCATCCATCATTTTGGAGCATCACCGCCCCATTCAGGCTAGATACAGAGATCAGTTTGGAGAGGCAGAGGAATGTTTTTATTATATCATCACACGGGAGATTTACAGGAGAATACTGATACAGGAGGACGGCGGAAAAGAGGATAAAATACGGAAAATACGGTAGTTTCATGGCCAAAACGGGAGATTTGACAGCTATGTGTTGTTTGGTGTTTTCTTACCGCTGACTGAGACATGACTTGGTGTAGTGTAAAACAAACGCGTTGTGCTGAGGGTTTGTGTATGCTCATGACAAACTCAGGGTAGCATTTCCTCAAAATATATTTTTTTTATATACAACAGTCTTTTTTTCTCTCTGTTTTTGTTAAAGGTGCTATGAGGAGAATCTATTTCCGTCGACATAAAGACTCTGCTACCCATGGGCACGCACGGTGACTGTCATAATGCTCCAGTAACCTCGGAACTGGGACTGACATCATCTCCGACTTATCGGTGCTCCAGTTGAAGTCAGAAAAAAACATGGCGATCTACCAGGCTGTTGTTAGCTGTTGTTAGCACGCCCTGTGTTGTTGTTCACAAATATCACATGAAGAATGTGATTATCACTATGGCAGCATTTTTGTAAATATAAGTCTAACAATACTATGTATACAGCTGATCTAGAGCACACCCCAGTCAGAAGTGCAAATAAACTGATTATTACAGGAGCTAAATAACTGTTCACACTGGGGGCATCCATCTTCGATTGTCAACTCGGGGGTGGCGAGGTTTCCCAGTAGGAAATTCAGACTTCGGGTTTCCTACTCAGACCTCGGAAATTCCTACTTCTGACTACAACTGGAACAAACCAAAAGACGTGACCCAAGCCAAAGCGCGTGTTTGTTGTGATGCTAATGAATGCAGCTTGGACCTTCCTCAGAACTCTGTATTGCTTTACAACTTCTTTTTTCAACAACTTACAGGATGCAAAGCGACGAGGTAATGTATCTCTTTCTAGTTACGAAGCGGTAGTTTTTGATGTGTGACAACAAGCAATTTTTGGAAAACTTAGTATCGTAGTTTTGTAGCCGGCAGTCCGACCCGACCACGAAGCTAAGGAATAGCATTTATAGATAACCTATTTTGATGCTATAAAACTCATCTTAAAGTGTGTATTTCGATCAGGCATATATCTAAAAGTGAGACTTTTTTGTAATTACTTAGAAACTCCTCAAAGCATCTTTAAATTTGTTGTTGTTCATTCTTATTCGTCTTGTTTCAGTTTGATATATATTGATATTTATTCTCTGTTCATGTAAAGCACTTTGTGCTGCAAATGTATGAAAAGTGTTATACAAATAAAGTTTGATTGATTGATTGATTGTTCTGATCCCTGGGTCAGAACTGAATCGGGGTAAAGAGTGTTCAGTTTTGTTGACAGACCAAACTGAAACTGAAAGATCTTATTTAACTTGAAGTCTGTCATGATGGACAAACAGAAACAGAGGCATTGCTCAATGGTCTCATGCTAAGTTGTAATTTATGTCTAAGCTCCTGCACTTGTTACCTTTATATTATGTTTTTTCATGATGTGTGTTGCTGTTCTCATGGTCAGTTCACCCTCTTGAGAGAGCTCAGTGGAATTTTGTCTATTTAATTAAAGGCTAAATGAAAGAAAAATCTAGAGCTCATCCTCTGCAAGCCTGATTGGCTTAGCTCAGTGCGCTGAAGTTGGGTTGTGTCAGGTATACCTGACTCAAAATGCATTTGCATGACTCATAGCAATAGAAAACATCACACTTTTTTTGCTTTATTGACTCCCAATGTTGTTTTAACTTTTAAAGGGCAAGTTCAGTATTCATAAGGTGTGATTGTATGAAGTGCTTGACAATAATCAGTGAAGGAGCTCAACGGGCTTGAAGCAGCACTGTACCTTTAAGTCCAGACAAAAGGTAAGGTACAATACTGTTGATGGGTACAATTATTTTGTGGAATCATGAGAATTAAACATTAAACAGTGCCACAAAACTTTGTTGGGTTAATGTACAGTTGGGCAAAACATTTCAGTGTGCTTTATTATTTCCTCCAGGAGTCTCTGTGTTTGGTACTATTTTACAAGCAGCGAATGGCTGTGTGTTCTTCCAACCATACACATTTGTTCCACCTACTGAATCCAATTACAGAGAATTTCTTTTTCTGTTTACTCCAACACAAAAAGGGAAGTTGGTGCATCTACAGTAAAAGGAACATCATTGTCACTCATATTTGGTTCAGTTTTAGTTTCCTCTGCTGTTGTTGTATCTTTCTGAGTCCATAGAGTGGAACAGCAATTCAGCTGACTCAGTGCACACAGGTGGAAGAACACATGGCATATATTCTTTAATAGTGCCAAAAAGGGTGACTTCCTTAAGAAAAATAAAGAGCCTTGAATTTTTTTTTTGCCCAATCATATATTCAACCAGACAAAAAGCTCACACATTTACATGAAATAACTGTCCCTGTCATCAGCAGTGTACCTTTCCAGCAGTCTTAGCTTGTTCTCCTTAACGGAACAGCACAAGGAGCTCTTATAGCCTCTTTACTGACCATTGACAAGCACCTCATACAACACAATCTTAAAAATTCTTAACCAACCCTTTACAAGTTATAATAAGTACATTGGAAGCCAGTGGAGCACCTTTAAACCCGGTGAGATGTGTTTTCTCCAGCTGGACCTGATAATGAGTCATGCTGCAGCATTCTGCGTCAGGTAATGATGAGGACTGCTTAAACCACTTTAAAAGCACCTGCTAACCATGACCCTTAATGAATTTGTTACTCAGCACTGAATTCAATTGGACAAGGCATAAAACACAAAGGATGCATGAATGTTTTGTTCATTAAGATCCAACAAACAAGCCTGTAATGTGTAATAAATGTCTTCTCTAAGGGCAGGAGGCTTATCATTTAATGCAGAAAACTTGGGGTTATTTTTTTTAGGGTCCCTCTCAGTCACGAGCCCAAATTATCATCCTTTCCCTCCATTATTTGACCTTGAACACATCCCTATTATGCACCCATAGAATATTCTCAACAATACATAGTAACGCCCACAAAAACCCTTACGCACATTCATTCTTCTATTATATTATTTAAAACTACAAGATCAAACCAGGACTACCACATTAATTCAGCTCTGCGCACCAATCAGCCGTCGTTCATTCCGCTTTGACGCTCACCAGCGCGCAGCCGTTGACGTCGACACATGGCTATAAGAGGGCGCGCAGGCTGTGAGGTGGAGATGTTGGAGAGCATAAAAAGTGCACTCGCGCACAGAGAGCATCAGTGAGACACCAACAGCTGCAGGAGAGACCCTGTCTCCGCCTCTTCTCTCATAAAACCCCAGGAGCGTCTCCAGCCACTTTACGCGCGAGCTCATTTTCAGAGCTTCATCACTCATCTCGAACTTAGTTGGACTTGTCTTTTTCATTTTCTCCTAAAGTTTCCAAAGATATTCGGACAGCAGCATGGAGCCGTACACGGTCTCGGGGTCTCAGCTCTCCCTGTCAGACCTTTACTCCGTCATCCCCTTTAATGTCACCTTCCCGGACGAGGAGAGCGTCCTGATGGGCGGCAGGCTGCAGAACTACACGGAGCAGCGGCAGCAGAGTCCAGCGAGGAGCACCGGGGGCATCATCATCGCCATCTCCATCACTGCGCTCTACTCAGTCATCTGCGTGGTGGGACTGCTGGGGAACGTGCTGGTCATGTATGGAGTGGTCAGGTAGAGACGCACTGCCTCTTTTTTTCTAAACACCTGTTCCAAATGCTTCAGAGGGGGAGAGAATTCTTCCATTCAAATTAAATTCACTCTCTATCCAAGAATCATTACTCATTTGAGTTCTTGGAAAGTGTTTACTCTTTTTCAAAAAAACTTTCGTGTGCTTTCCTTCAACTACCCCTGAAATTAAATCAACTCTAAATGGACAAACAGAAGGGCTTTCATGCCACAAAAGAACAAAAGTGAGATGTATGATTGATTTATAAAACTCGTTTGCTGCAAGTGATGCATCCGTCAGGAAAACCAGTGCTCACATCAGTGATGATGCTTTTTTCTTATTGCCTTCACACAATCTCTCTCTCTCATGTTAGTGCATGAAAACAAACCAACAGACCACTTCTACTGAGAAAGATATTTGTCTGAATCTGCATGTGGCCGCGCTCCTTGTCAGTATTGAGTTTATATGACACAACAAATAAGCTTCCTTAACTCATCTGTACATCCTGCATTAGATGGATAATGCTTGTATGAAGGGCTGATACTGACTTTAAACTGATGCATTTGTGTTGTTTATGCTTTAAATATGAAATCATGCAATAGTGGTATAATCAAGTGTTGGTGGAAGAAGTTGATTAAATGTTGGCAGATAGAAACGTTTCACATTTACAGCCTGCAGATCACAAAAAGTAAAACTACTGTTTCAAAGATTTATGTTTATAGGGTCAAATAAGACAGCTGTTTAATCTGAATAAAACACATTTTTGATAGAAAAAGTTATTTTCTGTTTTTTTATCAACACTTAAATATTTTAAACAAAACCATGAACCTCTGCAAGTTCTGCAGCCAGTAGCCATATTATATTTTATTTTGATTTATTCAGTTTTTTTATTATTTAGATCTATTAATATGTATTTATTCTTAAATATATATTTTAGATCTGCTTATTGTACATTACAATGCTACTGGAACCTTAATTTCCCTGAAGGATCCTCCCAAGGGATAAATTAAGTCTGAGTAAAAGCTGAAGACATCAGGAACAATTTATCACGAGTTTACTTTTGCTTATGGAATCAAACCCTTCACCAAACTGACAGGACACATGCCTGGTTCGGTTAGATTAATTGTATTTTCACCTCTATTTGAAATACTTATGTGATGACTATTAAACATTTTATAAATAATTTCACAGTATTATTTTTTTAGAAGAGCATTAGTTGATAGTAGGGCGGCACAGTGGTGCAGCAGGTAGTGCACGTGCCTCAAAGCGGGTACGTCTCTGTTTCAAACCCCTTGTCGGTCTGAGCCTTTCTGTGTGGAGTTTGCATGCTCTCCTTGTGCACAGCTGGGTTCTCTCTGAGCTCTCTGGCTTCCACTCACTGACCAAAGCACGCTTATCTGATTATTTGGTGACTCACTTTCCAATCTCTGTTTCATACCTTTAATTCAGTGGACTCTGGTCCTTGGCTGAGGTTGCAACATTAATTTATTTTTCTCTTGGTTTGGTTTGTTTGCAAACAGAACCTGATCAGACAGACTAAAGCCTGTCAAATGTTGCGTAATGTTGTGTAAAGTTGTAGTTCTGGTGTTAGTTCCTGCCATCTGGGCCATCAGTGCATTTTGAGCCAGAAAACTGCAACCAGCATGTAGTAATAACATTATTCAGCACAAAGCAGTTTGGAGTGTTCTTTGCTATGAAATAAAGATAAATTTGCATTTCCACAGCTCTGGATGGTCCTTGCATATTGACTGGAGTGATATTTAATCATATTGCATGCAGATTTGCAGACATAAACGTCTTGAGAAGACTGGGGACTAGCGGTGCTAACATTACCACGCTCTGTGTGCTTTCCAATGTTGATATTTGGCCAAATCCAAGCCACAATTCTCTCCCTTTTTGTTCGCATTGTTGGTCCTTTTTTGCTCAAACTCTGTGCTTTCACACGTAGCCACAGTGGTACAGTGATAAATTTGTTGAGTAGTTATTTAGTCTTAGTTTTTATCAAAAATGTTTTTTCTCCTGATGAATACTAGACAATAACTTATAAAAAACTACTGTAGGTTGACAAAAACTATTGACATTTTCATCAACAGATAAAAACTAGGCTAAAATGTTTGACAGACTTTATCCAATCAGATCTAATTTCATCATGTAGAGAGTAAGGACAAGTCTGGAATATATCCAAACAGCTATTATGGTTGTGTGGAAAGGTTGGATGAGTTAAGAGGGACATCCAATCACAACTGCCTTAGCTCCATGTAGGGCTGGACGATATTACCTAATCTCAATATCACAATTAATTGAAGGTCTTACCTCAATTATGATGAATGAACTATTATTTTATGCTATGCTGGAACAAATAATTGGTGATACCAATGGTCATCGACACGGTCTTTCTGCAGTATTTACACTTAACTTCTTTCTGCTTGATGTCCTCTGCACAGAATCCAGAATGTGCCCAAACAAGGGAGACTGTATTTTTCTTGGCTACTAGGTCCTCTGATAGATTGTCACTTGTCTCCTCCATGTTGCCAGCACATCCTTCACTCTTGGCGAAAGTGAATGTAGACTATATGGAGAGGGCATGGTCACGTGACTTACACAGGAAAAATAATCAAAATAATCGTCATAATTAAAATGACTTCGATTAAAAGGTCTAAATGTCGATTTCGATTATTTTTGATTAATTGCCCAGCCCTAGCTTCATGGTAGCAGGATCCAAGAGTAAAACGTGATCTCAGATCTTCAAAGAAACATCAAAATGCCTCACACTTTACACTTCCTATTTTAATTAACCAAATTTACAGTAGATTTTGTTGCTGTGAAATTTCGTCAACTTAAACTAGACTAATATTGAAACAATTTAAATGATTAAATTATGACTAAACTAAAAGATACTGTGGGCAAAAGACTGAAACTAAAACTAATTAAAAAAGTGCTGTTAAAATTAACAGATGTGGTAGGTGTGAAAACACCCTAAATTGCCTTCCAGTGTTGGTTTAGTTTGTGAATGGTTGTCCGGCTGTGATTGGCTGGCCTCTCCTGCAGTGTCAGCTGGTATAGGCTCCAGCCCCCAGCGAACTAGAAGGGAAAAGCAGAGCTAATGGATCGATGAATGGATAGTTGATAATAGAAGCAACATCCTTTAACATGAAACCAACACTCATTTGTCCAAGCCATCTTTAATGCACCACAAAGTTTCTAACTGGACCTGAAATGCATTAATGCATCAGACTGATTAGCCTCATCTGATCAATCTCAGTGTAAATTGCATCACATGACATTGTTTTTCTCTGACCACAAAGTTTCAGGGATTGTACCAGTTTGTATAAGAGAGCAGCAACAGCACAAGAATGGACATGTGGGTGAATATGTTAGCAACCTATCACTAACTCCAGTAGGGCTGTAATCAACCAAAGAAATTGTTGGTCGACTAAAACACAGAAATTGTCGACCAAAAATCGACAGGGGAAAAAAATAAATTCACACATTTGGTCGACCAATCAGAATTTTGGTCGACTGAGCACGCATCAACCAATTAGTTGACTTTACAGCCCTAAACTCCAGGCATCCATTTTGATCAGCTGATCAAGTATTTCTGATGAGAATTGTCTGATAATTATCAGGGATAATCATCAAGATTAAGATAATTTATCTCTATTGTATCTTTTTAAATGTTGGCAGTTAGTCGTGATCTGCGGACTGATTGAGGCTGCGTTTACACTGTGCCAAAACCGGTCAAATCAGATAAATTTTCATTGCATTTTGGCCTTGCATTAAAGTGGAAACGTGTTGAAAACAGTAACTTTTGAAAACAGGCTCCAGGGTGGAAAGTCTCCAAAACGCTCTCCATGCAGCTCCGTGTAAACCAGCATCGGAGTTTTTCAGGGTGAAACGCTAACGTCACTGCATGCGCAGTACTCTTTCACATGAAGGCTGTGCGCGCATACCAGGAACAACAACAGCTTCGGCCGTCTGCCGAGTAACGTGTTAGCATCTTACCATGCTCGATTTGTTATCCAGACAAAACTATCCAGACAGATTTGTTGTCCGAACTGATATGTTGTCCAGAAAAGAAACTCCTGTGTCTCTGTGCGTCTGTTCGCCATTGTTGTTTGTGAAAAGCTTTTCTTCTTTGTTCGTGTATTGTGGCAGCGCTGCCTCTCTGCAAACCTACACCTCCATCTACTGAACCGGCATGCACACTACAGCGGGTCCATATGTCTCCAGCGTCATCGTTTTATGCAGAAGAATTTGAAAATGCAAAGGAAAAATCTTTGCGTTTTCAAGTCAGGAGTGTCCGTGTAAACGTAGCCTTAAACTCTTGTGAAAGCATCCCCCCTCCCCCCTATCAAATGACTGCACCCTCAGGATAAGTAATAAAAAGGCTGCGGTGGCTATCATTTTTTTTTTTTTTACTCAAACACAACATTCTTTTTTTTTTTAAATGTATTTTTTGGCATTTGGTGCCTTTATTGACAGGAGAGAGAGACAGTGGATAGGCCTGTGAAACGGGAGGAGAGAGTAGGGGAAGACACTCTGCAAACTTGTCACAGGCGGGACTCGAACCGGGACCGGCAGAAGCATGCACATGGGTTGCCTGGTTGCTAACCACTCCGCCAAACCAGCACCCCCAAACACAACATCCTTTGACAGATGTTTCGCAATGTCCTATAGATGTAGCCACACAAAGGATCACCTCTGTCTCCTGTCCAACAAAATGACTTCTTGGCTCCTTCGTTGTTGTTTGTGCTGACTGCAAGAATGTGACGTCATTATTTTGCAAGGCATATGACACTAAGCTGAAAGTGTTAATGAAAGAATTGTGAAGCATAAGGGCAAACAATATTGATTGATCCTGTCCCTGAATCCCATATATCATCCTTAGCTAAGAACCACTGCTCTAAAGATTTGACTTTGAGGATGGGCTTGCATCCCAAATAAGTGACCTGTATTAAATATGAGCTTCCATATTTCCAAGACAGAGCCACGATACATGGGTGTTTTTATGCTGAATGTTTGGAGGAGAGTCTTACCTCATGTTTCAAAGGTGGTTGGTCCAAAGTAAATTTTCTTTTTCTCCGTCCGTCAGCTCACAGATATCTGAACCATCACCGATAATCCAGTGCTGTGTGCCCCTGCCCGGTGCTGTAAGCATATAAAGAGCTGTGCAGGATATCATGTTGTTCTTATCAGCTGCACTGTCACTCACTATGGACTGTAACACCGCTGTCATAGGATGAGGAGACAAACTGAAAAGCAGACATAAAGTGCTTT